>CM068380.1:71791814-72391814 GCA_034770075.1 Aralia elata
CGTTTAAGTGTGCCTAATGGAACTGAGTCTAACCACTGTAAGGCTGGTGACTTTATCTTAGTTGACTTTGACCCCAAACCTCACCTCCTAAACCCGGCCCTACGACATATGTATTGTTGAATCCGACTATGGAGCCCGGGATTGGGGAACGGTTCTAATTTTTTTTTTTTTTTTTGACTCCCAAATAATTTATAATATTTAGTCGGAACGGAAATTTTTAACAGAATTCAGTGATTTAGGTGTGATATGGATACACATCAAAATAAGGTTGCAGAGACTGTGCAATCTTGTTTTTTGATATGTATCCAAATCACACTTTTACAATAACTGGATTCTATATAAAATTTCAGTTGCCAATAAATATGTATAAATTATTTAGGAGTAAGAAAAAATACAAATTTAGACCGGTCCCCAAACCGGTCCCCCAAACCGCAGGCTTCTCGAAAATTATTGATGTTATGTTGGAGTGTAGGTTAGAAAGCCTAAAATTACGTCACTAAAAAAAAATATATAAACACTATAGAATTATTTTTCGCAAAATATAGAGCACTTCTCCTAAAAGGTAAAAGAGAAATAAAAAATAATAAAATTCTATATGTAATTTTTTTTTATATAGAGTTTATTTTTTTAATGAGGCGGGGGGTGGGGGTGGAATTATATAAAATAAAAAAAATTCCTAACTAAAACATCATAATTTCATTGTTATATCATCTTATTAAATTAGTATTTTATTATTGTTGTGTGTGTATATGAACAAAAATATAACTTTAATATTTACATATATTTTTTTTTTTTTTTAATAATGTGGGTTTCCCAACCTGCGGTTCGGACTTAATCCCCCACTCCGGACCAGGCTATGCGCCTAGGTTTCCGCCTAAGACATGGCGTCACCCTGAATAAAGCGATCCGAGGCCACATCAAATGTTGCTAGTGGGAGTCGATTCTGTGGAAGTCCGGGTTTTTACTAACAGATCGTTTCCAGGTGTTAGCACCACTGCGCCAATGTGTTGTGTTTTTTACAAATTTTTATAGATGATACTTTGAACAATATGAGTAATTTGCTTTCTAAATTTGTTCAGTCAACTATCTTGTAACATTGTAAGATAAAATTTGAATTAATTTTGTGGTAAAATGAAATTAAAAAAAATTGGAGTGATAATTTAAGATTTTCTAGATAAAATAAGGGCGTTGATAAGTTTTGCTTTAATTTTATCATTTGTATTCTACTATAAACTTAAAATTGAGTAAATAAAATTAAATTGAAAATTTTAAAATTGTTTTTTAATTTGTGGAAAAATAATTTATCATAGGTAATTGATATTAACATGAAAATAATTATGGGAACAGGGCAAATTGATGTTATAAATTTCCTTTTTTACCCTTATCTTTAAAATTGTTTCTGCACTCTGCATTGCAACCACCAATCCGTGACTACTTTCATTTTCTTCTTCCTTGACACAACATGCTCCAAATTGTATATCGATAGTCATCCAATCAATTCACTAAATTAATGGGGGGGGGAAGAATTGAAGCGCGAATTCTGTTCCAGGTGAACATCAGATTAATGCGATTAGGGAGAAAAAGCCTCCTTACTCCGGGACATATGTTTTTTGTATTCGACGGCAGAAGAAATAGGTAGCAGGTGAGGGCAGAATTGGGGGAATTGTATTAGTGCGATAAGGCTGCTGAGGAGTAGGGGGGCAAAAAAGGAAGAAAAAAAAGTTAATCGCCCTGTCCCCATAATTTTAATTTGAGCCCATTTAATATCAATTGCCTTTATATATCGAATAATTTTATATTCATGTAATTTAGGATTATGAACTAATTTGAAAAAGAATAAAATAAATTAATAAGTTGTAGATTTTTTTTTATTCTCTTCTATCCCTATATATATTTCGGTATATAATTATTCCCAAACATCTAGTGTGACATATAGCAACACTCAAATTATTTATTCAGTGTTACTATATAAGAGTCATATATAACAATACTAAAATATGCCGATATTAGAATATTTGTCATATGTATCTATAGGAGATAAGGAGTAAGAAAGATAAGATCCCCATATTATTACTCCCTCAGTCCTCCAAACGGAGAAGCAAAATATATTATGCACATAAAATTAAGAAAAAAGAAAAGTAAAGAAAAACGAATAAACAAATGTTCAAATTTATTCTTAATAGTACCACAAGATTACATCTAAAAAGTTAATGAATCCTTTTATTTTTCTTATACTAATGTGGACCCCACTAAAATGACATATTTATCATTTACTTCTTGTATTGTTAGCTCATCCTTTGTGGACAAGAAAAAAATTATACTTTCAGTCATCATTTTAAGATCGGAGAGTATTATATTGTTAGGGCCGACAATTTCTCCTGAAAACCCCGATGGAACCCGCCCGATTTTGACCTTAATAGAACTTTAATTTTTAAAATCCTATAGGGTTAGTGTCAGGTATGGACTATACCCCTCCCACCCCGCCCTCAATCCGGTTATATGTATATTATGTGTATATAATTATATATATAATTTTTTAATAAAAATTAACATTTTGTATATATGTAATTAATGTACTTATTTAGGGTTATTTCATTATAAATTCATTACATTTAGAAATAAAATATGTTGTTAGTTAATAGAAATGTTGCATGTTTGATTTTGAATTAAAATTATTTATACAAAATAATATAAAAAAATTTAATTAGAGAAAAGACGAGTAATAGGGTAAACGGGATAGGGGCAGGGCGGATGCTCGGATTTGTTTTTAGGGGTGCGGTCGAGTTTGGGGGATAGGCTCCATATTGACGAAACGGGGTATAAAGAGGGGTCTCCCGAATCATACCCACTCTGTTGGGAGCCCTATATATTATAATAAATAAATTCTATCCTTATCACTTAAAAATTCCAACCATCCAAATTCATTGTTAAATTAATTAGATATTTAAATATTTTTTTTCTTATTTTTTTTATTTAGTAATAAATAAATTAATAAATACTTTTCTAACAAATTATCGATTCAGCAAACAATATTTAGAGAGAGAGTGTGTGGGGACTATACCAATAAAAAGAGGTGAAATAGCGTGGAACGGTTAGAATGTGAAAGACGTTTTGGTAACAAGAAAGTAATCTTAACCGTCCGATATAGGCGCGTGACACTCACACGCATTAATTCCAACGGTCATAAACAGCATCAGACGTACATAAATTTTGGCAAGCGCACAAGGGAGAAGAGGCACCTCCACCGGTTAGTTCTCTCCCTCATTTTACTTGCATCACTGATTCTTTCTCTATCTAGCGGTTCATCCACTGCTGCTGCTCTCTCTACATATGAGGTGGGCTTTGTGGATCTTTAGGTGGATGAGTTTGTTGATTGATTGATTGTTTTGTCTGGGTTTGCTGACGTTTTTAGAGGAATTGAAAAAAAAAGAGAGGTGATGGAGGGAGGGAATTGGGTGTTGCAGTGTGACTGTTTATTCGATCCATTCTTGCAATTGTTCAATGGTGGGGTTTCAATGTCACAGTTATTATCATGAACAAATGGATCTTTCAGGTCATGTTCTTCAATTCTTTATCAAATTTCATTTGCAAATATACATTAATTTGTTGTAAATAATCTCTTTTTGGGTAATTGGTTTTTTTCTAAATTTGGTAATTTTTATGTTGTTTTCTCTTTTCCATGGTTGGTACCCATTTGCTTGCTATTAATTTTTTCGGGACGTTAATTTTTAACAGTGTAATTTGGGTTTTAGTAAGGTCCCAAAGTTTCTAGTTGTTGCCGGAAACATTATATGTTCAGAATTCGGTACAATTAATTGTGATTCTGTGAACCTTACACTAGTTGGGGTGTTGCGTCAGATGTTGGTACTTGCTAGGACTTTTGGTTTTGGTTTATCAATGGCATACTTGTTTTTAGGTAAAAGAAGGGTATAGGGTTGGTTTGATAAGGAAACTCTTTTGGAATGTTTTGGATTGCTCTATTGTGTTCATCCAGTCACAGGGGCGGATCTAAGGAATTATCCCAGTTGGGGCGGATTTGAAATGACTTTTTTGTTGAAGTTAAATAAAGTATATTTGAACTAATCATAATATTCACTAATGAGGGCCCTTAAGCAAATATTCTCATCGAATACATATCTCTCTCTCTCGTTAGCTTCATATTCCATTATTGATGGTCTTAGTCCCAGATCCGCAACAAGTTCCTCTTCTAAATTGAATTCAACGTGTGGATTGGAGAAATGATATTTTGAGATTGTTCTTGGATAGGACGTTTCATTTGAGAGAGTTTGAAGAGTCTTATTGACTCGGATGGATTGTGATATTGATGATTCAGTTTTGGGACGATTGAATTTTGACCACATGTCATCGAATGCCTAAATCAATCAAAATACAAGTATACAACAATTCCAAAAAACAAACAATTATTCTTATGCAACATAAATAGAATTCTATAATATACAACAAATTAAATGTTCAAAAATCATAAACCCAAACTAAAAAAGGAATTTACACAAATAATAAATATTTAGATAGAATTTAAGAAACTTACTTCGGTTACTTGTCATAGTTCAATTAGAATGATTCCTCAAAACAATTACAATTTCAACCGTATGCACAAAGTCTCAAACCCAAATTTGCTTTCGATATTCAAACAAAATCAAGCCACAATAGTCAAAATCAAATCACAAAGTCACAATTCACAAACGCAACAAATTCAAAAAAAATTGATGTGCATAGTGGCATATTCATTTTAAGTTTTAACCCCAACTCACAACAAATTTCCAAATAAATTGTTAAACTTTAAACCGATCAAACAAAAAAAAGCCCTAATTTAGTTACCTCTAAGTCCAAAATACAACAAATACATTAAATAAATTGAAGTTGGGTATAACCCCAAGTCCCCAACCAACAACAAATTCAAACAAACTACAAATTTTAAATTATCAACAAAAAAAAGGCCTAATTTAGTTACCTTCTAAGTTTGATATTTTTTAAATAGCACAAGGGGTAAAAGACTAGAGAGTAGAGATTGCAATGAAATGAAAAGAGGAGACGAGGTCGCGGTGGTCGTCGCTGAGAAGAGGAACAAGGTCGCGGACTCGCGGTGGTGTTTCACGCTTTTAGCCTAGCAGCGATGCGAAAGGGAAGGAGTTTTTTTCAATTTAAAGTTATGCATATGCTCTCGCGGTCTCGCCTCTCTGACTCCCTGTAAGTAGTAAGCTTTACTTAATTAGATTAGAATGGAACTTTTTAGTTTGCTCCACCAAGTTTTAACTTTTTTATTAATCTGCACCCTTGAAGTTTAGTAACGTATAAATTCTGCCCCCTTGAGTTTACCTATAAAAAAAGAAAATGAAGAATAAAAAAGTGAGCATAGGCAGGTGCCTATGCTGCCCATTATTACTGCATCCGCCCCTGCATCCATCGTGATCCTGAGGCTGGGTAGTTAGTGGATAACGTGGGTATGTATTATAGGATAATTGAACTAGCTGCTTTGGTGGAAAAAATGCCCTTTGGCGTAAGTCGAGATTTTATTGCGAAGAGAAAAATTCGAATCCTCATAGTATTTTCATCAGATGTTTTTTTTTGGGGTGGGTGGGGGGTGGTGTTCTAAATGTGCGGTTCTGTTCCCTACTTACTTGATTTCTCTGGATTAAAAGTTGAAAAATGCTGCGTAATATTTAGCAGGTCTTGCTGGTATTAAAAGCATAAGAGATGTTCTATTAATTGGCTGTTTGTGCATGAAAAAATCTAATTTTGCCTTGGGAAAGGGGAAAAAACCAGTTATTAAAGCAGCGTTCCATTTTTTTCTGTGTTCAAATTTGGCTCTTGTACCATCATTCTAGTGGGACTTCATGAGATAGCCAAAATCCATCTATCTCATTGCACATGTTAAAGAATAGAAAGAAAGGGGATGAGGGGTTGTTAGATGGGCTACTTAAACATAACACATTTTTGCCTGAGTTAATTTTGAGTGATAACCTTTCTATCCAGAATGTTAGATTTCTATGTCTACTAACGCTGTAATCTAATAACTTGGACATGGGATCCATGAAAGATCTGGTCATAGCAAAGTGGTAATGGGTACATCCGTACGTATGTAGTTATTGTTAATGCCTATAAATGTTAAGCTAAGATGATTCGCTAGACAGCTTAGTAAGGTGCTTGCTGATGGAATGACCAAACACGCTTGCTACAAATGATTGGAAAATGAACTTCTTCCTGTAGCTATCGTTTCTGTTCTGATGGAATGGACAAAAACCCTTGCCACCGTCCTTTAGTTCTTTAAAATATGTTTCTAATTAAACACGTCAATGCTGACATTTGCCTTATAAGTCTGACACCATGTATCTAGCAATTTTTTACCTACGATTGTAAGATGCTCTGCAATGTTATTTATGTTTTCGAGAAATGGATTCTCGTAATTTTTGTCATGTATGCAATTCTTTGATTATCATTACAGTTAAATGTGATCTGATTTTGTTTTTATTATTGGTTAACTTACAGAAACTGGATTTTAAGTTCCTCTTTTATCAGTCTCATGTATACACTTTATTATGCTAGGCTATTGGTGCTTACTTGGTTATCAAGGGTTTTTGAAGCTTAAAAAATCCTCTTATCGTGGTTGAGCCTGTATGATCGTTGGAGAAGGATATTTCCCATGTCCCATTTTTTTTTTTGGGTGTTTTGTAATCAACATAGTTTTGGGAAATGTGAGCTTACGTTACATTCCTGTTTTCATTTTATGCAAACCCATAAAGTCGTTTACCCGCCAGCAAACCACAGGTTAGGGCTCCCACATGAATTTTGTGATTTGTCCTTGTGCGGTTCTGAATCCATCATATTTTGTTGTGTGAATGCTAATCTGATTCTGATGCATATAAAACAGTGCTATTTGCAATGGGTAGTTTTTTGGAGAAAAATACTTTGACTGGCGAATTTGGGCATCTTTGGTTCCCATTGTTGGAGGGGAATACTTCTCACTTCTATTACAGAGCTTGAGCTTTAACATGCTTGGATTTTTGTGCTGCCTTTATTTGGCTGTCGTTGCTTAACTTCGACAAAAACTATCCTTGCCGAGTCACTGCTGCATTGGATTACAAGTTTTGACAGGTATTGTCCATCTCCACCACACATTCTTTCTCTCCCCCCTCCCTCCCTCCCTCCAATCCATATATAAAAGGGGGTGGGGCCAGGAATTTTTCTTAAGTGGGTTGGTTCGCTTTTTTGCCTATTTATTCCATTGCTTTCTAATTTTCAACAATCAACAGTAGTAGATGTTTGTAAGTAGATGTTCCCTGCATGGCACAGTAAATTTATAAAATTAGTTTTGAAACTATGGGGAACAAAATAGATAAACAATATAGTGCTTCTACAAACTAAGAGGTTCACCATATTTAATATGGTTTTGTATAACTAAGTTTTGTATCTATCATAATTGGTCGGATACAAATACAGTATGTCAGTTTGTAAGTAACCAAACTACTATGGCGTCTATGGAAGTCTTGTTTGTTCTTCTTCACCCTACTGAAAAAAGTGGGTATACACTTTTCAATTCATAGGCTTGTAACCATGCAACACCCTGTCGTCTATTACTCATACATCAGGATTGTACTATGTGAACCCCTGCATTCCATTACTCTTGATTCTTTAGATCAACGATGCCATTACAATATGGTCCAATCATGGTACGTTTGTATATGCAATAATCCTGGACCAGTCAGGTGGACCAGTCCCCTTTTAGCCCTACATTTTGAACTACCAGTACGGTTTTAACTCATTATTTGAATTAAACTTTTAAAGGTATCACATGTTTAACAATTTTACCAATTTTCACGAATGCTGCAACTGAATCTGGATCCATAAAGTTTTTAAGTACTCATGAAAAAGTCAAAAGAAGAGTCAAGTGTGAATTAAGAAAGGAATCCTAAAATTCCCAATTGAAGTGACCCATGAGGGGGGGGACAGTGGTACGAACATTCCTTACTATAGAAATTTTAATTTCCTATTTATCTAAAACCAGAGTTGATTTGTTGTCATTTTTCATTCCATACATTTCCAAGGTAAAGTTGAACAAAGCTTGTACTTAATAAATTTCACGGAATTTTTTTTATTTTTTTTGACCAGCGCCCTTTTTTTTTTGTAAATAATGCAAAGTACAATCCTTTCTATGTTGCTTTTCTTCATGGAAGATAAATTTATATATGTTTTCTCAACCCAGTTTCCTCATTTGATATCTAGTAGTTGCACGAACTACAATTAATTGGGGCTCTTTCCAACTTCAATTCTTTCTCAGAATTTCTTGTCAAAAAGGTGAACATCGTGAGTACAGCTATACGGCAGGTCCTGCTCATTTTATCTGCCATAGTCATACAGACAAGCGAACATCTTTCTTTTCTCTACTGTTGCCTAATTTAGATTTAACTGCTTCCATTTAACTGAGACTAGTTATAACTCACCAATGCAATGTTGTAAATTGAATGGTTTTAAGACAACTTACTATATTGCATATTTTTCCTGTATGGATTTAATGATTTTAATGCTAGTGCTGATCTAGGGTTCCTTCTATGTATTCACTGTAAGCAATAAACAAAACAGTGTATTACATGGCACCTTTTGCTACTATGATCTTGGCGGGACCAAGCTCTACTAATAGGAAAAAGGGTTCTGGGGTTTTTAGAATGGTTTCGTACAATGCCCCCTCTCTATTCTCATCCCTCCATCATTATCTTTGGCTTACAGGAGTGATGGCTTTTTGCCTCAACTTCTCTATCTTTTACGTGGATTCACTCCACCACAGCTGTCACGTTTAATGTTGGGCTGGAATTTCTTTAAGGTGAGGTCAATATAGGCGGATTATTTAGTCTTAAAATTAAAAAAAAAAAAAAAAGAAGGTGGATTCTCCATCTCATGCCTATTTTCTGTGTCTGAAAAACTTAGGATTGTTGCCTAAGTTAAACTAACACATGTCTCTTGCATCAAATAAAAATTAATGATTATCAACCTTTCTTGGCCCGGACATTGCCATCATTTATTATTAAAAAGTGCTCCTCTTTTAATTAGTCCAAGTTATTGATTGGAAGCTCAAGGTATTTTGTTGTCGTCTCATAATTTAAATTTTAACATGTTGAATAGCATGAATAGTTAAAAAATATCAGAAATTAATTTACAATTCATAATCCTTGAACTTTTTACAACCAAATAATTGGCGACTCAAATTCCACCCTTTTGGTTTGCCTTTTCTGTACGTGTTTTTTCTTAAAAACCAATAACTAAACTTCATTCTATGAATATAATTCATGGGGGGTATGTGCTTTGTCAAAACCTAAGGTCCCTGGGTGAAAATAGATAGACCTTTAAAAAAAAGTGACTTCATCTTTGTTCAATGCCGAAATAGTTTTGTCTAGTTGAAGAAATAGATAGAACTAACTTCAACCGAGGGGGTGACAGGACCCATTACTTGACAAGAAATGCATTTCATGAAAATCATTTTACCCCCAAAAGGGTAGGGATGTTTAATACACTCCGATTTATCATGTTACTTAATTATTTTTGTTTGTCGTTCATATTTCCTTCTCAACAGGTTGCTGTTGCCTGTTACATGTTTTCCTCGGCTGATATTCAGGAATCCAATCTCCTCCGGCTATGAAATGCCGTTGGATGTTCAGTGACACTCGCGTGGGATGTTAAATAGATTTACGGGTATGTGAGGCACTTGCTCTCCCAACAGCTACCAGGAAACTCCTCGGGACAAACCTAGGACTCCACGGTAATCGTATTGAGCTGGCTCCCTCTGATAGTCGATAAATTAGATGATAAGGTTTAATTTAAATTAGTCCCATACGTATTCGGTCAGTTTTTGGGAAAATAGGTAATAGGATCTACAGGTTTTTATCAAAGAATGTGTGAAAAATACACTCTGGATTTCTTTGTTTGATAATCTTTTTCACTAAGAATCAATCAAAAAAAGAAATGACAGCATCTTATTATTTCCTTTTACTCCTGATCAAAAGAGAGGGAAGCTTTCATCACATTTTCCAAGAATTCTTTGGCTGTCATATACATGGTTGCTAGGGAGTATGGATCAATGGATAACTAAAACTAAACTCATATTTCCTTGAACCTTTGGGGTTTATTTGTAATTTTCTAGTTTATACATTGACCATTGCACTTACAGTAAACAATTTTTGGCCCATTTGAAAACTGGTGACCTTTGGAATGCCCTTGTTTCTATGACTTTATAGGGGGACCACCCAATCCACAGCCAAATAAGCTCCCTTTACCACAATACATGCAAGGAATATGCAAAAAAACAGATTCTGCTACTCTACACTCGTGAGGGTTCAGTAAAATCTCACTCACTTGTATAAGTGCTATACACATACACGAGTTTTATAAATAGAATCTTGCACTGTCCCCCACAACACTATGTTGCAAACCACAAAAATGTTATTATCTTCAATCAACAAGACAAGTGTTGCAGACTAACTTGTGTTTCTTTAAATCATGACCACTAGAATCTTGCAAAATAAGCTTATACAAATTTCTGGTGGTCATATATGGATTCGAATACCCACAAAACTATATATATATATTGATAGTATAGATAGATTAAGAGAGAGAGAGTTGTTGTCCCATTATAATTTCATTAATACTACTCCACAACAACCAGAAAAAAAAAAAATATAGTTAGTAGTTAGAGGGGGTGTGATTACAGACTGGAGTAAGTATTAATATTTTTTTTCTTGGGAATGCTACAAGGCTAATAATACTACTAATAGAACTACCCAAAACACATTGACATTATTACATCTTCTCATATATAATACTAGTAACCATAAATTAAGCATGCTGCTCAGCTAAGCTAAGAGCCAGAAATTCCTTCTGCCATCGGTTGCTGATGTAGGTATCCCACCAATGCCTTGGCTTTGCTTCCCTCACCCCTATTGTCAAGCACTCCCACCTTTTTGTTTGAATGCACTCTTCCACCAAAATTTCTCTGTCCTGCTCCTCCCACACAAGCTGCAACAACCAATGCAAAATTATATGAGATTAGAGAGATCCCCAAAACATAAAAAAGATATAGTTTAAAGAAGCTAGGGAGTTGAAGAGAGTCCTAAACACATATTTGAGAATCTTAATTTGTCTAAACAAAAAATGCAACTATTTTTAACTCACAAATATGCGAATTTTAAAGCCTCAAATTCACTGCACAGTGCATTTCGACACCCCCCCCCCCTCCCCCCCCCCCTCCTTTCAAATGCACCAAAACGCACAAGTCCTAACATACAACTTGAAAGCTGAAGGTCTAGGTTTCAAATTGGTTGTTATTTCATATACATGTATAAAAAACATTTTATACATTGGGAATTTGTAAGGAATAAGACCAACCAATTAAGGAGTGATGAGGGCTTTTTTTGACCCAAGACCCGAACAGAACACTTCCAGCTTCTTCACAATTGGCCTCAATCACTGTGGCTAGGTTTATGGGCCCTTGTAATCCATAGTGCTTCCACTTCCACCTAGAAAAATAAAAATTAAAAAAATACCTCCATCAAATATTTTTCATTGTATTTTTTCAAGTTAAATAGAAAACAGACACAAATCTCAACCACCATATATCGCTCTCACCACACAACACTCTCACCACACACAAAAAAACAAACAAAATGGAAAAGAAAATTACATATTTCAAAAATCTCCCCCCGCATCGAAAAAGCAAGGCAAAAATGAAAAGAAAGGACTATCATAGTATTTCTGAAGATCCCCCATTTTTCTATTTGAAAAGGAATAGAAAAAAGAAGTAATAGACCTGAACAAGTGAAACAGCATAAAGAAAAAGGAGAAATAGCTAAAGCCTGGAAAAAAAGTGAAAAAGAAAAGGAAAAAAGACCCAAATGGGATCTATGATCTAGTCAAACAAAACTAACCAGATCTCATATATATGAAATCTTTCACAAACAAATCAAACATATATAAAATATGTATACATATTGGTGTGTATAAATATATATATATATAACTGTAATATGTATAATGTAATGATTTATTTTTACCTCAGGTTTTGCAAGCTTTGGCAAAGTGAACCAAGTGAACTAGCCAATATTATGGAGAATTGGAATCAGGGGAGGCATATCAGAGGAGGAAGCTCTGTTATTTAACTGGAAAGAATTAGGAGGAACAAATGTGAAGAAGGAGTGTGCCTATCACCTTTGTTGGCAACATGAGTGAGGGCCCCACATCATAGCATGTTTTATGAATGTGAAGATTTCATCCACAACCACCATTACCGCTCTTCCCCATTCATCACCATTCCTCCATTCTTCTCACCATACAATCATTGGTTGCTATTACTATTAAGCCCCCTCCACTTGCCTGGCTTTCCAGTTTTCCCTCCTGGGCCATTTTCAACCATATCTGTTGGTGTAATTTTTGCAGTAAAACCCATCTCTTTGATGTTGATTTCCATCCCTCTTTACCACTTAGTCTGCCTCAGAAATGAGCCTGAACTTGCATTTCTCCTAACAACTCCCCCTGTAATTTTTCTTTTTCTTTTCTTTTTCTTCCCTCAGAGGAAATGCAGTATATATCTAATTAGGGACAGGAAATTGGGACTTTGTTCCAAGGGTTGGTAATGGTTTTTCTTTATTAGTATGTGAAATGTAAAATAATGGTTATGAACTTTTGAGGGGAGGGGGGATGGAGATATAGAGAACAGAGAGCTTGGTTGGGGTAAACAATGGGGTGATGGGTAATGTTATTATATTGAGAGCTGTGTGTGAGAGATCAGTGAGAAGTGTATATATATAATATATAAATATATATATATATAGAGAGAGAGAGAGAGAGAGGAGAGGTGTTAATGGGGTGATTGAGGTTGATTTATATTGTGTTATTTTGTTAGGAGGGGGAGGGGGGAGGGGGGAGAGAGGGAGGGTTGATTGGGGGGTGGGGGGGTTGGGGGGGGGGGGGGGTGGGGGGTAAAACCAAAATTGGAATTAATGAATGGGGGAAGGGTAGACAATGGAAAACAAAAAGCTACTCCCTCTGCTCAGAAGGGACGTATTAAGTATATTTTTTCACAAAAATTAATAAAAAATAAATAATAAAATAAAAAACATAACAATTTCTAAAATTTATTCCTTAAATAATCTACACAAAATTAAATAAAAGTGAATGATTTTTTTTAATAATATATTAATAGAATTTCACTAATTTGACATACTTGTCTTTTACTTTATATAATCTTAAATTCATTTTTTTTTAAATAAAAAAAATTATACCATTAAATTATCATTTTTTTAAAGACGGGTTGGAGTATTAAATTCATATTACAGACTTAAAATTATCCTTTTCAATCGGTACACTGTTTAATATTACAGTTTCTTATTCGACATGGTAAATTGTTTATTACTACAATTTAAATTTGGAAAAGTTATTCTAGCGTTGAAAATATGAGCACCAAAGAAAAAATAAAAATTTTATATACTTAAGTTGGATTCGTTTGTGGAATTTGAAAATTTTATGGGTGCAACAAAACTTTTTAAAAAATAATCTGTATCTTAATTATTAGTCTGATTTTCATCATCTTTTGTGCAGATGAACAAGTCACGGGAACCTCTGGCTTATCTGGGCCTTTATTAAAAAAGATTTTTATTATTAAAATAATAATCTGGAGACTGGAGAGTCTTAATTTTGATGGATTGAAAGGGTGGGTTTCTTGGTACCATCTTCTATGCACTTGATGCGATTCTTTCCTACGCTTTTCTAATATAAATAGTTTCTCAGGATCTATCTATACATACATTTGTTATATCATCTATATATATTAATATATATATATGAATTTTTCTTAACACGTGTGCTTATGGACACAATGTTAAAGCACTAACGTCGAGGCGTTATATTTATTTATTTATGTATTGGTATCAGTAAAATGCACAATTATATATAACATTTCGTTATATTAAGTTGTCGTTGGTTAAATTTAAACTAAGACATATACATTAGATTTCTAATTTATTTTTTTGTAATTATATATATAAAAAGTGATATATAATATAATGTTCTATGAAGAATGATTGAAATACAAAAAAAAAAATTTATCTTCACAAAAAATTGTCTAGAATATACAATTTCTATAAAAATTTGCTTAACAGTTAAAACGTATCTAAGTAGGAAACCATTATAATTAAATTAGAGAAAGAATCTTCAACTTACTTACGTGTGGTGTTTATTATAGATAAAATGAAAAGTTATTTGGTAGTTCATATTACTATTCCCTATTGTACAAATTAATTGTATTTCTAGGGACTTTTTAAAGTCAAATTGACTATTTTTAAAAACTAATCTTTTTACTATTTTTGCTAACATCAATAGGTGAAAGATATTATAACCAAAAGAAAGTATATACAATTTTCATTACTAATTTCAATTTTTATTAATTTTTAGAATTTATATATTTATATAGTTGTTTAAACAATTATTTAATTTTAAAAATAGTCAATTTGACTTAAAAAAGTCTAAGAAAAATTAATTTAATTTGGGACGGAGGGATAGAGTATTAGTTTTCATAAATATGTGAATAATATGATTTAAAAATATTCTTTTATGAGCAGGAGGGGAATAAATCACAAATATCTCGTGACATGTGTTCTTCGCAACAAGTTGTCATAGTCCATCTTAAGAGAAGAAGAGAGGATAGATCGATATTTAAAAATAGGATAAATATTATGCGTATTAATTGTATATAAAAAATTATGTTACTAATAATATTAATCTATGTATTTATTTATCAACAAAAATATATAAAATTATATGTGTATTATCTAATTTTTTAATTTTTTATACTATATGTACATTAATTTTTTTATATATAATTAATGTTCCCTAGTGTAATCAATCTTAAAAAATATTGAACACCCTTCGTATTGATATGATTATTTATGGTCGCGACCTATCCTTTAGTACATGAACTTGATATTTTCATTATGGGCAAAACTAATGATTTTTTCACTGTACTTGACACGTTTTACTTTATACATCACTGGGAATTTTTAATTTTTCAAATCACACTATGAAACTAATTTAATATTTATTAAAATTGGGTTCATTACGTTATAAAAATTGATGTCATTGGACGTTAAATTAGGAATTAAACTCTCAACGCCGAAAGTATTTTTCCTCTTTTTTCATAGTCAATTTTTTTTTACTCTGCTTTTAGAAAAACTTCCAACGAAAGTCAATTTTTTTATTACTATGCTTTACTTTCACCCTTAAATCTAGGAAATTAAACTCCAAAAAAGTCACTTTTTCTATACTCTGCTTTAGGAAAAACTCCTACGAAACACCATCAAATCAAGATATTTGGGTAGAATTAGTATGAGAAAAAGAGAAAAAAATACTTATGTTTTCATTGTTTGTTGAGAGTTTAATTTCCCAAGATTTAACGGTCCATCTACATTTTTATAAACGAAAATGACCTAATTTTGTAAATATTAATGTTAGTTTAATGGTGTAATTTAAAAATTAAAAAAGTTCAGTGGTGTATTAAGTAAATACGTGTTCAAAGTATTAGTGGGGAAAATTATTAGTTTTACCTTTTCATATGTTAAAATAATATTTTTATATGAGTCTCTCACGTAAAAATAAGACTCACTATTATTCATGTGAGAGGTATCATGTAAAAATATTAATTTTTTACGTAAAAATATCAATTCTTTTGAGTATATCCTTAGTATATTCATCTTCAGAGAAGAAGAGAGGAGAGATGGTTTTTAAAAATAAAAAATATTATTATGTGCATTAATTTATATATTCAAGAGTATGACTCATATATTACTTACTAATAAAAATGTGTAAAATATTTAATTGTAAATTTTGTTTTTCTAATTTTTATTTTATTTTTATATTATATATAAATAATTTTTTTATATATAATTAATATCCCTACCATTATTCTTAAAAAATATCGATGACACTTCATATTGATTAGGGTAGCAAACGTACCTTTACCATTAGTATCAGTATCAATGCATGACACACAAGAGGAACCTCTTTTTCAAATGTGTTCATGATTGTGAACCGTATCATTGTGTTTCTGGCCCCATCCATATCTATCAATCAATAACTTTTTGTCCTTTTTTTAGAAATTCTCACCAGAGTTTAAAATTAGCATGGAAGCAAACCTAGCTCCTTTTAATACTACTACTAGTAGTACTTAATCCCTCAAAAATAGTTTGAATTGTAGGAAAAGTAAGCAATTTCCCAATTCAATTGAAATAGTAACATACCAATAATCAAAAGTATTACTACATAATTAGTATAATCATCTCCTCCTTTTAGAAATGTATTATATTATTAAAAAGTATTAAAAAAAAATAAGGTTGAAGCTATGTTACATATATAGTCCTTTATATTTTATTCATTCTGTTCTAAAAATTGATAGATACAATTTAATTTTTGAGGTCAAACGACGATATATTAAACTTTAAAATTGATATGACTAATAAAAGTTTAGAATGAAAGAATACAAATTTTTGTTATATACTATGTAATTATAATAATTATATTAACTAAAATTAAATAAATTCACGTCAATTTAAAGTTTAATATATTATTGTTTGACCTCAAAAATTAAATTATATCTCTAATTTTTAGAACAGAAGGAGTATAATACAACAATAATACGATAAATTGCATTTCACTAATCTTTTTAGAATCCCAACTCTTTGATTTTGAGCTAAAGTGTAAACCATGAGGGAATTAAGTGTAATTTGCTCACACCGTTGAATGTTGACCTCTTACAATTTATTCTCTCTATTCTAAAAAAGATAATTTAAGTGGTAAAAAAAATTTATCTTTAAAAATAAGTCTAAAAATATAGAAGTCAACTAGATAAAATTTACATCGATTAATTCGTCCTTGATCATATTACATCTTTATCCAAATATTAAATCAATCACATCACAAATGAATGGTTAAAATTAATTCATTCTCTGAATAAATTCAAGATCCAATTATTAATGCAATTGACACACACAAACCGATACAAGGGTAAAATAAATAATAAATTTATTCTCTCTCGTCTTATTTAATTATTTTAATTTGTGTGAAATTTTCTCCTTAGATCATCTTTTTAAGGACAAAAGAGTAATTAGCTACTCTATTATTATAACACAATTAAAGTAATACTACTATTTAAACAATGTATAAAGCTAGAAAAGCTATAGTCTCAGTTATTAAATATATAAAGTTATGATAACAACAATCATAATTTGCATCATTCCAATAATATATATAGGTAGATTCCCACCTCCCTAGTAGCCATTAAAATTATGTTGTTCCACGAAGGTCATGCATTAGTAAGCAATAAACTAATTACAAATACATCATTTGCATGAATCCTGGTTTGTTGTTACCCACTTAACTTTTATGTCTAGTAATTAACTAAAAACCTTTTTGCTTAGTTAATTGTAAACAAATCCCTGATCTTGTTAGAACTTTCCTTAAAATCTCCATTCAATGTTACATTTTCCCCTTAAATTTTCTGTTTATGGGATTATAACCATCACGCTAATGATCTTTCTCAATTTTTTCTCAAATCATCGATATTTTGCCTAGATAAAAGTAGTCAATATTTGTTAAGTGTTTGTTCGTCTACCAACATTTGGAGCGCATTTGGAATACTAAACGTAATTGAAAATCTTGTTTGTTTATAAACAACTTATTTTAAACTGAACTTATTTAACTCACAAACGCTGTATTTGAGGTCCAAACGTAACGTTCTAAAAATTGTGTGCGTCACGTCTGGACCTCCGAAGACTCAAATATTAGGTAATTGTACATACCTCTTAAGAATAACTAGACATTTTTTGCATAGTTAATCTACCATTATTTTATTTAAAATAGATTTTGTGGTCATTTGATATCTCTAATTGTTCTTTTTTTTTTCCTCATTTCTGATACATTTACAACAATATCCTATCAAATCTGAATTAATTTTAAAAAATGCATTTCCTTAATAGAAAAAAAATAGAAAAAAACTTTTAAAACAGGATTGGAATCAAATAATCACTTAGGCTCAAATTTTTTGTTCATATCCACAGACCACACTTTCAAGTATCAATATCCATTTCTGGCCTAGTCTTTGACCACCACCCAGCATCTATCTGTTTAAACCATTTTCAGTGAAAAGGAAATCAAAATATTCCCAAGAACAAAAAATTCCACTTGTATATGGGTATTATCGTAAATTCGATGAAATGATTGAAAGGGGAGGAAATAGTACCATTGATGTGTGTACCTATTGTGGTCACACGCACATCTACTCTCACGTAAAGAATCCTGAAACCTGGACACCTAATAATATCTGTTACATAAATAAATGAACAGTTAACTGAATGACTACTTTAAGAATATACATATTATATATTTTCCGTGCTCAAAAAAATCAACAAAATATAAATTTTACGCATTTGATTTCTTTCTGTTACATTTTTTTTAAAATTTCATTTAATATATTAATTATTTGATTTTAATATTTTTTTTTGATAATAATTATAAATATATGTAATAGATAGTTAATAATATTAAAATCAATCATATAAAAAAATTAAAATCATAAAAAATATTTTTATCATTATAAGTTTAAAAGAAATTTCAATAATTAAAATTTTGATAAAAAATTTACATGTTTATCAAATGGTGAAAATGTATCGGATTATTTTTACTTTTGGAATAATTATGCTATTCAATCTAATAAATTAGTTGTGGAAGGGATCCAAATCCAAATTTTACGCATATTAAAATAAATAAAAGTAGAGAAAAAAGAGTAATTTTTTTAAAAAAATTTATCCTCAATTGCACCACAAGATTATATAAAGTGACGAGTATTTTAATTTTTCATACTAATGGGCTCTACTAAATGACATATTTACTTTTAAGTACAAAAAAAGTTATACCTTAGTCATCTTTTTAAAGACAGGAGAGAGTATCTATTTATATAACTGTTGCTATGATGTTTTATTTTTGCATCAAACAAAAACTTTATTATAATTATAATGTTGATAAATGGTTGGATAGATAGTTCTGTTAATGCAACACTTTATTGTCATGTTACCTCACGTTGATATATATACAAAGTGAAAAACGATACGATATACGTTAAATCAATAAAATAATAATTAATTATTTATGAGTTTGTAAAGTTAACTACTTATACATGATTATGATGATTTTGGCTATGGAATAATGGTTGTTTTGGTGGTTTTGATATGTATTGATGATTGTAAATTTTGTAGATAGTTTTTAGATTTTTCTGGATATCTATTGTTAAAGGAAACTCTGCCGAAAATTTTGAAATTAGTAGCGACTATCTTAATGTTTTGGTGGTTGGATATGTGTTAATGATTGAGTATGTATTATTTATTGTAGTTGTATAGTGAATTATGATAATTGTTATGTCTGATTGTAAGTTATTTTAGGTTGCAAAGAGTTTTTAGGTAATATAGTATTTTTCAAATTTTAATCTAATTTTTCGTTAGTCCGTGCCTGAAATTACTAGTCTATTTATATTATAAAGCTTCTATAGAGACTTTAGTTATTTTGTGTAGCGTTTTTTTTTCTATCTTTTACCTCAACAACTTTAGTTAGATTATTATTTTAATTTTTATATTCAATTTTTTTATCTTTCTATTTAATATTCTAAACTTTATAAATTTTTATTTTATTCTCCATAATTTACAAACTTTCCATAATTTTTATTTTTATTTTGATTTTGTATCACCGGTGCTAGTATTAATAGAGGGTATTATTAACGGAAATTAAAAAGAAATGTAACATCGAAAATTGGGCCTTTGGAAGTATTCGAGCAGTCGTACTCGTACTGCTTCCAAATAATTGCTCCCGATTTATTCGCTGGCGTTTGTACCAAATGACTATATTACCCTTCTGGTTTTGTTATAACTCCTAGTTGGTATCAGACTTTATGCGTACAAGTAAACTTTGGAGAGAGCATAGAGTAGTAAAAGAAACTCCTATTTACCAAGTATATACCTCACGATTATAAACACGTGCAATGCATGTGCACCATATCTGGCCGTACTATTTATTTTTTTTCATTTTCTATTCTATATATATCTAAGGGACAGTAACTTCCTACTTTATGGTCCCTATTATACGTAAAGATAAGATTGGACCAATAGGTTAATTCCAATGTAGTCTCCACAAGCAAGCATTAATGTAAAATTTACCCACTTTGGAATTTATTTATTTATTTTATTTTTTTAATAATTTTTCTTTTTTTGAAATCAATATTATTGAACTTATGATTAGACCGTAAGCTCCAAACATATACTCCCCGTCCCAAATTAATTGCTTTTTTAAGACTTTTTTAAGTCAAATTGACTATTTTTAAAATTAATAATTAAACATATATAAATATATTTCTAAAATTATAAAAATTGAAATTAGTAATAAATTGTATATACTTTCTTTTGATTATAATATCTTCACCTATATATTAGCAAAAATAGTAAAAAGATTAGTTTTAAAAATAGTCAATTTGACTTTAAAAAATCCTAGAAATACAATTAATTTAGGACGGAGGAAATACTTACTACAAGCATATTGAGTTTGAGGTTGGTTTAAATAATTGTTCATTATAATCTATCGATACGATTTTTATTTATTTATTATGTAGATCACGTGTTTAAGTTTATTTTTCAACAAAATCATTTTTTATTTATTTATTATGCAGATCACATGTTCAAATTTATTTTTTAACAAAATTAGAAACAATTTAATATTTAGTATTTAGTATTTACTTAGGATATGTTTCCCATACATATATTTGATATAAAGAGATTATTAATTTTACTAGTTACTTGGTACCACATGTAGTTGCATTAACGTATGAATTATCAGTGTCCTGTCCTGCATGAACTTGTTTTATATATCGATTAAATAGTGTTCCCCCCCCCCCCCCCCACCCTAACCCTAAACCTAAACCTAAAATGGCAGAAGATAGGGCCATGTATGTATGTATGTATGTTTGAGATATATTGCAGGCATACATATATATATATATATATATATATATATATATAAAATTTGATTGTACATTCGTAATTCAGAGATTGGTGGGATTGATTACGATGCAAGTGGTGAGTGATTCTGTGACTGTACAACTCATTGATAAGGTGGGTTTTACTTGCAGACTACACTGGGCCACCCAATATTAATATATGGAGTATTTACACTAGGCCACCCAATATATATATATATATATATATATATATATATATATATATATATATATATATATATATATATATGCTCTCACGGTTTCACCACACCTTCTGTGATCACTTAATTGCATAGTAGGGAGTCAGTTCAATTTCTGGGGAATTGAGTTTCCTTCTGAAAAACGAGAGGAAAAGGGAAATGGAAGGAAACGTTCCTCCAGGAAATTAACAGTGTTTCACTCTTTTGGGACAAAGATAATAGTGACAAATTACCCACCTTCCTTATCTCGTGAACATGAAATTATTTCTCTTTTGACTTATTTTTAGTGAAAAAAACACTACACTATTATAATAACTTGCCTAATGGGATACTAAAATTACAATAATACTATAATGGCTAAAAAATTATTACAAAAAAAAGATACAAAATGATATATATGATTTTAATTAGTTACAATCACTGAATCTACTCATGTATGATAAATCATCTACTAATTACACTTTAATACATCATTTTGTAAACTAACTTTTGTAAAAAATCTCTTTAAGTATAATAAAACTCCTAAAATTTTGATTGGGATAAGAATAGGAGTGATGCACTATATATTGTTTTAGTATTATTATTATTTCTGTAATAATAATAACACTTATATATTAAAAATATTGCAAGCTGACTTCAAAAATTTACGAACAAACTTATTTTTGTTCAAGAAGCGATCAAATATTTACAAGTTCAATTCAAGGGACACTTTTGACATTTGCAATATTTCTCATCAAATCATTGCAACCACATACACACACACACACACATATATGATAAAAATTTATAACATGTATTTGCTATGAATACTTATAAGACATACACTATCTATACTATTGAAAACAAGAATAAACAGTCATGATTAGAAATTGAAAATCGGCGTCCGCTACTATTAGTAGCGAATGGATAAAAAAACTCATACTATCCGCTACTAATAATGGCAAACGCTAATCAGAATAAAAATTTAGCTTTTTAACTAGAATTTTAATTGATTAACCGAGTTTAGGGTTTATAAACCAAATTTAGGGTTTATTAACTCATTTTTAACTAGGTTTAGAATTTATTGATCTTATTAACCTCTACCCTAAACACTGGTTAATAAACCTTAAACCCTAATTAATAAACATAAACCCTAGTTAATTAATTAAAACTCTAGTGCTCCTATTAATAACGAATGATTTATATATATTTTTTTATCATATGCTATTAATAGTAACGGATGTCGATTTTCAATTTTTAAACTCTAATTAATTAACTGAAACTAGTACTCCTATTAGTAGCGAATGGTATGTATTTTTTTTTATCATCCGCTACTAAATAGTAGCGGATGTCGATTTTCAGTTTTTAATCATAGTCATTTTTTTTTCAATGATATAAATAGTATATACCCTATAAAAATTCATAGTAAATACATGTTATGAATCATTTTTCATATATATATATATATATATATATGTGTGTGTGTGTGTGTGTGTGTGTGGACCACCCGCATGCGGGTTTGCCACGTAACGCATGTAGGTTGGTCGGTCAACAAGTCATGCGGGTTTGACTCATTGACCGACCAACCCACATACGCCACGTGACAAACCCGCATACGGGTGATCCGCATGTGAAGGTCTATATATATATATATATACCACTTGTACCAATGCAATACCAGCAACCATAGACATTACAGGACTTCTATAATAGTTGTTAGCCGGCTTCCAATACCAAACAAAGCCCCATGTAAAATTTTGTAAACAAAATTTGTTATTTATAAGCTACTTTTGGCATTGTAAATTCCTAATAATACAAATGAAGCTCTATAAGATTTACAAAGAAATTACCTCTATTTTTCCGCCGTGCTTCATGATGGCAGCTGCGTTGAGCTATTACCACTTCATCGATTTAAATTAGAAGATTAAGTTATCTACTATTTATTTTCATTGATTGAAGATTCTATCTCAAACTTGCATCCATGGATTGGGAGGAAACTTTCTGATAGCAATTATATTGATCCAATAATGAAATATCTTCAGGAGATAAAGATAGTGCACCAGTACTCAAGTAGTTTCGAGCAACACGTACTCTGCAATATACCACAAGCCAACTAAATGAGAACACTATAAGCCTATAACCGTGGGACGGTGGGAGTGCCAAAAATTTACATTTAGAGCTTGCAAAATATATGTATTTTGATGGTGTAAACACTCACCTCCGTTTTTTTGACTTATTAAGGCTTTCGGATAAACGAGAGGCTTCTGATCTTGAGATCTGGCTCAATGAAGAGAGGTATTCATGGAATGCTTCACCCTTTATTGATAAATATGATCTTGAAGGAACTATGGACTGAGCTATACTGCAAAGGCTTGACGCTAATTCACTGCACACAGGTGAAAACACATTTCATTCTAGTAAAAAAAATTATATAATAAATATTTTGAAGTAATCGAAAAAGATAGAGATTTGAATAACATCCAAATATAAAGCAAAATTTTACAACCACCTTAGATGCATCACACAAGGAAAGAACTTGCGACAGAAGTACATATATGAATGATAGTTAGCATATGAAAAGTGCACTCAAGTCATTTTGTAACAAATCACATATTCCAAATTCAATCTATCCAAGATACACTTCATTGAACTTGCCTATGATTCTTTATAAAGTAGTGACCCTTCACAATTAATAATTTTATCAAAATCTTCTAACTCAAACTAATATTACTTTACTTTGTTGTTTAATGTCTAAGACCAATTAATAAATGACAAGTATATGTAGGCTTAATTTTCATATATGATTTTGTTATTATGAATGCAAGTACTGCAGCATGATGATCTACTATGTGTGTTGTACTTTAATTTGAGTAATATATATTGCAGGGTATAACAAATATTGCTCTTCATTTCCCTGGGCAAAGCTTCCCTAGTCCCCCCATGTAGATCCTTAAGCTAGATATTAATGTCTGGACATTTGAACATCCTTCGAGATGGGGGGCGCAAAATCCTTTGGAAAAAGTCTTAACAAAATTTAAATTAAATATCATCAATGCGAATGCATATAGCAGAATTTTTTTAACCTGCTATTAATTTATGAATATTAAGAGTTCTAGCTAGGGCTTAATAACGTGTGCAATGATATGTGAGCATGGCTACTAGTACTGAAACTAGGCCTAGAGTTGTATACCTTTGTAAGGAAATGCAACTCTTAGGTGGCTCCATTCCTAAACTCTGGATTCTTCTGTTATCCTGATTGACCAATTTCCCCAATGCCATTGTATTGGTTGAGGATGCCACCATCTCCCATGCCAAATCCACTACGCTCGCAGGAACCATGTTTGAATTTACTGCAGCAATATCTTTTGCAAATAAACACATCCCATGTTCTGAAATTGTTGACACCATCTTCAGTTGGTCATCGCACCAGCTGACCGAATGTGATTTCTCACAAGGAACCATTGAGGGTTCTAGATAATCCTGAAGAGGCACCGATTATTAACTTACCATCATGACATGACATGTAAAATTCAAAAGAAATATAGTTGTTCAACATCCAAACCAATAATTATATAAATACTTACACATATTTGTAGTTGGCAGTCGCTGAGTAACATATCGGCTTCTGAAATTAGATTACTCATTCCATATGCAAGTTTCAGAACTTTAGAAGCGTCTTTGTGTTCAAGGGTGGCATACTGTTGTAGATCCATGTGGCAATGACGAAGTTTCCTCCACGTTTCTTGTACAAAATCAGAGGCCGCAAAGGACCTTGGCTTCTTCTTAAACTTGGATCTCCTACTGAAATTCATACGACTGCACTCATCAATCCCTTGATATTCTCTTGGTGCCTCAACACATTCAATGTGAGAATCTGCCACCTCTTCTTCTTGAACTGATTCTGTAATTATATCACCACTATTTCTCAGCAAAATCGGAACTTCATGCAATCCAGATGGAGATATATTCAAGTCAATACCACCAATGGGAAAATCATTTTTTGTAAAAGCAGTTTCCGCACTATTATTGCGACAATCTGCAACCTCCTCTTCCTCTTGAACTGATTTTGTATCATAACTATTTCTCAGCAAAATCGGAATTTCATATAATCCAGGTGGAGATATATTTAAGTTAATACCTTTAACTGGAAAATCATCATTTGCAAAAACAGTATCTGCCATATTACCAACATCTCCGCAAGACACTGTTTCAGAAAATAGCTGAGTCTCGGGAACACAGGATGATTCGGGAACACAGGAAACATCAACTGACCTGCATATACCATTTACATTTGAACAATCTGCTATAACTGAGCAGGGATAATAATTTTCCCCAGACTTTTCCCCTTGAGAATGAAGAAGCTGCTCGGTTAATGGGTTGAAGGACAATTCAGTTGCTAGACAATGAGACGGAGTCTTATTTATCACTTCAAGGTGCACTTCATTATCCATATCCTCAAACAGTTTGCCAGGAACAACAAGAAATCTGTCACTAAAACATTCCTCTTCAGAATCTGAAGACAGTACAGTATCAATTCTTCTCCGTACACTTCGCCGACTGAATGCAACTGGTGATCCTGAAGAATTGGAAAATTCGCAAGCAGTATCAAACTGACCTGCCAATTCATTGCCATCCTGATCAGAGCAGTGCCTGCTTAACATTGCTTCCTTTTTGGCTTCAATACTCTCTAGTTCAATCTCATGTGTCATCAAATCATTATTATATAGTTCTTCCTCTTCAACTATCTCAGTTAAGCTAGAGGTTTCTTCCATCTCCTGCAGTGTCTTGGTGATCTCCTTCTCCACAATCTCAGAAAGCTGAGAAGGGAAACCACAACAGATTATCTTTGGTAGTATCCTGTGCCCAGCATCAGGATCATATACTACTGGACCATATGCACTCTGCACTTCCCTATCTGGACAATTGAGAAACGAGTCCGTATCAGCATAAAATATTAGAACATTCTTAAGAAAACCATCTATTTGCTTCGGCAATATTTTTCAAAATTAACTTTCTAATCCACCTGTGCTGCTATACCAGACCATGTAAATAGCATGGCACACACCTACATGATTACCTGTGACTCACCTTTTTGGTAACTTTGACCCTGACACCAGAATTGTAGATGCAAAATTGTTTTACGGATATCTCCTTGACAAAATCCAATAAATCGCTCCAGCAAACAAGGTTGACTATTAGCTTTTTCTGCAGCACAAACCTACAGAGAGATTACATATTGGATACAGTTGCTAATAGATCTCCTTTATGAAGAATGGAAGACGAAGTGCGTAAGAAACTCATACCATATTTACAAGAGGGAGGAGCTCCTTCAGTGTTGGTATAGTGAAACACAGCTCTAGCCTGTCCAAATTGTTTGGCAGGACAGGATCGTTGCCTTAAAATTTTTAACGAAACAATATCAATGGAAAGTAGAAATAACAATTTGATGAAGAATGAAAATACTTCAATAAAGAACAGTCTTACTATTGCTAGTCAATATCATGGGCCGTTTTGCTGTCTCTGCAAGTTGACGTATTGTAGCAATAAAACCACGATCTTCATAGAGAGTAGCATCCACATCCTCAAAGAGAATCAAGGTTTTAATACCACTCTGATCACTAGCAGTTCTATTTTCCTTGCAAACTGATTTCTGAGGCGTCATCGTGGCATTATGAGTATACTCATCGTCTGATAAGGGAACGAGCTCAATAACTTCATTTTCAGACTCTTGGGCTGCTGTGGCATTGCACGGGGCAGGGGAGGACAGAAAGAAATGCTTGATATCTGAAGTTTCTGGATTTTCCATGGAACTGGAAGAAATATTAGCTTCAGTTAAAGAATGAAAAATGAAGAGTAAAAGAAGAAAAGTAGAATGCATAACTATATATTGCTTCTCACGATGCCTTAATCTCTCCGATATCATGATGATCATAGAAACAATGACCAACTTAGTGAGCGACATAATATAAGTTTGTATCTTAAATAGCTTTTCCAAATTACTTTTGAGCAAACACATTCACAAGATAGACCAGTTCACTAACAACTATCAAGAAACAAACATAATATGCAGAAAAATATTCATGAGACTTGTATACCAGAAACTCAGAGGTAATCTAGAAAGCAAGTGTTTTCAAAGAAGGCTATGTGTCAACAATTGATCATGAATGCTGATGCCTCGTATTGCTTGTTACATTTGGGGCAAAAACCATGTTGACATATCTCTACAATTTAAACATAAAGCGTTCTTTATATAGCTCCATATTTACTGTACTACAGGAATGCACAAGTCATTCTGAAGTGCGAAAATGGTAATTACTGAACAACTGATATAGTAAATTTAGTTCAACCATCATTCTTTACACTCAAAATGATTTTATGATAGTTTAACTAGCTCATCAAGCACAAGACCTATGCAGAGCAAGGACAGTATACGATCGAAAAGTTAAAACCAACACCATATTAGAAGCATAATCCGGAAGATTGGAGATGAGACTACTGTCGGTGGCAGCACTTCGATTACTAAATAGCAAATATGATAAAGCTTCACATTTTGGGTCTATTTATATACTATAATTATGGTACAAACTCAATATATGCAAAATATATTAGTATATTGTGCATGCTCTCTTTTGGTGCCTGTACAATATCACAATCAATCCCTAAATGATCTTTATTTTAATTAATGAACTACACACCCTGAAAAATAATGTCTTAAAAAAAACTGGAATCCACCAGATTAAAAAGATGTTCAATTATACAAACTAATATTAGAAAATTTTGAAAATACAACCAAAAGGTCCTCGCATAAAACAAAGTAAAAATAATAGCTTAGCAAAATAGTGTGCAACACCCCAGTCCCTCATCGTATCATGTGGGATACTTTGATATGTATATAAGGACTCAACCTACTGTTAGTAATACCTTCAAATCATAACATTTTGGGTGAGTCTGTTGGGGGGGGGAGGTGTTAAGATGTCCCAAAAAGATATGACTAAGAAAATGGATTGGGCCTTGGTAAGATATAATTTGAATTGGACTCGAGATTTGGCCTCGAGATTTGGCCTAGGTTGTTACACAGTGACACCGCTGCATTCCCAATTATAACATAGAGGTGAAAGACCGCATATCACTCGTTGCTTTGCAATTGATCACATGACAAGATAACATACAATGCTCAAAAAGCAGAAAGTTCATGAATTCATTCTTAAGCATTGTACATTTGAAATTATATAAGGTCAGTTTGACCCCGCAAATTGTTTCAATGTTAATATAGTTTCTAATATAAAAACCCAAAATTTATTCCAAGAAAATATGAATTTCTTAGATCACTGGATATGCATTAGTGAGGAATTCAAAATGCAACTTATAGATGCAGATAGTGATGAAGTTGACAAACCACTGACGCCAGTGCGATTCTACAGCCTCCCCGAATCTTTGCTTCACAAGAGCTCCATTTCGCCAATCCGATGCATTAACCTAGAATACAACAGAATAAATGCTTCAGCTCTAGTTTATACACTACTCCAACCTTTTTAAGTTTTAAACTTTTGAAAGGATAGGAGGTTGAATAAAATCTGAAGCTAGTAAAAACAAAGGCATGAATCTTAAATAACTGAAGGAATAGAAGTTTTTGGTACTTTTTCATCAAAATTATAAACCGCATAGCCATAAATAGGTATTTTTTTTTATCATGATGGTAGGACCTCATTATAATTTTTGCATCAGAGCTTACAGGAAATAATTATGGACTATAAAAGTGAAGAATAACCGACAACTGCTCCACAATGAGGTATTTTTGTATTTAACATTACCTCAATAACTTGAAATCCTTGCTCTTTTGCACAGGCATAGATGGCTGCAGATTTACCACTCTGCAGAAAAAGGAGGCATACTTGTGAACCACCAACATAAATCAGAAGAATATGTACTGAACTTCGAAAAGGAAAAAGATGCATGGGCGAAAACTTCATTCATGAATATATTTTTCTCTAATTAAAGAAAATCTGCCGGAATAGTATGATCGTATTTCATTTTTCTGCGCAAGAAAATTAAATTGTTAAAGCATGACATACATTGTCGGACCCATTCTCTAACAACTTAAGCAGTTAGACCAATTGGTATCTGAATATGGTATCATAGGTCTGGTTTCGCAAGATGTTGGGTTCAATCTTGCTTCTTGCATAATTGAATTTCATTTCCCCCTTATGTTGTTGTTGCAAGTGCACTCATTTTTGAAGGATGTATGCGAGAAGTAGAACTCTATATTTTTTACTATTTATCAAGTTCCATGTAAATATACTGCATTTGAGAAGTTCACAAATCTTAGAAACTACGACAATTGTTTTGAAAGGTTTCCCATCCTCTAATAAAACTTGTAACAGTTGTTCAAAACAATTATTCATATTGTCATCTATGTTTAAAAAAATCAATAATCCACAGATATAGTTCAAACATGAATCTGAGCTACAGAATAATCAAAATACCAGGCTAATATTCATCAAGCATTGACAAAAGGAATGAGTATATTTCAGTGTATTAAGCATGCAATTAAGTAGGTTCCCCTTTACAAAAGGTCATCGCAGTTTATTTTCCTATCAAAACAAATAAACAAAACAAACAAAATGGTGATCACATTGGAGAGTAGAAACAGGAAGGCTCAAACATATACTTCAGATCAAATCAATCAAGGGGAAAGAGAAGTTAGTTGATGTATACCCCAACTGGTCCTGTAACTAAGAGAACATTCTTCAGATGACTTGCTTCATCTATATCCTCGGAATCAGACTCATTTGTGTAGCAGTTGTAGGAAACATCTTTCGCAACGCATATATTACCATTATTGGAAGTTTTGCTGGTTCGAAAATCTTTTTCATGCCAAAGATGTAGCCACTCGTTCAAAAAATTCACACATTTGCCATTACCACATACCTGTAGATGGCATTATCAGAAAAGTGCGTACAACACAATATAGAGCACAGAAAAAAGACTAGAAACATATTTTTGATAAAGTGCACTTTAACATATTAAAAAAGATGGCCTCTGTACAACGAATAATTCAAATTTGAGATATCATACCTCATTGGCGTTTTCAGGCTGGTACTTTTTTGTCCATAGGCTGTTCTCAGGCTGATTGCCACAACCATGACCATATGACATCATCCTGATTATGCAATAGCGCAGTAGAAAGAAAGCCATCGATCAAATATAGTAAGCAATGAAAGAATCATGCATTAAAAAATCTTACTCCCTCTGTCCCACTTTAATTGCTACACTTTCCTTTCTAGAATAACCCAAAACCAAGTTGTCTAAGCTTTTGTCCTATATGAATTCAAACAAATTCACAATTTACATGAATCAAACAGTCTTGATTGTGAATTCGTTACTAATATTGCACTTTACTACATTTTCTCGAGAGAAGATTCAAATTGATTAATATATGGTGGGTCCATTAAGAATACTTTCAAATATAATTTAAAAGTCACTGAAACATTAACATGCATGCATAAAGAAGGTTATCAACTAAAGTGAAATGGAGGGAGTATATGACAAATACCAATCTCACATACCATAAATGTACAACTGAGACAGACGCCTCACGTAGCCATTTATTTCAAAACCATATCAAATTAATAGTTAGGTTGACTCAATTATCTATATGTAAAAATATTTATTGAGCAACAAACAGCATGGTGCAGAAAGAAATAGCATCTAATGCCCCAGAAGGAGATATGGCCTTAGGCAAAGAAAAGATTCATGTAGCCAACCCCAAATAGCTGGGACACTCTTGAGTTGAGTTAAGTTGACAACCAAACAATGTGGTCTACACAAGTAATCACTCTACAATAGGATGGTAAAGTTTTGTTGTGCATTATGCCTTTCCCAGACAAATATATTGCTACATACTTGATACTTGGTCAAAATGTCAGAATACTTAACCAGCTTCCACAATGTTTTATCTTGCAGTGTAGTCCTAATGGAGATGACAATAAGCTATAGCACTTAAACAAATGCAGAAAAAGTTATAGCAATAGTTCACTTAAAAATAGTTATAGCACTCAAAAATCCAGGTAACATGTTCAAAAACCTAAACTCCCAGATAGAACACAAATAAGTAACAAAGTTCAAAAACATGTGGATTGGATAAGAATATATCTTCACCTTTCCTCAAGAAATATATTGTGACACTCGACATCTGAGTTTCGACCACAGCCAGAATGAACTGCGAAGGAATCAATTTTGCTCATTTCATGATTCTGCCAATTAATCAAGGATTATTAGTCTCATCAAATTAAAGGCTAAAAAATGTGAAGTATCTCCACAGCTGATTAGATACATACCACTTCTCTCTCCCTTGATCTTTCACAATGGGCCACTTGCTCATCAGCCAAGAGCGTGGATGATATAGCAGGGAAAGAATCTCGTTGAATAGGGGAATGGTGCAAAGACACCTCTTCGAGTTGAATGGGACATTGATCTGAAGAACCATCATTTTGACAAGAAGATGTTCTGGTTGAACGAGAGATGTCAAGAAAGTTATGAAATTGTAAGGACTTGACTGATCCTTCATAAATTGATGAGCGTTCACTTTCTAATCCACCACTGGTACTGTCACAGCTTCTTTCAGTAAAAATCCATTTTCCCCAGTCGAGGGAGAAATCATCATCCTGCATAAGCAAATTTTAATTTCATCCTTGGTGAGAAAGATAGATAATTGATCTGTTTATAAACGCAATAGTTAGATACCTATATGATAGAGTCGCTTTCGAAATTCTGGTCTAAGACATCATACCTGAACCTTTTCAAATATGTGAATAGGGCTGAAAGTGATGCTTTTATCCTTTTTGACAAGCGAGGACCAACTACTCCCTTCATCAGTTGTCTCCTGATTTTTCTTGCCCATTTTCCAAGATGAGAAAAATGGATGTATTTGTCTTCCCCCAAATATACGTGAATTCTCCTGATGCAAATAAAATAAAGAATTTTAGGCACCAAGAACTTATTCTATTTGAGTAAATAACTAAAATCTTTGTAGAACGAAGTTAACTACAGTATTCTGTAAGCAACATATAAAGATAAAATAGAATATTTATCACATTGAGCACCATGTCAATACTACAGCAAAAATAATTCAAAGAAAAAATATATTTAAGTACCATGACCCAGAGCTGAAGTATGAAAAAGGAAAAGAAAAGGACTTTTTATAAAATATCAAATAGAGAGTTCACAAACCTCAGCTGTCATTTTAGCCTCTAACCGCAGATCAGGAATCAGTTGTGATGTATGTTCACTCTGTATAAGATTATGTTGCCCAGAGGATGCTTCATTTAAGCCGGTATTCATCACCTTCTTTTTGGGTGTAGTATTCATCCGCCGCTTCTCTGGTGTAGTACTAGCACGGCGCTTCCGCTGCCGAGGGCTCTTCATTTCTTCTAAAATATTGTATTTAATTCAAATATTATTATTTTTTTTTGCATAATGATAGCTGGGCAAAAAAAAAGGCACAAAACTGTTCATTCATTCTTAAAACTTTTCTGATTTTTACTATTATCTCTGCTTCCTTATTTCTAGGCTCCAAATAGAAACAAGAATGTTTCTTATACCATATATATATATATATATAAGTAAATGAAATTCATATATAACGAGGAGAAAAAATATTGAACGGTTGTCAAAAAAAGGCATCAACATGGTTGAAAAGAGGAATGGACTTAGTCATGAAGATTGACTCCCCTGAATTTCATTTATTTTTGTACTTGTTGCTAGTGTTTGAGGATGTCAATTAGAACAAAATGAAGAAAGAAAGCCTTGAAGATTGGGCAAATAGATATTTCTCATCTACTTGTAGGCATTATGAAATGACACTTAAAATTTGTAAATATGTAGCAATTCTAGGATATTAGCGAACACACTAAACAAATTCAGGTATAACAGAAAATACAAAATTAGCCCAGATTTCAGATACTTAAGAAATAGAGCTTTCGTTCGAAGGAAAGCTCTGCACAACACAAAAGTTTGGTTCATGAACAAAGTATGAATGGTTATAATGTGCTCGTGTGTGTAAACTATCTATCCTCAAATGTACTCCATTCGTTCCACAAAAAGAGTCCAATTTGACTTTGATCCTATTTAATTTGCAAAGTCCTAAAGTTCAAATTGTGATTTGAATTTATTTGTTTCCGAAATAACAATTTTGTACTTGATAATACTTTTTAAGTAGTTTACAATATTAATTACTGCACAAATCTAAATCAACTAAATTCACATCAATTTTGAATTTTAGGATTTTGCAAATTGACTACAAAAAAATGGGACTCTTCTTGCAGAACGGGTGGAGTATTACTTTAACAGACCATCATATACACTGGATCATGGATCTCTGTGCATATCTCAATAATAGACCAATGCTTACACAAAATCTATTTAGCATATATGATTCAGAACAAGGTTTGAAAGTGTTTAGGAAGTGGGTAAATAATAACACAAAATAAATAATCTTTTGCAATATCCATAAATTTTCATCACTCGTTCTACATCAATATAGCTCCTTCATGGTTTTTCTGTTATTGCAACACAAGTTGGCAATTAATGTTCACTATACTGTATTTTCATGATGATATTACTCTTGAGTCCAGATTTCAAAGATCTTTTAACTTCTTTTTTTTTTGTTTGAGTCTCTTTCAGAATCATAGGCCAAGCTATGATTTGCTTCAACTACAATGTTTTGCACACTCCTATTTCTTGCATGGATTTTTTCAAAAATCACTGTGTTTGGTAATATTGTAAGTTATTCACTTTTTATTTTGGATAAGTTTGTTTTTCACTTTTCCAAGTTGATTCAAATTCATCTATCAAAAACATAGATTTCCTGCTTTCATCTCTATAACTGAGCCAAAGGGGCCAGCTCTATAGGACTGAACCTGGCTCTATCAACCTTGGACTACTGAATCATGGCAGAAGCAAACGCCTAGACATGGTTGACAATTAAAAGTCTCTTTTCCTGTGCCACAGATCAAGTACCAGGCCCAGGCTTTATTTTCATGTTTTCTTGAGGGAAAGATGATCATTGTAGTGGTTCTGAATTTTACAGCCATTAGATATTAACTACCAATGCTAAGCCTGGTATGTGTATGAAACTTTCTATTCTTCAGAATCCATTCCTATGAATCTAAATGCATTGTTATCTTATATTAATCGACTAAAGGTTTTAGAAGATTTATCTGGAGATGCACAAATGAGGAAATAAACATACTGGCTTCAAGGTCTGGAGGCGAACAGGTTTTGTCATACTCCTCAGATGAACCAACGCATAACTGCTCCTTTTGCTGTCTTTTTTGCTGCCGTCTCTCCGAAACTTTTAGAAAGAAATCGGGCTCTGCAGAAAATTAAAAAATAAATTGCAAACTGATAAATTGTTGCTGTTCTCTATTCTCCCTATTCAATTGTGTCATATTAACAGAAACAAAGAGATGCTATGGATAGGGGCACCCAGTATGAATCCACTTACTACCAATAACTGGAGAATCTTCCTCATCCGTGCCCTTGCTTTGTGTCTCCTTGCTATTTACAGCAACCTGACGTAGCAAATAAAGTGCTTGTACCATTATTATGCCATCACTATCGAATAGACAAGTATTAAGAACTAATCTAATAACGACAAACTTAAATCCCAAAAAACTGCCTACAGAAACCTACAAATTCAAAGATTTAACACTACCAAATAGTTCAAATTAAGCATCCAATTCACAAAATTTGACCAAAATTATAGCTCAGCCACACAATTAAGCAACATTAAATCAAAAAACGCACCTTTTTAGAAACTCGTGATTTGGGCGCTGCCTTTGGCTTTTGCCGACTCCTCTTCTTAGTCTGACTCCCGCAATACTCCTCTTCTTCATCTTCATGATCGTCGTCTTTGTCACAATCTTCGACTTCTGTGGCAACATTGTCTTGAGGTCTGTGTGGAAATAGTGTCGACTGAATCAATCGCCGGCGAACACGCGTAGACGGAGACCGGTGATCCATGCCCGCGGTGGCTTCCTCAGCTGATTTCTCCATTAGATCAGCTGAATTGGATTCTAAGGAATTAGGGTTTTTTTTTTATGTTGAGAATTTGGGGGTAGGGAAAAAAGAAGAAGCAAACGTATCAGGTTTGGAGAGAGAACTGTAGAGAGAGACCCAGTAAATTTTTCCCGCCTTGGGAAGGATTTACTTGCTGTAATAGGTAAAAAATTGGTGCCGTAACAACAGAATACGAAGTAAATGAGGGAGGAAATAAAATCCCTGGAACCGATGTAACCGGTGACCAGTCATTTTTTTGGCGCGAAAAACGCTCCGATTCATATCCATCACATAATTATAGATTTCCCGCGTCCTAAGTGTAAGATTTGGTGTTTTCACTTTTTCTTTTTAAAAATTTAATATTAGTTGAAAATTGAAACCCTCATCTTTAATACTATTATCATTAACCCATTAGGAGCGAGTATTCAGTTAATTTATTTGATTATAACTAAATTTTATATAATTTTACTATTCGAAAAAATATTTAAAATATGTACTAATCGAATAACAGATATCCGAATAATCAAATTATACTATTCGGTTATTTAGTATATAATCGAAATATGAATCTTATTTTAATTTTTTATCAAACAAAAAATTTCATTTCAAATTGCGCACTAGAGTTTTCAAACAATATTTAATCACAATCCACGACCATAATAATTCATAAATTAATTTAATAATTTCAAATTAACAATACATAAGTACATAATTCATAAGACAAAGTCTATCAAAATCTAATTAAAAATAATATTTTATTTTTTTGAGTTTCTAATTCAATTATCCGAATAGTCTAATTTTCATATCCGAAATCGAAATCGAATTGTAAAACGGTTATAACCGAATATACTTGAATAACAAAAATAATTCGGTTAAATAAATACGGTTCAATTCGATTATTTAATTTTACCCGTTTTTTGTCCTTATTATAACTATTAATACTAAAAATCAAAAATAGTAAACCTGCAGTAACGATAATAAAATAATATATAATAACCACAAGTTTCATACTTGAACAAAAAAAAACTAACCTCGTAGCTTAAAAGTAAATTGGATAACCGTAAAAATTGAACATCTCAATATTATTAGATTAAGATTTCAACGACTATCTTTAAACTCAATAATAGTAAAGTCTGCATTTGATATCATGTATGTATTATTTCAACTTCAACTAACTAGATTCTGATGTGGATTTTATTATTATCGAATTTAAAGGGGCACAATATCACAAATTTGTTAACTCGCCCATCTTATGTATTTATATTTTTGTTGTGAAAGACTATCTAGAATCAGATAATTGTTGACGTCATTTATATTTTTCTATAACTAACTAGCTCATAAAAATTAACAATTTTAAAAAGTTATATTTTATTTATATTGATTAAGAATTCTTTTTGGATCGAATTCTAATGAATTTTTTGATAATTTGTACGAAACTTTTTATTTATTAAATTATTAGAAGGCAAGAGCAAAAGACGAAGAAAAAAAAGAAAATAATAATAATAATAATAATAATAATGGTGCATTGTCTATTAAATAAAAGTGTTTATAGAGAGGGGGCTATAAAGAGGGTAAGAGAAGAGTTACCATTCGGAGAGCGAGAAAAGAAATGTAATAGTTATCATAAAAGAGAGGTCTTACTGAAGGTAAGGTCCGAGTGGTATTACTCAGTCCATGATATTCATGAGTTTGGAAGATCGAGACTTGACATGTCAAGAAAGAGTGTGCGAATGTGTTCAAATTAATAAAAATAAAATAAAAGAGAGGTCTTATCCTTACTTTAATCAATCAATTTTAAAAGTGTGAATCAATTCAAGTCAGATGTATACTCAAGTTAATTATAACTTCGACGATTGCCGAATCAAAATAAAAGAAATATATTAGAATCTTAGTTGTAAAAATGGATGCATCATCTATCTAAACAAAAGGATAATTTTCAAACTAAGCATGAACCATTAGCTACTTATAATAAGACATTTCATCAGTGATGGAACTATTTGCAAGAAAAAAGACATTCAATTTTTGATCGAAAATTCGAAACTCGAATTACAGATAATAGTTGTTGAGTGGACGATGAATTATATCATGCATTTTGAAAAAGGCTCTAACAAGATCCGCACTTCGAAGGAATCCTCCTCCGAGGATAATACTATAAATAAAATATAATCTTTATTAAAAAAATACAAGCAAAAAAGATGAATCAAGATAATAACTCAATCTCTTCATTGGTTCCAAACTAACGAATGTTGCACATTTAGGCCTCAAAAAGAACATTTCATGATCATCGGTCAAGTTTACTCGATTATACCAATAAATAATTGGAAATTTATTAGAATTAATATAATAACTTGTGCGAGGTACGAACTTTGTTTATTAACCGTCGTTTATATTAAAAATAATAACATTTGATCAAAATATTTATATGACTAAATAAAATGAACGATATAAAAATTATTCATATAAAAATATCATTTACTATATATGGAAATGGTAATATTTGCAATTCAATCACTGCTATGTTGATAAGCAAAAGTGAATACAATTCCAAACCAAAATCGAACTGATAAGGAGTTGCAATTTATGGTTGGAGCACTTTTGATGAGAATTCCTTTACTGCGAAAGCTAAGAGGAATTAATAAGGCAACATGTACCTCCAACTATAGCAGATATGTATTTGTTCATTAATCATTAAGATAAAAATTTAATATGAATACATTCATATACACCAAAAATTATTTCACCTTCACCTATATATGTATGTATGCATTAATTGAAGACACAAATTTGATATTGTCAATGTGACTATAATTATTAATTATTATCGACTTAATAAATTTATTATTGTCAATGTGACCATTCGAGTTAACTTAAGCCATGTTTGTTTGCAAGGATTATAATCCCGGGGTTATAATCCCAAGACTATTAATCCTATGATTAAATAGTCATAATCACATGTTTGTTTTTCGTGGGATTATTCATGGAATAACTTAAAATAATCTCATGTTATGTTTTAAACCTTCATGATGGGATTATAATACCTAGCTAGACATGGTATTAAATAATCCCTCATCTTAAGCTATTTTATAATCCTTGGACTAATAGTCCCAAGCTCAAATTTAAAAACAAACAAGACACTTGGGATTAATAGTCCTATCCCAAGTATAATCCTTGTAAACAAACATAGCCTTAGAGACTACCCGAATTAACTCAAAATTAATTTTAAATTAAGATCTCTTGTCGGTCTATTGTATATGAGGTATTTAATATAAATACATACATATACACTAAAAGTCATTTCACATTCACCTATATATGTATGTATGCATTAATTGAAGACACAAATTTGATATTGCCAATGTGAGTATAATTATTAATCATCATTAACTTAATTTGTTATTGTCAATGTAACTATCCGAGTTAACTCAAGGACTACCCGAGTTAACTCACAATTAATTTAAATTAAAATTTCTTGTCAGCCTATTATATATAAGGTATTGATTACATTTAATAACTATTATATAAGAATAATTTTGGTATTTTAATATGACACTTAAATTTCTAGTAATTTTTTCTTCAAAATCCTCCCTAGTTCGAGAGAAAATGTTTAAATATTTCTCATTTTATTTTTTATTTTCTCTTCTTAAAAAATCACAAACAATTTTTTTTAATCTCTTACCTAAATTTATTTATTTATTCTTTTAGTTTCTCTCCTCTTTCAAACTCACAATGTTAAATCTAAACATAATTTATTTTTCGCAATGAGACTCCATGTTCTTCTTTCTTGGGTTTTATTTTTACAAATTATGGGTCGGGTTGAACCAGCCCAACACAGCCCGTAAGCAGTCCTTTTATGAGAATCTCAAGTAAATCTGTGTTTTGCCATCAACAAGAAATCCGAAGTTCTGTGCCGCATGACTGAAAAAAGTAGTGGGGTACACTTCAGATGCTCATAATTGTCTAGAGATAGGCAAAAATGTTAAATTATCATAGTAACCCCTAATCCTCTTACACAATTACTACTTCGTTATTGTCTAAATTTTGTATCACCTTCTTTAGCCTTGAAAAATAATCTCTGTGAGCTTTATAGATGGACTAAGAAGAAAGAATGAATATATATATATATATATATATATATATATATATATATATATATATATATGGGTAACGATCTGTGGCAACCGGTTGCCATAGTTACTATTTAAGCAACCTAGATCTCCACCCTTAATTAATTGATCGGACGGATGAGATAGGAAAAATTTCCAACGATGCCGCTACAGGCTGTAGCGGCAGTACCTTCACTTCTAGCGGCAACAACAGTTACCTCTTTGCCCTCTCTTGAATCCTGCCATCTGACTGTGCAGCTGACTGACTGGTGCACAGTCCTGACTGTGAGTGCAGTACTGTTACTTTATTCCTTCCTTTTGATTGTGCAACTGAACTGAACTGACTAACTTCAACTGAATTGACTGACTGTGACAGGGGTCCTGCCGCTACAGCCTGTAGCGGCAGTTGGTCCTTATTCTCCGTTCTCCCATTCTTTGCTCCTTTCTTCTTCTGCCATTCTTTCTCCGCCTGACTGCCTCGATGACGTAATAATAAATCAGTTAAGTAATTTCCATGAATTCATTAGCATATACATTAATAATTATCATTCTTAGTATAGTATGTACATTCTATGCATGTAATAATAGTAGCATTGTTAATATATTTTTTAATAAGAATAATTATTATAATAATAATCCTTGTATAGCCTTAGCAGAAAATGACCATTTTCGGACCATTGTTTTCATTTCCTTGAATTCCGTGCGACTTTAGATGCAATTCATTTGACCATTAACAATATTTCTTTTATTTAAAGCTACTGCACCACCACTACTGCACCTCCTTTAATAAAGTTACTGCACCACCAGCACTACATTTTCATATTTCTTTAAGCCAGACTTCCTCTCCTTTTTATGTCAGAATTTTTTTAAAACTAGACTTTTTTGTATGTATTTATGCGTGCACAAATTTCAAACCAATTTCAAACTTACTAGATGGCTATTGCTTCACTGTGAGTGCAGTGTTATTAAATCCTTATTAAGTTATCTTCTTATTCTTTCCATTTCACTTTCTATTATTTTCTTTTCATTATCTGCAGCAGCCTAGCTAATGTCCCCTCTCTTCAATATTCCTGACCCTTTCCATATTTCTTTTCTTTTGCTTGATCTCGTTGCCCAGTTTCACCTCCCAAGTTCAAAGTGAAGTTGTGTTCCGACGATTCTGCCTTGTTATTCAAAAGTAAGTTTTTCAAAATGGCAAGAAATATGCCTGCGCATAATTTATTTTTATCTAGTTCTTCAGATTCTATTGCTAGTTTAGATTGTCAAAATACATCTGAGTTTGTCACTGAAGTTGAAAGTAGTAAATCTGAAATGGTTCCATATGTGGGTCAATTGTTTTCTAATTTGGAAGAAGTTGAATTTTTTTATAGATCTTATGCTCGCAAAAATGGATTTGAGATTAGAATTGCAACTAGTCATAAACATGCTCATACGAATGATGTGTCATCTAGGTTGTATGTATGTAAAAAAGCCGGTACACCCACTACTGTAAAAAGTTTGCCAGATGATGAAGATGGTAGTAATAAAATAAGCAGACAGAGAGACTGTATAGGACGCACATTATGCAAAGCTAGAATATATGTTGTCCATAATAGGAAAGAAGACAATTGGCGTATTTCTACTATTGAGTTAGAGCACAATCATCACCTAGTGACCCCTACCAAGGTAGATTTGATTGAGACATATAGAAATATTACTCCGGTTGCAAGACAATTAATTGACACTTTAAATAAGTCTGGTATTGGACCTAGTATGATGATGAACGTTTTGAGCACAATGGGTGGCAGATGCAAAATATTCCTTTCTCTGATGTAAATATTCGAAATGTGGTTAGAAATTTAAGGCATGATTTGGAAGATGAAAATGATGCAGAAGCTACTGTAAAATATTTGAAACAACTTGCTTCTAGAAGTGCGAGTAACTTTTTTTTTCGTGTGAAACCCGGTGAAAACAATCGCATAGCGTGTATTTTGTGGGTTGACGGCCGATCAAGGTTAATGTATCAACGGTTCGGAGACGTTGTGACATTTGACAGTACGTATAAGACAAATAAGTATGACATGCCGTTTGTTCCATTTACCGGGGTCAATCACCATTATCAGTCTATATTGTTTGTGTAATGCCCAGGAATTTTTAAAATCATGTACAATTTATTTTAACGTATGAAATTCGTTTTATTTAATTTAACGAATTTAATTGGATCCATGTGGGTATTATTATTTAATTATATAAATACGTGGTCCAATAAATTTTCTGTGCATTAAAGGGATTCACTGATAGTTAAATAAATTAGTGGGTTAACCCAAAAAAGTTAATTGCAAGAAAATTTGGAAAGAAGATTAATAAGTAAATTACCTTAAATAATTTGAATAAGAATTTTGGATGGAATAAATATTTTAAATAATTAATTGGGTTAGTCGTTTAATTTAAATATTGGGAATGTATGGCGGTTAATTTAATTGGGATCATTTTTCTTAGGATAACCCATTCCTTTCAATTAGTTGGTTGGCCCAATTCCCTTATCATATTCCTTTCTGGGCCGCCCCTCATTCATTTAGCTGACCCACTATTGATTGAGCCCAACCCTTACTCCTGTAACCAGCTGGGTTGGACCAGTCTCACCCGGGTCAACCCACCCCCCAAATTTAAGTTGGGACAAAATGGTAGAGAGAAAGAAGATCATCAGACCTAGCTGAACCAAAAAGGGGAAACCCTCAGCCCTAGGCTTCAATTAATCAAGCGAGATAAGCTATCGGAAGGGACAGGGAAGGAGGCCGGCGTGATTGACGTGAGAAGTCGACCGGTGGGGATTGAAGAATAAGCACCGACCGGCGATTATAAAGGGGCTGACCAGCGGGCAAAGCGGGTTTCGTCACGGGTGACTGAGCGATAACCAAACGGACCGGAGAATTCGAGGCGGCCGGCGACTGACGGGTGGAAGCGCGCGGCTCGAGGCTTGTCGACGATTTTCGCAGGCGGCATGGAGGAGGTTTGATTTAGACAACCCATTTCATCCGACTGTTGGTTATTAGTCAGCCAATTGAGGTAATACCCAGCAAATGGGTAAGAATTTTCTTCTATAAATTGGACACCAAAGCCCTAAATTGAGCTACTAAAATTTTTGCAAATCAAATTAGAGGAAAAAAAAAGGGGAATCAGAGAGAAAGAGGGGGAGCCAGGGGAACTCCATCGCCGGTGGTGAATGTCCGGTTGGGTCGTGTATTGTGGAAGAAGAAGAAAAGCAGTAGCGCGATCAAACCCAAGGTATATATATGGGATTATTAAGCTACTGTAATAGTCTTATGTTGGGTCCTGTACAATTTTCTTCTTCTGTACTTGTAATGGTGTTACCGAATGTGTTGTACGGTTACATTATACATTGTATTGTACTGTGTTGGTTTATCCTGATTAAGAATATGGTATTGAATTATTTGTGCTTGTGGTTGTTGTTGGGAAGTTAGTATTGATGAACCCTAGGGATCGGGCAGTGCAACTTATATAGTATGTATATGCCAATATTGATCCTCATTAAGCCCACATGATGTTGGTTGTAATGCCTAAACAAGGCTGTGATTCATGTGGGTGCTTGATATTTCTGTTGACAGCCTTGTTGCACCTAAGGAACAAATCCTTGGCTTTCTTTTGGGTAGGATATCAGTGTCGCTGTAATCTATTTAGGAAAGTGTTGTTTAATGTATTGGGAAATAAAATTCTGGGTTAGCTTGAAGTAAAATTACAGGAGGTTCGTTACATTGTGTTAGTAGCGGCTGATGATTTTGACATGAAGGAATAAGCAATTGAACTATTTTCGAAATAAGTTGTGCTAGTCAATGGAGTTAACTGTTAATAGCTTAATTAGTGGTTGTTAATTGGAACTAATAATACACTCGTAAACTAAGTAGTTATTATAAAGTTAATAAATAATTATTTAATATTTATCCATAAATAATAAATAAAGGTAATAAATATTTAATTATTATTTAATTCTAAATAATAATTAGATATAAGTAAAGTTAATTATCCATAAATAATAAATAAGGATAATAAATATTTAATTATTATTTAACAATAATAATAATTAAATATGAATAAAGTTAATAAATAAATTATTTATTATTTATCCATAAATAATAAATAAAGGTAATAAATATTTAATTATTATTTAATTCTAAATAATAATTAGATATAAGTAAAGTTAATTATCCATAAATAATAAATAAGGATAATAAATATTTAATTATTATTTAACAATAATAATAATTAAATATGAATAAAGTTAATAAAATAATTATTTTATTTATAAATAATAAATAAAGGTACTAAGTATTTAATTATTATTTAATAATAATAATAATTAAGTGTGAAGGAAGTTATTAAATAATAAGGATGATAGTTACTTAATCATTAATGAAATAATGATTAAGTATAAGGGAAATTATTGAGTTAATTATTTATTCTTGGTCCTTAATAAATAATAATAAACACTTAAGGATTTCTTAATAATAATTAAGTGTGTGTAGAATTTGTACATTGAGTATCTAATGAAAGTTGAATAAGGATATCAGTGTAATAATTACTCAATTACCATTAAGGTAAATAGTAACTAAGTAAATAAAAGATTTAGTAAGAGATCAACTACTATTTGGTTATTAGCAAATCATGTTAAATTCATTAATTATCTTGTAACTGATAGATAAGGGATTTAACCCACATTTAGAAGGGTACTCATATGATAGGTAACCATGACTAACTATTGTTTATCTTAAATAATAGCTAAAGGTCATTATTAAATTCCGTTTAACTAATGTTAAATGGTAATGAATTATTTAATTGCTAAGTAAATGGTATAGTAAAGCGTGCCAAGATACAATCATGTTATTATAATTGATAAGCCGACTTTATCCGATGATAGGTTATCCAAGATCAATTAAGTAAAGCTAAGATTTAAATTGTAGCTGAGCAAACAGGCAAGTTCCTCACCCTAAACTTCTTTCATTTTTGCAAGTTCTTCTCACTCAATTTTTTGGCATTGAGCAAGCTTTTAAACCTTATGCATTGTTTTAATTCGTGCAAAAAGGTATATATTGTTGCAAATTATTCTTTGAGCTTGAATCTTATTTCCGAGCACGCTTTAAGTGGTCTAATTACTTTTAAAATTATTCCACATCCGTATATTTATTGTCATTCGCACTCGTGCATTTGAAATTCGCATATTTAAATTCAGGAATTTATAAACCATTCATGGTTAAGTCTGAACCCTTGTTCGGTCAGACAATTATGTGAGAATTTATAAAAGCTATCCGAACCAATCATTGGTCAGGATTCTTAGACTGTATGAACACCCCTTTAATTATAGGGGAGTACCCCACGTACCGTATATAAGGTACAAACAACAGAGTTAAATGTTATGCATATACATAAGGTACGCGAGGCTGATCCCCTCAAGTACGTTATTCTGTAGCCAGTAACCAGAGGGTCAACCAGCTATTGACTCCTCTGGAAGTTATCGTTCAAAGTCTATTTGACTATTAATTGTTCTAAAAACATTTAATGTTCTTGCTTCTGATTATTCTATTGTTGAAATTCCTTTGATATCCCTTCATCATGATATATCTTTATTGCTGCACTTTAAACTTGCTGGGCAAACTCGTTGCTCATTCTTGCTATATCATGACCTCATTGCAGCTAAACCCGAGACGTCAGGGAAGAACAAAGGAAAAGAAAAGATGAAATGATAGACTTCTCGTAGCAGACTTTAGATTCATGTGTTAGTTAATTTCTATTAATGTAATTTAAACCCTGATAGCTACTTAGGGTATGGATTGTGTAAATGTTTAAGGTTAATCGTATTCTGGGACTAGTAACACCTTGTAAATGAACAACGTATGTTTATTATATTCCGCACTTTTAGATATCATATATTGTTAAAGGTGAATGTTTGTATTGGATCGTGATGATCAGATCCGGGTATTTGGAGACCCGAATTTGGGGGTGTCACAGGTTGGTATCAGAGCTGTAGGTTATAAACTTTAGGATCGCGAAACCTAGGATATAACCTTCATAGTAAACTCGTATCGAGTGTTAGGAGATAAATCGAGGAGATTTATCATATGTGGTTTTGATGAATTGGGGAATTCATCGAGTCGAGTAGTACCCAATGAAATATAACTTCATTTCTTCAATGAATATATTTTATTGTTGTACTAATGTTAGTTTTTGTGTGTTTGTAGGATGGCTGCTATAGGGGAGACCAGTGGAGCCCGTGAGGAGGAGGTATTTATAGACATACCGGTAGTGACGGAGCAGCTGGTGGGTTATGCTTCTATTGCCCCGGGATTGATACAGGAGGAGTCCGATCCGGAGGAGGACTACCGCAGGGAGCTACCAGAGCCAGTAGTAGGTGGGGTGATGAGGTCCGGTAGTCAGGACCCTGATACTGAGGAGGAGGATCCCGAGGCCGAGGGGGAGGAGCCACCTGCTGCTGTTGATGGCATGGGGTCCACTGCTGATGATATCATCGAGGGGTTGACGAACAGAAATGAGGAGCTGGAGGCTCGGATTGCTCATTTGGAGGAGCAAAACCAGACCCATCAGTATATGGAGGACCAGTACAGAGACCTGGCCTACCAGCTCGAGCATGACTTAGGGGCGGCTAAGGTACAGCTGCAGGGCTACGAGTCCTCAGCACAGCAGGTCGGACCACTGCTACATCAGTTAGTGGCCCGAAACGCTGAGTTAAGGGAGAGACTGGAGCAGAGGGAGTTACAGATCGCCCACCTGAGGGCGAAACAAGAGGCTATGAGGTTCGAGGCCGGACTGGAGGTGGCTGCGAGGATGCACGTCAGGGAGGCCTGGGCCAGGGAGGCCAGGAGGGTTGATCAGCTGGAGTACCAGCTAGAGGCCAGGGCAGTGAGGATAGAGACCCTGGGGCATGCCTTGGACGCAGCCTACCGTAGACCCCGGACTGAGATGGGAGAGTCCAGCCGCTCGGTTCGCCGCAGGATCGGGGACGGAGCAGTCTCTTCTGGCCAGCAGGCTCGGATCCGTCATGATGTATAGTGAGGGGATAGGATGGTTGTTTAGTTGTTAGTACAGTCAGTCCCACTTTTGTTTATGTTAGGGACATATTTATGTTTGTTTGTGAAACTTTATGTTTGTTGTTATGATTGGGGTAGCAGTTAAACCCCAACTTTTGTGGTCTTGAGGGAGGAAAGGTTAGGATTCCCCACTTTTGTCTAGGGGAATGATTTGTTGATAGGACAGATAGTGGCGCATTTATAGAAGTATGCCACAGGTTTAGTCATTGTAACAAAACGGTGGTATATGAATATAAATGCAGATGTTTCGCTTAAATCAAATGTGTTGATAAATATTTTACCTTTAATTGTTTATTTTAATAACATATGTTGTAAAATGTAAATCTATAGGTAAAAGTTATCAGTTTTCTTATTCTAAACCATGCCAAGGGGAAGGCCACGTAACCGACAAGTCGAAGAGTCAGAAAGTGAGGTTGGAGACCAAACCAACCCAATGAGAATGTTCGCGGAAATGCTGGCCGAGGCTATGCAATCCAGACCACCACCTGAGAGAACCCAAGCTGCAGCTGAGCCAACGCATCATCTGGCAAACTTTAAAGATTTCAAATTGGTCGGACCACCTGAGTTCAAGGGAACTCTTAACCCAATCGAGGCGCAGACCTGGATAGAAGAGATAGAGAAGGTCTTTGAAGTGGCAAGGGTGGCAGAGGAACAGAAAACAAGTTTTGCCACTTTCATGCTAAAAGGAGAAGCCAACTATTGGTGGAAGGCCAACAGAGGCCGAGTGGAAGAAGGCACTGTCGCTTGGGATCGTTTTAAGGAAATGTTCTTGGAAAATTACTTTCCAGAAAGCAGGAAGCAGGAGATGGAGATCAAGTTCCTAGAGCTAAAACAAGGGAACATGTCTGTGGCTGAGTACGCGGCTAAGTTTAATGAGTTGGCACGATTTGCAGCTCACCAAGTCAGCACAGGGGAAAGGAAAGCTCGTAGGTTTTAGCAGGGGTTGAAACCATGGTTATACCGTTCTGTGGCGGTATTAAAAATCAGAACATTCGCAGAATTAATGGAGAGGGCAATCATTGCAGAGGGTGGCAGTGAGGCCCTGGCCAAATACAATCACGAGAAGAAGAAGGGACATGAGGGCCCTAAGGCAGGAAGCAGTGGGGGCAGTAACCCCAACAAACGGAAATGGAGTGAGAGCCAATCTTTCGGGAGCAATAAACCCGGAGGAAACCAGTCTGGAGGGGAGGCAAAGAAACCAGGCAGGTGCAATAATTGCGGCAAGAACCACACCGGGGAATGTTTGAAGGGAAGGAGTGTGTGTTACCGTTGTGGGCAACCGGGGCACATGGCTCCCCAATGTCAGAATAAGCCAAAGGGGGGATGTTTTTCATGTGGAGCACCCGACCACCAAATGAGGGATTGTCCGAAGAAGAAAAACGACGCCGGGAGTGGCAACCGAAACAACAACAACAGTGGAAACAACAACCGATTGAACTACGGGCCACCATCTAGTCAAGCCAACAGGCCAACAGCCCGCACGTTCAACATGACGGTGCAGGATGCCATGGAATCCAAGGACGTGGTGTCAGGTATCATCCCAATCAATGATATAAATGCATATGTGCTATTTGATTCGGGTGCTACTTGCTCTTTTGTTTCCAAAGAATTTGCTAGACAATTAAATGTACCTTATGAAAAGTTAGAACACCCTATGAACGTAGAAGTAGCCAACAAGGAAATTATCCCCGTAGAATGCATTCATAGGAATTGTTGTGTTGAATTTCGAGGATTTAAGCTCAAAGTGGATTTGATACCAATTCGACTGGGAGAGTTCGATGTAATCTTGGGAATGGATTGGCTATCAACCCACGGAGCAGTTATTGACTGTAAGAAAAAATGTATACACCTAAAGACTTCTAATAAGTCGAAGGTGGTATTTTATGGCAGCAAATCACCAAAACCATCTTGTTGTCTTACTATGATGCAAACAAGGAGATTACTGAAGAAAGGATGCGAGTGTTATTTGGCCCATGTGGTCGATACTCGTCAGGTCGGGGATGATATGGGTCAAATACCAATCGTAAGAGAATTCACTGATGTCTTTCCCGATGAACTTCCGGGACTGTCGCCGGACAGGGAAACCGAGTTCGTTATCGATTTGGCACCGGGAACCGCACCAATATTGAAGCCGCCGTATCGAATGGCACCTGTAGAGATGAAGGAGTTGATGGTGCAACTGCAGGAGCTGTTAGATAAAGGTTATATCAGACCAAGCGTGTCCCCGTGGGGAGCGCCAGTTCTGTTTGTAAAGAAGAAAGACGGTTCAATGCGACTTTGTATCGACTATCGGGAATTAAACAAAGTTACGATTAAGAATAGGTATCCGCTCCCTAGGATTGACGATCTATTTGATCAACTTAAGGGAGCAAAGTACTTTTCAAAGATCGACTTAAGAACAGGCTATCATCAGCTGAAGGTGAGGCAAGAAGATATCCCGAAGACTGCATTCAGAACTCGTTACGGGCACTTCGAGTTTCTGGTAATGTCTTTTGGATTGACGAATGCACCAGCAGCATTCATGGATATGATGAACAGAGTGTTCAAGCAGTACTTGGACAAGTTCGTAGTTGTATTCATCGATGACATCTTGGTGTATTCAGAAATAGAGGAGGAGCATGCTGAACACTTAAGGATCGTATTAGAAGCTCTCAGGAAGGAGAAATTGTATGCAAAGTTTTCTAAGTGTGAGTTTTGGTTGCAGAGGGTACAATTTCTGGGTCATGTCATCGACAAGAATGGTGTTTCGGTGGACCCAGCAAAAGTAGAGGCGGTTATCAACTGGGAACAGCCGAAGACGCCGACAGAGATCCGGAGTTTCTTGGGATTAGCGGGATACTATCGGAGATTCATCCAGGATTTTTCAAAGATAGCATCGCCGTTGACCAATCTCACCAGGAAAACAGTCAAGTTTGTTTGGTCGGAGAAGTGTGAGGAGAGTTTCATGGAATTGAAGAAGAGACTTAGCCAAGCACCGGTGTTGACCTTACCAGACAACACTGGAGGCTTTGTAGTGTATAGCGATGCATCACACAAGGGTCTTGGCTGTGTACTGATGCAACACGGCAAGGTCGTGGCGTACGCATCGCGTCAGCTGAAGGATTATGAGAAGGGTTATCCGACTCATGACTTGGAGTTAGCAGCAGTAGTTTTCGCCCTGAAGATTTGGAGGCACTACCTATACGGGGAGAAGTGTGAGATATATACAGATCACAAAAGTCTGAAATATATCTTCACTCAGAAGGAGCTGAACATGAGGCAACGCCGATGGTTAGAATTGATCAAGGACTACGACTGTGAAATTCTGTACCATCCGGGCAAAGCAAATGTAGTGGCTGATGCCTTAAGTAGGAAAGGCAAGGTGAAATTGATGCAGCTGACAGTCCAGGAGGAGTTGATACGGGACTTTGAACGTCTGGAGCTGGAAGTTAGGTATCCAATGGAGGTGGACGAAAAGGTGTTCGCCGTGACGGTAGGTCCAACTCTACTGGATAAGATACAGGAGGCTCAAGAATTTGACGAGGAATGCATTGACATTAAGAAACAGTTATCGGAGGGAAAAGCCTCGAAGTATAAGGTTGACAGCACAGGATTGCTGAGATTCGAGGGGAGGGTCTGGATACCCTACGTACCAGACTTAAGGGAAGAAATTTTGTAAGAGGCCCATAATACAAGGTTTTCGGTACATCCGGGTAGCACCAAAATGTATCAAGATCTTCGTCAACATTATTGGTGGCCACATTTAAAGGGGGAAGTTGCGGAATTCGTCAGCCGGTGTTTAACCTGTCAGAGGATCAAGGCGGAGCACCAACGGCCGAGCGGGTTGTTGCAACCCTTAGAGATTCCCGAATGGAAGTGGGAGCACATCACCATGGATTTTGTGGTGGGACTTCCAACAACGCAAAAGGGTCTAGACGCCATCTGGGTGATCGTAGACCGATTGACCAAATCTGCCCACTTTCTACCGATCAAGATCAGGTACAAATTGGAACAGTTGGCGAAACTATACGTGAAGGAAATAGTATCACGACATGGAGTGCCGGTATCTATTGTGTCTGATAGAGATCCGCGCTTCACGTCAAATTTTTGGAGAAGTCTACAGGAGAGACTAGGAACACAGTTAAGAATGAGTACGGCGTATCATCCCCAGACTGATGGTCAGAGTGAGCGAACAATTCAGACTCTAGAGGATATGCTCCGGGCAGTTGTGATGGACTTAAGTGGCAGCTGGGACGATCACTTGCCACTGGTAGAGTTCGCCTACAACAATAGTTACCATGCTAGCATTGGTATGCCACCGTACGAAGCATTATACGGAAGAAAGTGTCGAACGCCGTTGTGTTGGGATGAAGTTGGTGAACGGAGGTTGTTGGGACCAGAATTGGTACAACAAACCGTGGAAATTATCAAAGTAATAAGACAGCGGTTAGTAGCAGCCCAGGATCGTCAGAAGAAGTATGCCGACTTACATCGTCAGAAACGAGACTTTGAAGTTGGTAGCTTTGTGTTTCTAAAGGTATCTCCCTGGAAAGGGAAGATCCGTTTTGGAAAGAAGGGCAAATTGAGCCCTAGGTTCATAGGACCTTTTGAAATATTGAGGAAGATAGGCGAGGTGGCGTATGAGGTAGCATTACCTCCTGAACTTGAGCACATCCACAACGTGTTCCACGTATCAGTGTTGCGTCCGTATAAGCCAGATTACAAGCATGTTATTTCCTATGAACCAATTCAAGTCGAAAGAGATTTATCGTACGAGGAGATTCCTGTTCAAATACTGGATAGAAAAGAACAGAAGCTGAGGAATAAAATCATTCACTCGGTGAAAGTTCTCTGGAGAAACCACGCGGTAGAAGAGGCTACGTGGGAACTTGAAGAGAAGATGAGAGCAAACTATCCGCGATTATTTGAGTAACCTTAGATTGAAATTCCGAGGACGGAATTTTTATAAGGGGGAGAGGATGTAATGCCCAGGAATTTTTAAAATCCTGTACAATTTATTTTAACGTATGAAATTCATTTTATTTAATTTAACGAATTTAATTGGATCCATGTGGGTATTATTATTTAATTATATAAATACGTGGTCCAATAAATTTTCTGTGCATTAAAGGGATTCACTGATAGTTAAATAAATTAGTGGGTTAACCCAAAAAAAGTTAATTGCAAGAAAATTTGGAAAGAAGATTAATAAGTAAATTACCTTAAATAATTTGAATAAGAATTTTGGATGGAATAAATATTTTAAATAATTAATTGGGTTAGTCGTTTAATTTAAATATTGGGAATGTATGGCGGTTAATTTAATTGGGATCATTTTTCTTAGGATAACCCATTCCTTTCAATTAGTTGGTTGGCCCAATTCCCTTATCATATTCCTTTCTGGGCCGCCCCTCATTCATTTAGCTGACCCACTATTGATTGAGCCCAACCCTTACTCCTGTAACCAGCTGGGTTGGACCAGTCTCACCCGGGTCAACCCACCCCCCAAATTTAAGTTGGGACAAAACGGTAGAGAGAAAGAAGATCATCAGACCTAGCTGAACCAAAAAGGGGAAACCCTCAGCCCTAGGCTTCAATTAATCAAGCGAGATAAGCTATCGGAAGGGACAGGGAAGGAGGCCGGCGTGATTGACGTGAGAAGTCGACCGGTGGGGATTGAAGAATAAGCACCGACCGGCGATTATAAAGGGGCTGACCAGCGGGCAAAGCGGGTTTCGTCACGGGTGACTGAGCGATAACCAAACGGACCGGAGAATTCGAGGCGGCCGGCGACTGACGGGTGGAAGCGCGCGGCTCGAGGCTTGTCGACGATTTTCGCAGGCGGCATGGAGGAGGTTTGATTTAGGGGACAACCCATTTCATTTCATCCGACTGTTGGTTATTAGTCAGCCAATTGAGGTAATACCCAGCAAATGGGTAAGAATTTTCTTCTATAAATTGGACACCAAAGCCCTAAATTGAGCTACTAAAATTTTTGCAAATCAAATTAGAGGAAAAAAAAAGGGGAATCAGAGAGAAAGAGGGGGAGCCAGGGGAACTCCATCGCCGGTGGTGAATGTCCGGTTGGGTCGTGTATTGTGGAAGAAGAAGAAAAGCAGTAGCGCGATCAAACCCAATGTATATATATGGGATTATTAAGCTACTGTAATAGTCTTATGTTGGGTCCTGTACAATTTTCTTCTTCTGTACTTGTAATGGTGTTACCGAATGTGTTGTACGGTTACATTATACATTGTATTGTACTGTGTTGGTTTATCCTGATTAAGAATATGGTATTGAATTATTTGTGCTTGTGGTTGTTGTTGGGAAGTTAGTATTGATGAACCCTAGGGATCGGGCAGTGCAACTTATATAGTATGTATATGCCAATATTGATCCTCATTAAGCCCACATGATGTTGGTTGTAATGCCTAAACAAGGCTGTGATTCATGTGGGTGCTTGATATTTCTGTTGACAGCCTTGTTGCACCTAAGGAACAAATCCTTGGCTTTCTTTTGGGTAGGATATCAGTGTCGCTGTAATCTATTTAGGAAAGTGTTGTTTAATGTATTGGGAAATAAAATTCTGGGTTAGCTTGAAGTAAAATTACAGGAGGTTGGTTACATTGTGTTAGTAGCGGCTGATGATTTTGACATGAAGGAATAAGCAATTGAACTATTTTCGAAATAAGTTGTGCTAGTCAATGGAGTTAACTGTTAATAGCTTAATTAGTGGTTGTTAATTGGAACTAATAATACACTCGTAAACTAAGTAGTTATTATAAAGTTAATAAATAATTATTTAATATTTATCCATAAATAATAAATAAAGGTAATAAATATTTAATTATTATTTAATTCTAAATAATAATTAGATATAAGTAAAGTTAATTATCCATAAATAATAAATAAGGATAATAAATATTTAATTATTATTTAACAATAATAATAATTAAATATGAATAAAGTTAATAAATAATTATTTATTATTTAAACCATAAATAATAAATAAAGGTAATAAATATTTAATTATTATTTAATTCTAAATAATAATTAGATATAAGTAAAGTTAATTATCCATAAATAATAAATAAGGATAATAAATATTTAATTATTATTTAACAATAATAATAATTAAATATGAATAAAGTTAATAAAATAATTATTTTATTTATAAATAATAAATAAAGGTACTAAGTATTTAATTATTATTTAATAATAATAATAATTAAGTGTGAAGGAAGTTATTAAATAATAAGGATGATAGTTACTTAATCATTAATGAAATAATTGAGTAAGTATAAGGGAAATTATTGAGTTAATTATTTATTCTTGGTCCTTAATAAATAATAATAAACACTTAAGGATTTCTTAATAATAATTAAGTGTGTGTAGAATTTGTACATTGAGTATCTAATGAAAGTTGAAATAAGGATATCAGTGTAATAATTACTCAATTACCATTAAGGTAAATAGTAACTAAGTAAATAAAAGATTTAGTAAGAGATCAATTACTATTTGGTTATTAGCAAATCATGTTAAATTCATTAATTATCTTGTAACTGATAGATAAGGGATTTAACCCACATTTAGAAGGGTACTCATATGATAGGTAACCATGACTAACTATTGTTTATCTTAAATAATAGCTAAAGGTCATTATTAAATTCCGTTTAACTAATGTTAAATGGTAATGAATTATTTAATTGCTAAGTAAATGGTATAGTAAAGCGTGCCAAGATACAATCATGTTATTATAATTGATAAGCCGACTTTATCCGATGATAGGTTATCCAAGATCAATTAAGTAAAGCTAAGATTTAAATTGTAGCTGAGCAAACAGGCAAGTTCCTCACCCTAAAACTTCTTTCATTTTTGCAAGTTCTTCTCACTCAATTTTTTGGCATTGAGCAAGCTTTTAAACCTTATGCATTGTTTTAATTCGTGCAAAAAGGTATATATTGTTGCAAATTATTCTTTGAGCTTGAATCTTATTTCCGAGCACGCTTTAAGTGGTCTAATTACTTTTAAAATTATTCCACATCCGTATATTTATTGTCATTCGCACTCGTGCATTTGAAATTCGCATATTTAAATTCAGGAATTTATAAACCATTCATGGTTAAGTCTGAACCCTTGTTCGGTCAGACAATTATGTGAGAATTTATAAAAGCTATCCGAACCAATCATTGGTCAGGATTCTTAGACTGTATGAACACCCCTTTAATTATAGGGGAGTACCCCACGTACCGTATATAAGGTACAAACAGCAGAGTTAAATGTTATGCATATACATAAGGTACGCGAGGCTGATCCCCTCAAGTACGTTATTCTGTAGCCAGTAACCAGAGGGTCAACCAGCTATTGACTCCTCTGGAAGTTATCGTTCAAAGTCTATTTGACTATCAATTGTTCTAAAAACATTTAATGTTCTTGCTTCTGATTATTCTATTGTTGAAATTCCTTTGATATCCCTTCATCATGATATATCTTTATTGCTGCACTTTAAACTTGCTGGGCAAACTCGTTGCTCATTCTTGCTATATCATGACCTCATTGCAGCTAAACCCGAGACGTCAGGGAAGAACAAAGGAAAAGAAAAGATGAAATGATAGACTTCTCGTAGCAGACTTTAGATTCATGTGTTAGTTAATTTCTGTTAATGTAATTTAAACCCTGATAGCTACTTAGGGTATGGATTGTGTAAATGTTTAAGGTTAATCGTATTCTGGGACTAGTAACACCTTGTAAATGAACAACGTATGTTTATTATATTCCGCACTTTTAGATATCATATATTGTTAAAGGTGAATGTTTGTATTGGATCGTGATGACCAGATCCGGGTATTTGGAGACCCGAATTTGGGGGTGTCACAGTTTGGGTTTGCATTGTTAAGGAATGAGACAGAGGACACTTTCGTTTGGGTATTTGAGACGTGGCTCGAAGCCATGGATTACAAGGCACCTATAACCATCATCACTGACCAAGATAAAGCCATGAGTAATGCTATTGCTACGGTACTCCCTTCCAGTTATCATGTATTGTGTTCTTGGCATATTAGCAATAAATTTTCTGAAAAATTGCATCATGTTTATTCTGAGCACCCATCATTCAAAGATCAGTTTAACAATTGTGTGTATAATTCATTGTCCATTGGCGAGTTTGAAGAGCGTTGGCAGATTTTGATGAGAAATTATGAATTGTATAACAATGACTGGCTTAAAAGTTTGTATGATGTACGAGATAAATGGATTTCTGCATATACAAAGAGATATTTTGCTGCAGGGATGACAACCACTGGAAGAAGCGAGAGCATGAACTATTTGTTTGATGGGTACGTTCATGTTTCAACAAGCATGAAAGAATTTGTAATCCAGAGTCAGAAGGCTATTGAAAAACAATTCATCAGAGAGAGGAGGGCTGACTACATAACAAAACACCGAAAAAGGAGTATGGTATTGAATGCTTCTTTGGAAATGCATGCTGCTGAGGTGTACACAAAAGAGATGTTTAGGCGATTCCAACGTCAATTCGTCGACTCCCTGAAGTACAATGTGAATAAAGTGAGTGAGCTGTGTGTCACTGATACGAAGGTCTATGCAGTGTATAGGGCAGATGCAGTTGAAAATGGTCGGAGATTTAAAGAAATCGTCAACAATCGTCAGTTGGGGTCGATAACATGTAATTGTCAAATGTTTTCTCATTCTGGTGAAATATGCAGGCACATCTTGAGATATTTCATGTTTAAGAGTATGTCACAAATACCGGATGATATGAACAAAAGCCGGATGATATGATTCTTCCTCGGTGGACAAGGGATGCGAACAAAAGCAACGGTGAAGAATTACACATTCCTCCAACGAGTGCTGATTTTGAAGAAGATCAAGCAATGCGTTATAATCATTTGATGAGTGATTGCCAGGAGTTAGCGAGTAAAGCTGCTTGCTCAGTCCGAGGTTACAAAACTGTCCTGAAGTTGAATGCACGAGGAAAAGCCCTGGTTGAACAGTATGATCCGAATGAAAATATTGATGATGATGTTGAACGAGCATTCGGAGATACAACTCAAGATATTGATGATGATGATGATGATGAAGCGGAAGAAGTGGAAGAAGCTGAGTTCTTGCCACCAATTGTGTCTCAAACAAAGGGTCGTAAAAAGCAATCCAGATTCAAAAGTGCACTAGAAAAAATTATGACTACTAAGCCTCATCGAAAATGTGCAATTTGCGGTTTTGAAACCAACCACGATAAGCGCAATCACTATCGAGTGTTAGGGATTCCTGAGCCTAAAAAGTAACATTCGGTCGGGTCTATTTATTATTGTATTATTTATGTTCTGTTTTGTGTACAATTGTGTGTGAACTAAATGTTATTGGTCAATTCAATTATATCCTGATAAGTTTAACAAATGTATTCATTGTTAATTCGTCTTTTTAAATACTTTTTATATTATTTAAAGTTAAACATGATTTGAAAAATAATAAATATAGTAGTAATAGTATTACTTTTAAATTAATATTAATATTCATAACTATAATGACTAAAATCAAATCAAAATTTTATTATTTGTTATTGACCAAATAATTAATAGCTCTTTTAATTATTTTGTTTTAAATAACTTACATTAAAATTGTGAAGAATTACTATTATTAATTATTACTATTATTAAGTATTACTATTATTAAAAATATTATTATGTCCATGCAGGATTATGAAATACGAATTAAGTGCATGAATTATAAACATTCAATTCCATCAGTACAGTACATGAAATGAAAGTCAAAACATTTCCTATATCTCGTCATATCGATATAGTCTGGCTTGACATTTAAATAGTTCCCACGCAATTCGGTATCGAAAGACCGTGACATCTTCTATGGACCAAGTCTCTGTGCGTAAATTAACAATCCCCCTGACGAAGTAGTCGACATACTTGCAGACTAAAATGCCACAATCAGATGTATTAAGCTGTGTAGGTCGGGTCTTTGTTACGTGCACGCGAGGATCCTTAGTGGGCCACTCACGCATCGAATCACTAACTCGCAAACAAACTGGTATCAATTTGACCTACATGTACACGGTATATATTATACTAACTAGTAAAATGTATGACATGTATAAAAGTACAAAAGCAATATCTATACATACCGCTACATCAATCAATTCTTTGTACATGTCACGGATCTTCATATGCGGGGTATCATTATAGAGCGGGTCAATGATGATGACTACCCATTCAACAACCGAGAATACCATCAAGATAAAATGACGATTATCTGGATTACACACCGGCATGAAGATATACTCGCATTCGTGTAAAGCTGGGCCGACATCTGGAGTAACATAGGATTGGCAGAAACCCGCTGCCCGATTTGCTTTGGTGGGGGGCACATAATTTTTGCCAAGATGCATGAAGAATGACGATATAAAAGCAAAACGGGCCCACCTTTTAATGTGTCGCATCCTATAGTACTCCTCTCTATCCTGCAGTAACATCATATAAGCGTCCATAACATGCTCGAATATCCATTCATCAGGGCGTAAGGACTTGAATTCATTATGGTGTAATGTATACCATTTACGCGGATGTGATATAGGAAATATATCTGGATCCACCACCGCATCTCCAAACACCTGTTGATTTATGAACGCCACCTTGTGCTCCCTCAGTTTTTTGGTTGGGCACCCTTTCATTCCATAAGAGATGTGCCCTCCAACTTCCTGTACCTGAAAGATATATTGATAATGTTAATAATAGTGATAATATTAATATACATATTAATAATAGTTATAATAAATTTACCTCGCAATAATAATAGTTATAATATTAATATCATATAATATTAATAGTGATAATATTAATATTAATATAAATAAGAGTGATAATAGTGTGCCTGAAGTTTCTCGTCCCCTATAAAGTCAGAAACACCCTCAAATTCACCAGAGAGAACATAGGCTTGGGTAGTGGGGATGTAACTCTCTTGTACTGCATAATCAGTTTGCTTATCGTTGAATTGTGAGTGAGATCCTTCACCACTTGGACTCCCCTGCTGAGGTATTTTGTCCCCCCTTACTTCAAAGTTGTATACACTGTATTGGTGGTCCCATCTCTGTTTCTCCATCTTCAACTCGGGAGGCATCTGAATAAAAGCAAAGCACTTATCAAGTAAGGACTTTGCACTCTCAACCTGCCATGTAAAAGGAACACAAGTATTAGTAACAATAAATAAGATTAATAAATGTAATTTAAATAAATCTAGATTGCCAAAAAATTAAACTAAATGTTGTTTGTGTACCATGTTAATAAGGTGATGCTGGCTGTAAACGGACCGAGGCTCATAAGTAGGGTCTGAGTCCCCTTCCCGTCGAGGTCGATGCAGTTTCCTACGTGTAATCCTCCTATACCAGTCCATATATGAATCAAGAGTCACGTACTTAGAAATTTCGTACTGCTGTCCCTCGAGATGGTCCATGTATGCCTCCCAATAAGCGATGTACTCTCGTCTCAAGGCCATACAATCATCGACGCCAAATCGATGTTCTTTGACCTTTCTAAGGTCGTCGTGATTTTCGGTCGGGGAGGGTATACCTTGCAAGAACCCATACTGTCTCATCACCCGGTCCGACATCTGGTATTCTACTATATCAAAGTGGATTAGGGGGACTCTACCCGATCCTAACAACCTACCTTCAAAATTAAAATCATTCATATTATCATCCCACCTCATGTAAGGGCGCCAAACTACCTGCCATAAAGGTTGTACATCTAACTCCCCTCGGTAAAATGCCAGATGGTGATGGGGACTGTGTCGTCTATTAGGGTAACTGTCATCTCCTGAGTATGCCCATGCTATGGCCCTAGGTAACCATAACTCTGATTGTGGCCAAGGGTTTGGACGTCCAACTTTTAAACGCTCATAGGCCCAAATTTGTAAAAGTGTGACACGACCATTAATATATTTCATTCCTTTCCTAGTGGCAGTATATAAAGACCTATACAAATACCCTAACACAGCGGCACCCCAAGAATACTGTACACAATCTTCAGCTTTAGCAATAAAATACATATATTTTGGGTGAACAGTATTCTTAGACCTAGTAGGGAATAATATTGCCCCACATAGCCAAAGAATGTATGCCTTCGTGTATCGACCCAAAATTTCCTTACTTGCTCTGGCAGGACAATTATTAAACCGCTCCTGCAGCCACACTAATGAAATGGAACCTCGTTTTTTTGATAGCTGGTATTCATCAGCTATTTCAGTACCAAAACATTCTATAAAATGAGCCAGTGAGGTGTCAAATAGGGGACAAGTTAAGGGTTTGCCCACCTCCAGCATCACCCGGTCAACCCAAAAATGAAGTGGACATCTTCTAAGGTTATTGTTATTTCCCCATAGTTTAGGTGAAAACTATTGGTCTCCGGCCGCCATCTCTCCACCAGGGCGGACACAAGACCAATGTCAGTTTGAGGTACAACTGCTGGATGTTTAAAAATCCCAAACCCATATTTAGCTAAAAGAGTTTTTTGGGCTTTTGTTAAGTTCCATTGATCATATTTTTTTTCAGTTAATTGACATGAGAGTAGTTTTCCCCTATCTTTCCCGTCATATACGTCATGTGACACATGATTTTGTTGGTCATAAAACACACTTGGGTCAATTGGTCCATAATTCCAGCTGTCCATCTTTTACCTAAAACAATAACATAAAAAGTAAATAATAATAATAATAATAATAATAATAATAATAATAAAAAAAAATCATAATAGTAATAAAAAGTAAATAATAATAAAAATAGTAATAATCAAAAAGTAAATAATAATAAAGTAATATAAAGTAAATAATAATAATAAAAATAAAGTAATTAATAATAATAATAATAATAAAGAAATTAATAATATTAGTAATAAAAACAAAATAATACTAAAATAATAATAATAATAAAGAGAATAATAATAATAGTCATAGAAAGTAAATAATAATAATAATAAAAAGTAAATAATATTAATAATAATAAACAAGCAGATAATAATAATAGTAATAGAAAGTAAATAATAATAATAATAAAAAGTAAATAATAATAATAATAATAATAATAATAAAGCAATTAATAATGAAAAGTAATAAAAAGTAAATAATACTAAAAATAATAATATTAAAAAAGAGAATAATAATAATAGTAATAGAAAGTAAATAATAATAATAAGAATAATCATAATAATAATAATAATAATAATAATAAAAGTAATTAATAATACTAACAAGTAAAAACTAATAATAATAATGTAGAGCGGGAAAAAACGTATTTAACCCATAATTTAAATGATTTTATTTTACCAAATTTTTATAGTCATTATTACTTTCAATATATCATCGCATACATATATTGCCTTCAAAACATAATTCAATAAGTTAACAACAATAAAACACTACTCCCTTCCAATTATGATGCATAACCATTTAACAATATATAAAGAAAAAATAATTTACGACATTAATATAATAACTACTTCACCACATAATAATATATTTATCTCACTATTTTTTTTAAATTTCACGTACATATGTATACATATACATCATTGTTAATTTTCTTTAAAAATACACATGAATACATTTCCCTAAAATATTTTTTTTTAAATTCACAATATTTATTTATTCTTAAAAAGAAAATAGGTAGAAGAAATCTTACAAAAATTTTACTTGATTTTTCTTGCTGAATTTGATAGGAAAATTGTTGTAGCTATAGACTTTTTTTTTCCTCTACATTTTCGCTCTTGTTCGTTGGAGGCTAATTCTTAAGGAGGTACAGCGGCAGGCGACTTGGGAAATATTAAGTGGGGGGATATGTTTTAACAGTTGATAAAGGAGGGATATGAGTAGCGGCAGGCAAGTTAGGCTGATAAAGGAGGGATATGGGTATATATTAAGGGGGATAAAGGAGATATATGAGTATATATGAAGGGGATACATGTATGCTGCAGTCGAGAAGCCTGCCGCTACAGGCTGTAGCGGCAGGAGCCAACAACAAGTCCTGAGTCAGTCAGTTGGACAGTTAGTCAGTTGCACTGCCACTCAGTCAGTCAAGTCACCGCTCAGTCCAGTCAGTCAAGTCACCGCTCAGTCCAGTCAGTCAAGCACAGTCCTGTTAGTCAAAGCAAGGAGTGATGCCGCTACATGGGTTAGCGGTAGGAGCAACAAGAGGGCAAAGATGTAACTGCAGGATTCAAGAGAGGGCAAATAGGTAACTGTTGCTGCCGCTAGAAGTGAAGGTACTGTCGCTGCAGCCTGTAACGATAGCGTTGAAAATTTTTCCTATCTCATCCGTCCGATCAATTAATTAAGGGTGGAGATCTAGGTTGCTTAAATATTGTTTTGTCTATTCATCTTATTTGTGCTTTAATGGCGCTAGCAACATAGGAAAAAAAGAGATTTTTACAAAGCTATGAAGACAAGAAATTTTGTTATTAACCATTGAAAAATAATTTTTTATGTCGACTAATTTTACGATAAATGTGAATTGGGACTAGCGTGTAATCTTAAGTGATAAATAAAATAAACTCCCTCAGTCCCATAACATAAGTTTTGATTTAATTTTTTGCGTATATTAAGAAAGGAGATAAAATGACAAAATTATTCATATATAAATTCTCATTTAATTGGATAATTTTTTACACATGACTAGTGGTGCTACATAAATATACACAGAAGATGGAAATATGTCAATCAATACAAAGGGTATTATAGACATTTTTATAAAAAATAAATTATTTAAGGTAAGTAGACATTTAGCTTGGAACTACCTAAAATAGTAATAAAAACTTTTATCATAGGACGGTAGGAGTAATATGTACTCCTTTTGTTCCAAAATTAGAGATAAAATTTGACTTATGAAGTCAAACGACGACATATTAAATATCAAATTTATGTGAATTTATGTAATTGAGCATTGGGTTTCGGGGAGAGTAAGCAACGAAAGAGAGAGATTCTTAAACCATCTTAGATGAGTTAAAATTTGCTAAAACAAACATCTTTCTCTATCCCACAACAGTCAAAGCGGATGGTACCCTTTTAATAATGCTTTAATAGATACAGGATTATATACGTAAGTAAATTTTGTAATTAATAGTTTTTATTATATACTCCCTCTGTTACTAAAAGATTGTCGTTTAAGGTTAATTCACGTAGATTAAGGAATGCAACTACTCCTTATGAAAAATACTATATTACCCTTGTTTTAATTATCTCAACTAATTATTAACTTTGTAGATTCCAAAAAAGAGTATACTACCAACCATGAGATTATGAAGAATAAGTATTGGGAAGGGAAGAGATTTGTAAAGACATTTCAACAACCAAGAAGTGTTTTGTATTTTTTTGAGAAAAATCATTAAGTAGGAGAACTTTAAATAAGGGTAAAGTTGGAAAAAATTACTCAATTTGCATTGATAAACTCAAAACGTCAATCTTTTTGAAACAAAAATTACTTCCTAAAACGACAATCTTTTAGGAACAGAGGGAGTACTATACAATTATAATAATTGTATCAATACTAATTTTAAAGTTTAATATGCCGTTGTTTAATCTCAAAAGTCAAATTGTATATTTAATTTTAGAACGAAAATAGTATGTTTATTCTTAATTTCCTCTCATCCATGTATTCTTATACGTTATATCAATATAAATTTGTCATTAAAAATAACAACACTCTTATAACTATTTGTTACGGAGTCTAAAGGGTGATGCTAGGGGTCTAATTTGTTGGTACCAAAAAATGTCTCAAATAATAAGTTATTATAACATTAATTGGATACATTTTATATGATTGACCATGCCTTAAATTATTATTAAAATAGTCTCTCCGTCCCAAATTAATTGCTCAGTTTTGACTTTTTAAAGTCAAATTGACCATTTTTAAAACTAATATTTTTACTATTTTTGTTAAAATATAGGTGAATAGATTATAACCAAAAGAAAGTATATACAATTTATTACTAACCCCAATTTTTATAATTTTAGAAATATATTTATATATGCTTAATTATTAATTCTAAAAATAGTCAATTTGACTTAAAAAAGTCAAAAATGAACAATTAATTTGAGACGGGAGGAGTATTTAATATTATGTTATTTGAAACAAATTTTTTTATAACCTCTAGCATTATTCAAAATTTAAATATAATATTTAAAAACTCGATTGTTCATAAAGTCGTTATTAATGAAGGCGCAATTTTCCTATTTTGGTGCTAATAATTGGCCAAAATATACAGAATTATAATCATAACTACTGATGAGAAAAAGGGCAACTGAGTAATATTGGAGGCCGAAAGGGCTATTTTAGTAAGAGAATAACCAATGTCCAGACTCGTCGATCAAGATGCTGACTAGTGTCGGAACAAACAAACACTACTATATTAGCTTTCTTTTGTTCCCGTTGGTGGGTCTTGTCTCCATTCTTTCAAAATACTTTCCTTTGTTCCATCAACCATAGTTCACCTATTGAACAAAACCTTCCTAAACCCTAAAGTACTATTTCCAGCATCCAAATCTCAATCAAATCTGCAAAAATCCCATCTTTTTCCCCTTCCTAAAAATCCCCATTTAAGCTGGAAAGATCACTGGCAGAAGGAAAACCAAACCCTAAAACCCTGTTAAAGCCCAGTTCATAACATTTTGGAAATCTCTGCAAATCCCCAATTTTTTTCCCCACTCGCACACTCAACCCATTTAGGCCCTTTCTATCTTTCTTGCAGAACTTCGACAAAAGGACCATTTTACCTACCTTCAAACCCTTTGCCAATACTCTGCAAAAAGCCCATCTTTTCCTCACCTATAATTCCCCTCCCTCTTTCTTAAACTCCATTTTATCTCTGCTAAACACCTCCTCAAATGTCTAACCAAAAACCCATCTTGCTGAACTCCCAAACTACCTTTTTCTTCTTCATCATTATCTTTCTTTTCTTAAATGTACCTTTCATAACCCCCAAATCCACCATTGAGCCCTGCTCAAACTCGGATTCCTGCAACTCTTTACTAGGCTACACACTCTATACAGACCTAAAGGTCTCAGAAGTTGCATCCCTCTTCCAAATCGACCCAATCTCTCTCCTCACAGCCAACTCCATTGACATCTCTTACCCAGATGTTGAAAACCACATTCTCCCCTCCCAGCTATTCCTCAAAATCCCCATTACTTGTTCCTGCGTTGATGGTATTCGAAAATCTGTCTCCACCCATTACAAAACCCGCCCTTCGGACACTCTTTCCACCATTGCTGATTCAATTTATGGGGGTCTCGTTTCGGCTGATCAAATTAAAGAGGCGAATTCGGTGTCTGATCCTTCTGTGCTTGATGTTGGTCAGACCCTTGTTGTCCCTTTGCCCTGTACTTGTTTTAATGGGACTGATAATAATTTGCCAACAATTTATTTATCATATGTGGTGAGACCCATGGATACTTTGTTTGGGATTGCATCAAGGTATTCAACTACCATTACTGATCTTATGACTGTCAATGCCTTGGGTGGTACAGCTATTAAGGATGGTGATATACTTGCTATACCGCTTTCGGGTAATTTATAGCTCTCTTTTGTATGTCATTTACGATTTTTATTGCTTGTAGCTCAGTGTACATTTCATTAGTTTAGTGAAATTAGAATGCACTGCCCTTGCTGATAAATTTGGTATTCTATAGCAGAAAAAGTTACTATCATAATGTTATAAGGTATTTTGTGACTTATGGTTATTTATTAGGGTAAGCTAATGCCTTTTTGATCCCATTATTTCTTTTGTTATGATTTGTATGTGGTTTAATGACATTACCAATTTTACTGAGAAATAGAATGTTCCTCAGATAGTATCTTTATATTGGAATCGGGAAATAGATTCCTTTTATAGATTTATAGATAATAATAAAGTAACTCCCACTCCTTCAGTATATGTAGGAGTTCATTCAGTATATGTAGTAGTTCAATCAGTGCTGTTTCTATACCATTACTCAATTTATTGTTGATAAGTTTGTTAATGGCATGCCATGGTGTTTCAGCTTGTCCATCTACTTTTCCAAGATATGCCTCAGATTATGCCTTGATGGTGCCAAATGGAAGTTATGCTATCACTGCAAGTCACTGTGTTCAATGCAGTTGTGTGCCCGGGAGTCAGAAGTAATGAGCAACTTTAATTGTCATTCATTTTATTAAACTTAATTTTGGTATTCTTGGAATTTCACTTGTATATATTTAGAAACATATATATATATATATATATAGTATAATATCTGAGTACTTATTTAATCGACTTGAATATGGGTTTCATGCAGTTTATACTGCACGCCAGCGTCATTGGCGGTTTCTTGTTCTAGCATGCAATGCAGAAACAGCAATCTTATGCTTGGAAATGTTACAGTGCAACAGAGTAGTGCTGGCTGCAATGTTACTTCTTGTAGCTATGGAGGATTTGTCAATGGAACCATTATCACTACGTATGCTTCATGATTAATTCTTCAAGAATCCCCCACCTCAATTTCTCTTAGATTTTAAATATGTAATTCAGAACTATGAATGTTCCCTCAATTCTTCTGTGTCTTCTCTGCAGGCTGTCCACATCTCTCCAACCTCGATGCCCAGGTATATATTAATCATGTGCTACTCGTTTGGGGTATTTATATAACACTTGAGAACCAAAGTCATTCATGGTTTGGGTAATTTGGATTTTGCTTGTGAAGTCATATTAAACCCTCTGTTATTCATCGGTTATGCTGCTTGTGTCTCTCTATATTGGAATCACTGAATTCTGAGGCAAAAACATGTAGAACACAATTTAATGACGTTTCTGATTCTATTATGATTTTCATTGCATTTAAAGTCGTGTTCATTCTAGGAACATCATACTGTTAGTTTAGAATTATCAGAACCTGTCCAAATTCCATATCTAATGATTATACAGAACTTAAATATTCAATAAACATGATTAAGCTTAAACATATTTCTGTTTTTCACCTTTTTAGTTTTTACTATCTCTAAGTTGTCTATACTTGTTGTTAAATATGATACAGGACCACAGCAGTTTCCTGCACTTATAGCTCCACCTACTGTAGTAGGCACTGATTCATTATTTGCTCCAGCACCTTCACCTTTTCAATCTGGCGGTCCTGGAGCAACGATTCCGAAGTCTGTGGTGCCTTCATCTGGGTCAGTTTTTGGATTCCCTCCTACAAATGGACCAAGTGGAAGCATCTCGGGTGCTTCCTTCCTGGTGAATCCATTAACCAGTTTTCCATTCGCAGTTGTCCTTGCTTTGTTTTTCAAGGTGGTGGCATCTTTTTCAAATTAGGTAGTGAGATTTCATTTTAGTCGAGTTCTTGATTCCCATCAAGCCCCACGTGATTGTTGTAAGTAAAGCTTGTCTGTTTTTATCAGAAGACCTGAATTGGATGCAGCCATTCTGTTAGTTTCTTTCTTTGTTGTAGTTTTTCTTCTTCGTTATGTACCTCGAGATGGGGAGTAACAATGATGTATTCTTGCGACTATTAATTTAATTTTAAAAGATTGGCGGATTTTAAGTATTCTTTGGCATCTTCTGCAGTTACAAATACTGTATTCAGTATCTTCTATTTGGGTGATTGCTTATTGTAAATTTTGGTCCGAGTTCTGGAAAGCATTTTTTAGATGGTTCATCTTGCTCAGATAGAATTGGTCCTCTAATATGGATAGGCTTTTCCCTTCTTTCCAATTTATAGGTAAAAGGAGAAACTGAGCAATAAGCACGAGTTTTTCATAATTAAAATAGACTCAATCAACATATATATAACCACAATCAACATTATAAAGTTCTTTATCCAAGTATGAACAAGCAAGAGTTGGGGTAGAGGGAGATAGTATCAATTCATACATATAATTTACATGAGTAGAATTTCTTCTTTTTATCTCAAACTTTAAGCAGTGGGATATGAAGCTTGCATTGCAATGCCACATAGGCCTTCTTTTGCAGCAACACCTCTTTGCATCCTTATGTACCCTTCTTCACCCCAACTTGTGCCCCATGAGTTCTTCACCAGCCAATACTTAGTACCATCACTAGCGGTGCCATAGCCAACAGCAGTAACACCGTGGTCTAGATCAGTGCCACACTGTCCTGTAAAGACGCCACTCGAGTAAAACTGGAAATCAGATCCTCCAGCATCGATGGCAACAGAGATGGGTTGATTTGCAACAGCTTTTAGCAGTGCACTCTCACTATTGGCAGGCACATCTTCGTGCCCAGTAATCTTGGCTGCATGGTTTGCTTCTTTGTTGGCGTTGCACGTGCCATCTGTTCCACTGTAAGGGTAGTTTGATTCAGTGGAGAGGCCGTGATTTTGTTGGATGAACTCAAAGGCATTGTCCATTAGACCACCCTCGCAACCTTGATCTTCGCCACTAGTATCACAATCAACTAGCTCTTGCTCAGATAGAGAGATCAATTTGCCAGTTTTGAGTTTAGTAATTCCTTCCATAGCTGCCACAGCCGAAAATGCCCAGCAACACCCTATGCATTTTGACAAGTAGAAGTTTTAGTATATATAATAGCTTCGAGTTAGTTTAACATTTTCATGAACTTGAAAACTTACCACACTGGCCTTGGTCCTTAACAGGTGTAACTGCGCCTTTCTTTCTCCAGTCCATAGTAGCTGGCACTGCAGTAACATTTTCATACTTGAACAAAGTTGTTGCTGTGGAGCAGACATAGCTCTTGAATCTATTTCTTGAGGTCGTAAACTCTTCATTTGTAAGGTCTGCAAATTCGTTTACCCCTAGTTTGTAAGGCTTGTTATTTGCTCTGTTGAATGATTGTATGTATTTTAGGTTCTCTTCGAATATGGTAGAACGCCTGTTTTTCTCGTCAGCATCTTTATATACACGACCATAACGAGCCATCCATTGCTCATGCGTCTCAAGCATTGATGCCTCATTGAGAGAGCGAGCTGCAGCCAGAGAAGCCAAGGCTCCCACAATGAAGACCATAGCCAGGATGATGCACTGGTGCTTACTTGTGGAAACCATTGTTCTGCTTATGGCTAAGGTAGATGAATTTGTTGTATTGGGAGCTTATGCACTCTAGCGATGGAATTCCGCATTATATAGGTAAACTTTTTTGTGAAACTTGTTTTGAACTTTCTTAGGGAAATTATTGTCCATCTGCGTGCCTGTTAAATTGCTATGATTCAGACTTTTTTTATTTATTTATTACCAATTTGATACGATTGCTAAACGTTGTTGTGTTCTTTTGTTTTCATATGTAAATTAGTTAAATATAGTACTCTCATTCCTAAACTAACTTGGAACATCTTCTTCTTGGAATTTAAATGCTTCCACCGTGCCGTTTGGTTCGTCCATGTTGAAGGTTCTAAGATCTATCAGATTAGAGTTTGAGAACTTATTCAACTTTTTCATAATAATTGATAAGCTTTCAATGGCTTGCATGGTGAACTGAATCATAACCAAATAAGAACTGACAAAGATTGGGTTCTTTGAATGAGGACAGACTCCTTAAGTTACATGCAATCTGAGTTAGATGCTAGGCATTTTGGACTGCTCCCTCCCTTCCTAAGATCAAGTTTTGCTTTTCAAATTTAAAAATCCTGTATTTCATTTAACTTTTAAAAACAATAAAATTTGTAACAACCAGTACGTTTTAGATAATTTACAGTTTTCATAATCGTATTATCTAAAATTAATTGAATTGATATGAATTTTAAATTTGAAAATATTTCGCAAGTTTCTACCCTGTTATAAGTATGAATTCCACGTGGATATAAATAATCATTTTTGTTGAGTCATTATTGCAGCAAGATATCTTATATCAAGTTATGACCTTAGGAGTGTTATTTTGTGGCCTCTTTAAATTTCTGGAATATTTACATTTCAAAAAAAGACAAAAAAAGTTGGACTGCAGAGATGGTGAAAAATGAACAGTAGTAGAATCGACTAATAACAAGCATGAGTTCACACTTCACAGTATGCTGTATTAACAACACTACTCCGGACAACAAATGCTAAATAGAAGTCCAACAACCAGCATTTAGGACACCGGATTTGCATAAAAACCTGAAAAACAAGAATTTAGAATAAAAATATATCCGAGGCAAAAACAGTAGCATATAACAGCGTTGCAGATAAAGTATAGCAGCATCCTTAATCACAAGCAGGAGTAAAACCACAAGACTAAAAGAACCTGCAGAACTAAGTGGCAGCCACATTATTAGATCTAGCAAAATTAGAGGAAAAAAAAATCATCAAATCCAGCTCATAGGAGCAACAACTAACAACTTGAACAGCAAAAAGCAGCCAAAGAATAGTTCATCACTATCTATCTACTTTCACCGTACAATGGAATCTCCTCGATTAGAGCAAGCAGCTTACTGGAAGAAAAAAAATTAAGAACACAATCACCTCCACCATCATTGTGACGAAACCTTCTCAAGAATCATGAGAATTAGAGTTGATAAATGAATAAGGTGTCAAAGAAAGCCATCCCAGATTTTGACTAAACAATAGTCTAAAAGTTACGGGGAAGTGGGAACAAAGAAAATGGAACTCAAAATGAAGCAAAAAGGAGTCGAGAGAATGGATTCTCACTCCATAAAAGTGGTATCGCCAGAATAAATAACGAAATATAACTTGATATCTTCCCTCTTCTCCTATATTCTAATTTTTCTTTGTTTTCATTTTGCTGTTCAAACACAAACCAAATGTGAGTACCATGGATCAATAGGAATTCCTCAGTATAAACAGATGTTGAAAATTTTATAGAACTAATGGTACCCTATCACAAGTACACCACCAATCAAATCTACACATCAGGAAAATATACCATCAACCCATCAAGGCAGCAAAAGGTGCTAACTGTACCATGTATAACTACATAACAACAATAAAGTTCCAGAGGAATTTATGGCACAACAATGAAGCATGTAACTGTAGCAGCAGCTAGAATTCCACATATAATTACTTGATAAGGCCCAATTTTACACTTAATTCTAGCATGGCATGTACAGAAGATATTGCTGGAAGATATAAAGGAGGACATATGATAACAATCAGCATACATAATTTACATTAGGTAGTCACTTAGTATGATTTTGATATTTAGGCCGTGGGATATGAAGCTTGCATTGCAATGCCACAAAGGCCTTCTTTCGCAGCAACACCTCTTTGCATCCTTATGTACCCTTCCTCACCCCAACTTGTTCCCCATGAGTTCTTCACCAGCCAATACTTGGTCCCATCACTGCTAGTACCATAGCCAATAGCAGTAACACCATGGTCTAGATCAGTGCCACACTGTCCAGTAAAGACGCCACTCGAGTAAAACTGGAAGTCTGATCCCCCAGCATCGATGGCAACAGAGATGGGTTGATTGGCAACAGCTTTCAGCAGTGCACTCTCACTATTGGCAGGCACATCTTCGTGCCCAGTAATCTTGGCTGCATGGTTTGCTTCTTTGTTGGCGTTGCACGTGCCATCTGTTCCACTGTAAGGGTAGTTTGATTCAGTGGAGAGGCCGTGATTTTGTTGGATGAACTCAAAGGCATTGTCCATTAGACCACCCTCGCAACCTTGATCTTCGCCACTAGTATCACAATCAACTAGCTCTTGCTCAGATAGAGAGATCAATTTACCAGTTTTGAGTTGGGTAATTCCTTCCATAGCTGCCACAGCCGAGAATGCCCAGCAACACCCTATGCATTTTGACAAGTAGAAATTTTAGTATATATAATAGCTTCAAGTTAGTTTAACATTTCCATGAACTTGAAAACTTACCACATTGGCCTTGGTCCTTAACAGGTGTAACTGCACCTTTCTTTCTCCAGTCCATAGTAGCTGGCACTGCAGTAACATTTTCATACTTGAACAGAGTTGTTGCTGTGGAGCAGACATGGCTCTTGAATCTATTTCTTGAGGTCTTAAACTCTTCATTTGTAAGGTCTGCAAATTCGTTTACCCCTAGTTTGTAAAGCTTGTTATTTGCTCTGTTGAATGATTGTATATATTTTAGGTTCTCTTCAAATATGGTAGAACGTCTGTTTTTCTCATCAGCATCTTTATATACACGACCATAACGAGCCATCCACTGCTCATGCGTTTCAAGTATTGATGCCTCATTGAGAGAGCGAGCTGCAGCAATAGAAGCCAAGGCTCCCAAAATGAAGAGCATTGCCATGATAATGATCCTTGTGGAAGCCATTGTTCTGCTTACGGGTAAGATAGGTGAATCAGATGTATTGAGAGCCTATGCACTCTTAACACCGGAATTCTGCATTATATATTGCTAAATTTTTTGTAAAGCTTGTTTTGAACTTTCTTTGGGAAATTATTGTCTATCTGCGTGCCTGTTAGATTGTTATGATTCCGACTTTTTTTTTTTTTCTTATTACTAATTTGATATGATTGCTAGAGTTAATTTGTTGTTTTCTTTTGTTTCTTGCTGTACTCATCTGTTTCATATGTATAATGTTAAATATAGTACTTCATTCCTAAACTATCTTGGACCTTTTCCTTTTGGAATTTATATGCTTAATTCCACCGTGCCGTTTGGTTCATCCATGTTGAAGGTTCTGATAAATCTGTCAGATTAGAGTTTGAGAAGTTATTCACACCTAAAATATAGTGTACAAAATGAATAAAAAAGCTTAAATAAAATTTTAGATTTCATTTCCTTTTCCCTTGAGTTTTTCAAGTTCCATGAAGCCTATCTATCTTTCCACTTACTGAATAATAGCGCAAGATCCTTAAATCTGGCACAGGCTATATATAGTTTTACCCAACCAACCAACAGGAAATCTTCCTTTTTAAATGCATCACAGATAGTGTTCTGAGCTGATGCAGTCATTACAAAGCTATTATCCAAAACAGATGAAATTTCGACTATATTTTTACTCTTTGAATCTGAAACCGTATTTGTACTACGAAATTTATTTTGTGAGAACATTAATTTTATACTACTCGCCATTTTTCTCTAGTTCATGATTGATTGGGCATCTGAGTTGAAAGATAGAATACATCTCTAATGGTAATTAAATCGTCTCCGTTTTTTTGCAATTTTGGTTTTTTTTTTTTGGAATTGAAGTTTTTTTCATGAGGCAAACTTCTATTTTATCGGCAGAGCTTGGATCCGTGGTACAAGTTTATTGCGATTTTATCCTCTCTGTAAAAGTAGACTAAATTGTTAACTAGATTTAATGTTTAGGAAAATTGCAAAAGTTTACATCGAACTTGACTAATGTTTATATGGAGAGATGTATAATAAGTAGGGTCCTCCTATAATTTCTACTAATCCCATGTATTGATAACATTCGCAATTGTAATTCAACATAAATTTATCGCAATATATAACATGACTAATGTTTATATGTTTCGATGCAACAACAAACAATTTGTAAATTTATCGCAATACATAGTAGAACTCTAATGTTTACATATTTCGATGCAACAACAACCAACTTGTGTTGGTTGGGTTAGTTAGTCACATTTTATTCAAATCTATAATAATTCCCCATCCCAGACACGCAATAGGTCACTACTTATGAACAGTGTTCTAAAAATTCCCGTCTACGTCTCATTAATCCCCGCCTAACATTAGGCGGTCCTCTACTGCCTTGATTTGGCTAGGCGCCTAAGCTCCCGCCTAGGCAGAATCAGATCTCTATTTTGAAACTTTACAATAGTTAAATGAATTTGTTCAGTTTTAAAAGATTGTTTACGGTATGTTTTGTATAATATAACAAGTAAATATAATAGAAAAATAAATAAATGAGATTCTAAAAAAACGCCTAATCCACCTAAAAAAATAGCTAGGCGCCCCTTCCGCCACCTAGGGACGCCTAACGATTTTTAGAACACTGCTTATCAAATTTACGATAATTCCCATTCCATAATCAATAGGTGATTCGCTATCCCATCTATATAGGCAATAAGGTGCTGGCAGAATAAATTATGGGTTGAAACTTGAAATGAAGATAGGGTATCATCAACAATAGTAATTTCTATCGGCAAAGATAGTAATATGGGTTGAAATGAGGATGATTTTGGATAATATAGTAGTGATAGATATATTTTGGCTGTATTTGGTTTTTTGTTTTAAATAGTATGACTCTGGTCAGTTTGTAATGGTAGTAGTAATATAGTGTAGGTGATTACTTGTGATGGTGGAAGTATTGTACATTTAATAAATACAAATTAAACTAATCACACTAATCACACAGTATTAAAAATATTTTTAGTTTCCTCCGGTATATCAAAATAACATTTACATAATACACGTGAAAAGGATGGTAATAAGAATTTGCATCCACAGTAAAACAGGTAACATGCAGATTAAAATTTGCATCTCACACTAAACTCATAGTATGTATAAATAGGGATGACACAAAATTTTCATTTCCGTAGATGGCATGATATGCTCATGCAACCTAGTCTGTCCGTCCTAACAAGCGAGTGGATTTATGGCACAACCACCTAATCTTTAGATTATGCACTCATTCATGGCCTTGAATAAACAATATCTAAATGTGACGCAAAAAAAAAACCAACATCAGAAAAAAGGTGCTAAATGTACAATTACATGATTGCAGTAATACTCCCTCAAAACTCAAGGTTCCACAAGATTTATGGCACAACAACGTAGGTTGTAACTGTACCAGCAGCTAGAATTTCACATATAAATACATTGCAAGGTTCAATATTACATTCAACTCCAGCATGTCATGTACATACTATGGGCAATATATAGAGAAAAAGCAATATGGTAACAATCAACATACATAATTTACATTAGGTAGTCATTTATTTCTGATTTCAATACTTAAGCAGTGGGATATGAAGCTTGCATTGCTATGCCACAAAGGCCTTCCTTTGCTGCAACACCTCTTTGCATCCTTATGTACCCTTCTTCTCCCCAACTTGTGCCCCATGAGTTCTTCACAAGCCAATACTTGGTGCCATCACTACTAGTACCATAGCCAACAGCAGTAACACCATGGTCTAGATCAGTGCCACATTGTCCTGTAAATACGCCACTCGAGTAAAACTGGAAGTCTGATCCCCCAGCATCAATTGCAACCGAGATTGGTTGATTGGAAACAGCTTTCAGCAGCGCACTCTCACTATTGGCAGGCACATCTTCGTGGCCAGTTATCTTGGCTGCATGGTTTGCTTCTTTGTTGGCGTTGCAAGTGCCATCAGTTCCACTGTAAGGGTAGTTTGATTCTGTGGAGAGGCCGTGATTTTGTTGGATGAACTCAAAGGCATTGTCCATTAGACCACCCTCGCAGCCTTGGTCTTCCCCACTAGTATCACAATCAACTAGCTCTTGCTCCGATAGAGAGATCAATTTGCCAGTTTTGAGTTGGGTAATTCCTTCCATAGCTGCCACAGCCGAAAATGCCCAGCAGCACCCTATGTATAATGCCAAGTAGAAGTGTTAGAAAATACAATTGTAAGCAAGTTTTTACATTTTTTTTGTTCAACTTAATGACTGGAAAAACCGTTGAACCTTTATCAAATTAACAAAAAAAATACGAACTATTTCTTTTGCACCAAAAACTATTGAACTTCCAAACAATCAACTAAAATGCCTATAATTTGATTAGATCATATGTACACATTAGCAGACACGACAACTCATATGGTCAAATTTTGCCCATTTTTGACATTTATTTGAAAGTAAACTAGTTTTTGGTGCAAAACATATTTTGTATGCCTTTTGATAACTTGACAAAGAGTTCAATGGTTTTTTCAGTCATTAAGTCCATATTTTTTTTCGTTGAAGTTGAAACTTACCACACTGGCCTTGGTCCTTAACAGGTGTAACTGCTCCTTTCTTTCTCCAGTCCATAGTAGCTGGCACTGCAGTAACATTTTCATACTTGAACAAAGTTGTTGCTGTGGAGCAGACATGACTTTTGAATCTATTTCTTGAGGTCGTAAACTCTTCATTTGTAAGGTCTGCAAATTCATTGACCCCTAACTTGTAAGGCTTGTTATTTGCCCTGTTGAATGATTGTATATATTTCAGGTTCTCTTTGAATATGATAGAACGCCTGTTTTTCTCCTCAACATCTTTATATACACGACCATAACGAGCCATCCATTGCTCATGTGTCTCAAGTATAGATGCCTCATTAAGTGAGCGAGCTGCAGCCAAAGAAGCCAAGGCTCCCACAATGAATAGCATAGCAATGATGATACACTGGTGCTTGCTTGTGGAAGCCATTTTTCTGCTTATGGGTAATATAGATGAATTAGTTGTATTGGGAGCTTATGCAATTTGGCATTGGAATTCTTCATTATATAGGTAAATTATTTGTAAAGCTTGTTTTTGGAAATTCTAAGGGAAATTATTGTCTATCTGCGTGCCTGTTAAAATGTTACTGATTTGGATGTTCTTGATTACTAATTTGATATGATTGCTAGACTTTGTTGTGTTCTTTTGTTTTTTCTCTTCTCATCTGTTTTAAATATAGCATTTCATTCCTAAACAATCTTGGACCTTTCCCTTAGGAATTTAAATACTTGCACTGTGCCGTTTGGTTCATCCATATTGAAAGTTCTAATAAATCTATCAATACATATTCACACTTGAAAATTTAAACTAAATATTGAATTAAAAATTAAATATTAAATTAAAAATAGGAAAAATAAATTACTAACACTCAATTGCGACTCTTTAATAATTGTTTGTTTTAACAGCATTTGCAATCATTTTAATTATAATAGTAAGTTATTTAAAATTAAAAAATATATTTTATAATCATCATAAAATAAATAAAAGATTAACTTAATTTTATTTAAAAAATAAACCTATGCTTCGCATGTGGCACTTTATTAGTGTAAATAAAATGTATATCCTAGCACTTTATTGTTACCATTATTGTCCACCATTTCCCCCCCAAATGACTATTACTTGTGAGCTCAAGTACAAATTAGGGTTCACAATTTGACCTAATCGAATTGAATGCACAAATTAGGGTTTGCATTGTGACCTAATTGAATTAAATGAATAGACGAAAAAGCCAGAAATAAATGTGCGAGACCCGAGAGAAGCCTCCACGTGTCTCGAGGCAGAAGACTCGTGGAGGCAACTCATCATTCTAGGAATTAATTGAGGGATTTGATTGGTGGCTAGAAGGACAGTGGCGATATGGGCATTACTCTGGTGACTAAGGGTATTTCTGGAATTTCCCCCGAGGGCATGTGCCTGACACATGACCACTTTCCAGGAAACCCTATATATACTCCTTCCATTCCATTGAGGAAGAAACTTTTGGATTTCTGACTTGGCTTGGACTTTTGGAAAAGCTGAAGACTTAAAGACTCTCTCTGAACTCTAGACACGCAAGAAGGCTCTCTGGATCCTAGTTACTCTAGAAGACACTTGGATCCTAGGAGTTCTGCCACGTGTTACTAGAGTAATCGCTCACCTGTTCTTCTCCCCTCTTCAACTCATCAATCAATTCCGTACTCTTCGTGGATTTCTCTCCTCCTCAGCCAACACGAAACCCTAACCCTAGCAAGGTACGATTTTCTTGCCCACATTTCTTTGGCGACTCTGCTGGGGAGGTGTAGAATTCGTGAAGGGTATGCCCACGACTCGAAGTGGAAGAACAACGAGTAAAGCTTCTCCGACCATAAGTATTACATCACCTGATCTAGCTTTGAGGCGATCAAATCAAGCTTTTCAAGGTGCAAATCTGGATATAGACATACCTATTATAGAAGACACCTCAGAAGATGGAGATGCTAAAGACATTGAAGGATGCACGCGAGGGACAAGGAATGATAAGGTCCGTGATGTCTGAGATGCGGAAGCAACAAGAGGAAATGAGGAGCTTTCGTCAACAATTGATACAATTGCCGACTTTTCAAGCCAAAGACATTCAAAGTGTGCTTCCGACAATAAAAGGCCAACGGAGATTTCACCGGTGAATGACGTTAAAGACGAGGTCTCACCAATAACAGTGATTGAAAACAAGTCCCAACAAGTTTTTTACCCATGGAAGTGACAAAGAAGTTTTTTTTACTTTCGATTTCTCAAAGTAAAGAAAACTGGGGGCATGAAGACTCCATAATGATTCCAACTTTTCAAATCAAGGGAAGTATATTATATGTTTCATTACATATTTTCGTTCATACATATGTACACATGTGTTAATATATAAATGCCTATATGATTAACAAATCTGGTTTTGTTATAGGTTACCGAACAATATCCATGAAAAAAATATATATATACATATATTCTCGTTAGAGCACCCTCCAGAGTTGGCAGACGAGTTTAATGAACCCTTTTCAAATGGTCTCCCCGAGGATGATCCTGGCGAAAGGGTTAACAAACTCAATTTCGAAAGTGACCAAGAAGCTGCAACTCCATAAGAGAGCCTGAGGATGCTTGAGCTCAAAAAACCCCTATGGGTTCAACTCTTCAAACTTATGACGATGAAGTTCCTTTTTGACACAAGATTAACTATCAAACAAAACGAAGACCAGAACAGAAGAAATAAGCAAAAGAAGAACTCAAGGGTTCCCCTCCTAGGGTTTGACCCCTGGGGGCACACTCCTTTTTGAGCTCCGAAGTGATTTCCCGATCGAACTTTGGTTATCGTGACGATCAAGGTGATTAAAACTAAGGAAAGTGGCAAGAAATACATGGAGACTTAGGGATAATCACCCTCCAGTCTTTCGTGACATAGAAAGCCACTCAAAGGGGCCAAAAATCGTGACGCCATGACAAAGGCGTGTGTGACATCGATCTAAAAGGACATGCGAAGCTTGCCATAGACACATAATAAATTTAAATGTCAAAGAGTACACCCTAGAGCTTGATCATAAGAAGAACGAATGCTCAAACTAAATTTCAAGATGATGATGGACAACCCAAACACTGGTTCTAGCATCGAAAATCTATGAGCTGTGGTGACAAAAAATATCAAAAATCCACCTAAGATGGTGGTCCACCAAAAATGGTGGTTTAAGTCCTTAGGAGTATCCCCTGCTAAGAAATTGGATGACCAAGGGAGGAGGCACAAGAATTGATGAATTAAAAATCTACCCAAGATGGTGGTCCACCGAAAATGGTGGCTGATGTCCTCAGGAGTATCCCTTGCCAAGAAATTGGATGACCAAGGGAGGAGGCAGAAGAATTGATGAATTAAAAATCCACCCAAGATGGTGGTCCACTCTAAATGGTGGCCAAGTCCTCGTAGATTACACTTGCCAAGAAATTGGACGACCTAAGTGACGAGGCATCCAATTTCAAGTCCTCGTAGATTGCACTTGCCAAGAAATTGGATGACCAAGTGACGAAGCACGCAACTTAAGCCCTTATGAAACCCTATATGCCAAAAATTGGCACGATGTACCAAGAGATAAGGCACAAGTTATACTTTCAACTTCAAAAGTAACCGACGAACCTGTCTTTACAGCCCTCGGACCCGACACGTTATACTTTCAACTTTTAAAGTAATTGAGGCACCTGACTATAAGTCCTCAAAGTTATACTTTGAACTTTAAAAGTAATCGAGGCACCTGACTATAAGTCCTCAAAAAATCAAGAAAGTTACACTTTATCTCTAAAAGTGGCGAACGTTATGCTTTCTCTGACAAAAACAAGATCTATTATTTTTCATAAAAATCTAAAACGTTATGCGTTTCGTTAAAAGTAATCTGATTATCAATAAAATGTCAACCTTCACTTATACTTGAATAATTTCTGATTTTAAAAGTATAGATTCAAGTGTTGGTTTACGAGAAATTGAAAAAAAAGAGACAAACAAGCATGTTTTTAATAAATAAAAAAAGGCCATGTTTACTTTTATATTATGCATATTGTTGTCTTGGAGTATTAATTTGAATAATTTAGGATTCAATGTTAAACATTGAGTCTTAAGAAAATAATTCAAGTTAAAGGCCATCAATAATGCTAAAGAAACTCTATTATAATAAATGACATATAAATGAGTTCTTTGATACAGGAAATAACAAAAAGCTACAAAAATCCATAATCTAAAGGCCAAGACATATCAAACTGAAGAGGGGGCAGGGCTAAGGCCTCCATGTTGGCAATGACAGTGTCCCGAGTCTTCGCATTTGTGGCCATCGGTTCCTTAACATCTCGGGCAGTCGACTCTGAATTTCGAAGCTGGGACTCCAAATCCCAAAGCTGGGTTTTTATTTTGTTGGTGGCTTCTTCAATAATTGAAAGCTGTCCTGCAAGTGAGTTACCCTCATACTGACACATAGCAACCTCCGAGCGTAATGAGACAATACAAAAACTGGAACTGAGGAGATCTAGCCCTCTCGTGAAAAGGAACCATGTCTAAGCCCATAGAGGCGAAGTCTGCAACCTCACAGTTAAACCTATGTAAATCCTCTGTTCGTAAAGAATAAAGAGAAAGACTGTGCATCTCGAGAACAAGGATTGCAAGGCGGTCTAGCAGGAAGGTCTGAAGGGCGGTCCCACGAGTATGCATCTGATCAAGTATCTGCGAAAATCGAGCTAAGAGACGATTGAGGATTTCCTTGCTGGAAGAGGATATCTGAAAACCCTTCCAAGAAACAAGACCTCCGGTTGGATTGAAGGAAGCTCTAGTAGAAGCCACTTTGGAAGCAGCCATGACATCCATCAGAGCGAGAGCTGTATAAATTGGCGGCTGTAAGACTATATCTGACTCTATGAGACCCTGACTGTTGGGTGGATAACCAAGGTCACTAAATGGCGAGGTAGCACAATCAGGATTAAGAGAATCAAAAAGAGCAAGTGTCTCAACAGGCACAAGCACATTCTTCATTCTCTCGCTCTGAAAAGGAAAATGACAAAGTATAATACATTATGAAGAAGAAAATTTAAGAAGATGAGTATATGTTAACTAAAGAAAATACTCACAATGTAACCAATAGAGAGAGAGAGTCGTGAGATGCCACGGAAAGCAGAATCTCAGTGCCCCCACGCAAAGTGCTAGAAATAGTACCCTCCCGGGCACACGCAATCTCGGTAGAATCCCCTTGGGGAGGATGGAAATTAGCTATAGGCTTAGGCAGATTTTCCCTCGAGGAAGGAGGAGTCACGACCATAGGATCACCAACATCAACATGAGTTTCATTAGTACCCTCAATGCTATCATGAAGAGATGCAGTAGGAGGCTGTGATGGGGGCAACGTACCACGATCTACAGGACTCGAGTCCATATGAGATAAAGAATCTATAGCCTCGAGGTTGACACGAACATCATGAGATGAGGATGAATCGATAGCAATAGGGGCGAGTCGAGAAGGCTCACAAGTAGCGGAAGTCACCGCCCCGTTAACAACATGTGTAAGAACCCCAGTAGGGATATTGTCATCATCTCCTTCCTCCTCTTCCTTAGCAATCTCTTCCTTAGCAATCTGAAAAGTAAGGAACAAATAACATAATGAAATATAGAAGAAAAATGCGAATGTTGACAGATATTAAAGAAATGAATACAAGGTGTACCACGAGCTTTCAACGTCTCTTGCCCGAGTCCACGCCTGCTGGTATACTAGAGCTAGCATTGACATGTGGACGTTTTGACAAAGGCTTCAATATAAGGGTGGTCCCATTTGACGTTCGCCTGGTAATAGACTGACTAATTGGGACCACAACAGAATCTTCAGGGGGCACTACCTCAGCAACGATACTAGTAGGGGCCCTCGCCCTAGAACGAGTAACCCTCATCTCCTCGGCAGCCGTGAATTCCTAGGGAGGAGCTACTGGATGAGGAGGTATCCGAGATGAAGCCCGTAGTGGAAGACGCCTAAAAGTAGTAAAGGCTTGTGCTGGAGGAGCATCTAGAACATTTTGAGGAAGATCCTCTGCTGACAAGAGAGGAGGAGACCTAGGCATTAAAGCCTCTCGCTCAATAAGCCGATTGCTAGCTGGCCCCGAACGGGTATTGAGTATGGGAGAACACAATATCTTGGCCCATTGGAGACGCTTGGGAGGGGAAACTGGCAACGAGAAAATCATGGTATCATCCTGTCACATTTTTAGGTTAATGAGCCATAAATTGCACTCGATAGTAGTGTATCGCCCTTTCCGAGAATCATCTGGTATGGCAAAAGGAAGAGGGTCATAAGGAGCAGTTGAAGACCTCGGAAACTCCCATGCAAATGAGGGAGATATGGAGACGAAATTGAAGAGAGCACTCTCATAATCTCCTGGGCAAGATTGGCCAATCAAATCCAAATTGCCGCATGACTCTGTGAGGAGAATAGAGTACAATACCAAACTCTTCATCCTCAACAAAATAAGGAAGTTCTGCAGCCCAGACGAATAGAAACCAGGAAAACGAAGACCCACTCAATTCTCTGACGCTCGAAAAGGAGCAGAAGTCGCTCCTATAAAAGAGAGGCAGACGATCGCCTTTCGAAACAATGGTGTAAGGATGAGCAGTGAAGCATGAAAAGTCATCGATGAAAAACCGCAAGTCTGAACTAGTTTTATGGTCAATCCAACGAGCAGTGCGGGGAACAATATGGGGCGATGAGAAGGGAGGCGAAGATTTCTTCTTCTTCTTGGAAAGATATAACGAGGTAGAATGACCCTAAAAATGCTCGAAGAGAAAGATCTGAAGAAAGGAGCTTAGAATAAAGCAGTTCACATCATACCTGAATAAATGAGAGAAAGGTTGATAAGCATAAGAGAAATGCAGTATGAAGGATTGCTGACATAAAAAAAACATATAAAACCAAAAAAAGAGTACCTTCCCACAGATTTCCTCATAGCAAGGACAGTCTCGTCCAAGCAGCGATACAGGGTCCCCAAGAAGAGAGGAACAAGAGGAACTTCCAGACCCCGAGATAACATAACTGCCAAGCTAAATATATGGGCTGAAGGACCGTCGATGGGTAACCCGGGGAAGATAAAGTGGGACAACCACATAGCCAAGTAAGCAGCCAGGGGAAAAGGGCAAAGCTCCTTATAAAGAGCGAGAACGGACTCACCATGGACAGAACTGTTCCAGTGACTAGGCTTGTAATCCCAGAAGAAGTAACATACCCAAGAAAGCCAGGAAGTCTTCTGTCGGTTAGAGGTCTCGAAATCCGAAAGGATCGAATCCCCCTGAAACCACGAAGTGTAGTTGGAAGCCTGCTTAAAGGCCTCTGTTAAATAGGCAACACACTCGGTATCCCTGGGGGACATGCTGGATGGGCTACAAGAAGCCGAAGCAGCAACAGGAAGACTGCAAGATATAATTTAGAATAAATGCATAACCAAAGGAAAATAAAGCAGAATGAACGAAATATAAGAGAGACTTACTGATAAATAACATAAACATCCTCCAGAGTAGGGGTGAATTCCCCCCAAGCAGCGACGAATGTACATGTAGAGGAGCACCAACGAGAAATCAAGAAGGTAAGAGAATCATGGTCCTGTTGGATACGGAGATCCCTGCATAGCTGAATGCAACGTAGAATGTCAGCTTTCTCCAATATATACCCACATAATCAGAATTTTTGAGGACCTTGTCGGTCCAATGTTGCCATCCCTAAAGGCGACTGGATGAGTCAGATAGGATACGAATGGGACTGTAGGGGTACTCCTGTTTTTCTATACACATGCGAGCAATGTTTTCAGAACCGGACCGTTCATCGAACCGGAAAAGTTACCGGGTGGATGGGTCACTGGTCCAACCAGTGGTCGGACCGTTATTGACCCAATGACGTCATTAATATGTAATAAATAATAAATAATTAAATATATTAATTATTATTATATATTATATATAATATTTAGTAAATATGGAAAATTAATCAATTTAGATAAATATATAATGACTGGTATGGAGTGAACTTGGGCTTCAAAACTTGCCCAATATCTATTTGGATTCAAAATTATTGTAGCCCAGCTTTAAGGACCATCACTTTTAGCCCAAGCCCAAACCCTATCCCCCTTTTCAGTTTCCAAAGTCCAAAGTTAGAGATAAATCATTAGGGTTCCCAAATTGGTTTCGCTAGCTTTACAGCCTTTCTCTTCTGCCGAGTTCTTAATTTGAGGCACACCATTCTCTCTCGACCGAGTAAGGCATAATCAATAGTGCAGTATCTGTTTGCATATTTGCTTATGATTATTCAACTATTTTGTTTTGTTTAGACTATTGTTTGAATCAGATCAATGATGTTATGAAGGATCAAGGAATTGAAGATAGTCTTACCTTACTGAGATCCAATGTTTCATACTTTCATACTTTCATCTTTTTGTTTTTTGATTTTTCAATGGAATTTATTCGGATGATTTTTTTTTTACTCTTGTTTGGGATGAGCAACGATGACCGAGTAAGGTATAGTGCAAGTGTGCAACGAAGAAGAAGCAGAGTTGAACTCTGAAGGGCTGAAGCCTTTTTTTTTTCTGCAAGATGCGAACCGGTTCAACTCGCGAACCAGTCACCGGTTCGCTGGGTCAGGCGGTTCAACCGCCGGTTCGCCGGGTTTGAACGGTTTTTGGACAAAAATGGGTTATTGGTCCAAACCGGACCGGAGAGCCGACCGGTTTCGGTTTTTTCCGGTTCGACCGCCGGTCCGGTCCGGGTCTGAAAACCATGCATGCGAGGAATGCGAGTAGAACAGGGGAAGCTGTCTGAACTTTCGCAAGCCGCGACTTATAGAAATAAGCCTTCTTCTCAGGTGGAGGAAAGAGTGCACGATCATAATTCTTCACTTGTTCCTAGAAAATGTCAAAAGACCCATAGAAGGGAGATTTTCCCTACTCACTGAGGAAAGGAACTTCCTTAGTAGTTTTCGGGTCTGTAGAACGTTCACTGAAATTGGCCTACGACAAGAAAACTTAGCATGAGAATTATGGGGAACAATAAAAGAAAGTGAATAAGCATTTAAAATTAAGTGCTTACCATAGCAAGGAAGAAGGTATGAGATTCACAATGAAAACACTTGGGCAGAAAAAGACAGATCACGAACACCTGAAAAGAAAAGAAAATAATGAAGGAAGCCAAACGACGAAGAATTACCCAAGGCTCGACCTCCTAGGGTTCGACCACCTAGGGTTCAGCCACCCCTAGGGTTCGGCCACCTAGGGCGGTCCAACTGCATGTACTATTTCGTTTTCCTTCGTACTTCGTTGTTTGGTCGATAGAATTAAGCACCACTCCAAGTTCCCGAAATCGTCAATCTTTCTTTATTATCCGAGGAAAAAACCAAGATATGATCAAGGTAATATGGCTCGGAAAGCAAAAGAAAGATTAAAGTTACCTGAAAGAAGAAGCAAGAGAAAGCACAAACATGAGAAGTCATTCGAATAAAAGGTTAAATAAAGAATGAAAAAAAAATGTAAAGGATGAGGTCGAAGCCCCTAAGTTCGCCCCCTAGGTTCGGCCCCCATGGGGTTTGACCCCTAGGGTTCGGCCACTTAGGGAGCTCTCCCCTCACGCATTTGATTCCTCCTTGCTCGATGAATCAACTGCTCGGAATGAATGCTTCTTAGTAGCGAAAAAAAGTGTGTAGCCTTTTTTTCTTTGAGAATATCCAGACCAAAATCCTGTTAAGATGAGATGGCCCGGAAAAGAAAAACTACCGAAATAGATGCTTCCTTGTTGCGACAGAAAAAGTATAGCCTTTTCTTTGAGAATATCCGGACCAAAATCCTTGTTAAGGTGAGATGGCCCAGAAAAGAAAGACTTCGATTACCTGAAAAGAGAAATTGATGAAGTAAGTAGAATGGGTGGGACCGTTAGGGTTTGGCCACCCCCTAGCGTTTAGCCACCCCCCAGGGTTCGGCTACCCAGGGAGGAGTCCTTCTTGCCTTGGTCCTTTTGTTTGTCCGGATTGAAGAAGAAGGGGTGGGACCCCTGGGGTTCGGCCTTATAGGGCTAGACCCCTAAGGTTTGGCTACTCAAAGAGGAGTCCTAGGTAGAGAAAATCATACCCATTTGAAATTTTGTTAGCCATATAAGAAAGCGATGGTGGTTTTCCCGCGTGCCCTTGTCATAACATAGGAATTGGTCCCAAATTCAAAGTCCCCAATCACATGACATCATGCACCTTTGTTAATTATGTGAGTGAATTTATGCTAACAATAAAGCCGAGCGACTCTGATAGTTTACCTGAATTAAGGACCAAATCGGTGCTTGCATCCGCCAAGTACGACAAAAAAAATGTCTTTGTCTCGATTGGTTAGCCTTCGTGAAAACAGAATGGTGAAGATCAACGCTCTGCAAAAATTATTAGCGTTGACAAACCTCCGCCAGAATTAATACGATGAACCTTCATAAAACTCTGCTGCTTAAGAGCCTTTTTAATTTATACCATATATTAAAATGATATATATATATATATATATAAAATTACATATATGCATGCATATATCCAGGGGAGGTTATGATTGCATTCCTATTGCAAATAAAAGTACCTATACAACGTGGGACTTACAATTGTAATTTGGATAGCAGTTGTGTGGCGCAGTGGCGGTGGATTATGTTTTAAGGATATGCAGCAGATACATCAGTGCATCTCTGTGAAGGCAAACAAACATCAAGCCGAATTGAAAGATTATTAATTTATTGGTCTTCTTTCTAATTACTGATTGCAACACTGGAGAAGTTTGGCAGTGCAATATCCTTTGCAATTCAAATGTTTGATGTGATTCTGCGTATTACTAAGGATATGTTTCCGTGTATATTGTCTAGCATTTTCTAGGGAACTTTCAGATGAACCATATAGAAAGTGCATTTTAAGAAAAGTTCCATAAGTCCGTGGCTTATCATGGTACGTAGGACTCAAAAGTTCACTAGGTTTTAAAATATATATTTATTATGGAAACAAATAATCTTTTTCTGAAAGGGGAAAATTTGATCTTATTTCCAAAAAAATAAAAGAAGGAAGGATTTGATTTTATTATATATATATATATATGATCTTGTTCCCAAATAAAAATTGATTTGATCTTGTTTTCAAAATAAAATAAGATTTTGTTTTATTTGGTAATTTATCTTGATTTAGTTTCCCAAATATATATATATATATATATATATAAATTGATTAAGGAAACAAGGAGATTGTGCAAGGTTTGGAAAGATTTGATGGAGTATTGGACAAAATATCTTGGAGAGCTCCCTTAGGGATTCCCTCTCTTAAGGATTTTTGTTTTCGAGGCTTGCAAGATCGACTTCAGCTGATGGTCCGGAAATTTGAAGCATAACTCAGAGGCTTGAAGTACTTTGCACGATCATCACTCCAATAGCGTGACTCACGTGCATGGGGCAAATGTGAGCCCAAGTACAAATTAGGGTTCACAAATGACCTAATTGAATTGAATGCACAAATTAGGGTTTGCATTGTGACCTAATTGAATTAAATGAATAGACAGAAAAACCGGAAATAAATGTGCGAGATCCGAGAGAAGCCTCCACGTGTCTCGAGGAAGAAGATTCGTGGAGGCAACTCATCATTTTGGGAATTGATTGAGGGATTAGATTGGTGGTTAGAAGGACAGGGGCGATATGGGCATTACTCTGGTGACTAAGGGTATTTCTGGAATTTTTTCCGAGGGCATGTGTGTAACACCCCAGTCCCACATCGAAAGATAAGGAAAAAGTTTGTCTGTATATAAGGAATTGGGTTACTATCAATAGTACCTTCAAGTCATGACCTTTTGGGTGAGCCTGTGGTGCGCTAAGATGACCCAAGAAGATACTATTGGGCCAGTAATTTAAGGCCTTGTTTGGATGGATTTGATTCGATTCGGACTTGGGATTTGACCTAAGATTTGTTCCGGACTTGGGATTTGACCCGGGTTGTTACATATGGTATCAGAGCCGACTCTCGAAAGCTCGGGTCAGGTCATCCGATCGGGTTGCCGGAGGTGGGGACACGAAGGCTGGTGATATTATCCCACAATGGAGAGAAGGAGGTTCGGAGGTGGGGACACGAAGCCAGCCGGTATTATCCCACAATGGCTAGAGAGACAAAGATCTGTGGACCGTGTGTGTGATCGGTTCTAACGGGGACGTCAGAAATTACTTTCAAGTCATGACCTTTTGGGTGAGCCTGTGGTGGGCTAAGATGACCCAAGAAGATACTATTGGGCCAGTAATTTAAGGCCTTGTTTGGATGGATTTGATTCGATTCGGACTTGGGATTTGACCTAAGATTTGTTCCGGACTCGGGATTTGACCCGGGTTGTTACATATGGTATCAGAGCCGACTCTCGAAAGCTCGGGTCAGGTCATCCGATCGAGTTGCCGGAGGTGGGGACACGAAGGCTGGTGGTATTATCCCACAATGGAGAGATGGAGGTCCAGAGGTGGGGACACGAAGCCAGTCGGTATTATCCCACAATGGCTAGAGAGGCAAAGATCTGTGGACCGTGTGTGTGATCGGTTCTGACGGGGACGTCAGAAATTTAAGTGGGGGAGTTTGTAAGACTCCAGTCCCACATCGAAAGATAAAGAAAAAGTTTGTCTGTATATAAGGAATTAGGTTACTTATCAATAGTACCTTCAAGTCATGACCTTTTGGGTGAGCCTGTGGTGGGCTAAGATGACCCAAGAAGATACTATTGGGCCAGTAATTTAAGGCCTTGTTTGGATGGATTTGATTCGATTCGGACTTGGGATTTGACCTAAGATTTGTTCCGGACTCGGGATTTGACCCGGGTTGTTACATAGTGCCTGGCACATGACGACTTTCTAGGAAACCCTATAAATACTCCTTCCATTCCATTGAGGAAGGGACTTTTGGATTTCTGACTTGGCTTGGGCTTTTGAAAAAGCTGAAGAATTAAAGACTCTCTCTGAACTCTAGACACACAAGAAGGCTCTCTGGATCCTAGTTACTTTAGAAGACACTTAGATCCTAGGAGTTCTGCCACGTGTTACTGGAGTAATCACTCACCTGTTCTTCTCCCGTCTTCAACTCATCAATCAATTCTGTACTCTTCGTGGATTTCTCTCCTCCTCAGCCAATACGAAACCCTAACCCTAGCAAGTTACGATTTTCTTGCCCACATTACTTAAAACCACTAATTCATATATATTAAATAAGTTTAATTTTCAAATTAATGAAGAAAAAAAGAAGAAGCCCGTGGGTCGGCTCAACCCATTATACCTTGGGCTTTGGGCCTCACTTTTATAGTCCAATAAAAATTGGGTCTTTTTAGCCTAAACCAGACCTGGTCCAGCCTATTTGCCAAGTCTAGCTTAAATGGGCAAAACGACCCACCTAGTCGTTTACTGATGATTTAGTTTCATGTTAATCAATGTACGTTTTTTATTTTCAAAAATCTCCAAACACTATTTTTTCAGAGTATTACTTTAGACTATTGCACTAATTAAAATAAACAAAATTAACATCAACTTTAAGAATTTAAAATTGAGCAAATTAACTAGGATTTTTTTTGAAACTAAAATATGGGTAAAAGGCATTATTGTCCTTAATCTCATATGCATGAGATTAAAAAAATTATATCTCATCATTTTTTTTATTTTTTTTAATAACCATGTCATATTATTTTTAATGAGGCGACAATGTTGAGGACTAAAGTAATACTCTAAAACATAGTGTTGATTTTTAGAAAAAAACAGTGTAGAGATTAAAATAAAACAAAACCATGATTACATGGATCATATGAGTTATTTCGCCACCTTAATGTAAATATGGTAGTTATGCTTTTTTCTTTCTTTCTTTTTTTCTTTTTTTTTCTTTCTTCTGCATCCTTAACACTCTGTTTCTGAGTTTTGGATGGAAAAGAAAAGAATACAAAACTTAAATTAGAATAGAAAACTTGAAGTTTTCCTTTGTGTTGTTTTTGAGTTTTTAATAGAAAAGAATAGAAAATTTTAAAATTTTCCTTTTTTGTGTTTTTGAGTTCCAACGAAAAGAAAAAAAAATATCATTTTACAAATTTACCCTTCTATTAATTATAACCATTGAACCATGAATAAAAATATGCAAAATATATTTAATCAAAGAAAAAAAAAATTCCATAATCAAATACAAATATCCAAATAAATGTTAAAAAAAAACTATTTCTACAAAGTCATTGTCATACCATGCCCAAAAGTCATCAAACATAATCTGTATTATTAATACTAACGGAGATTATTTATCAAATTCTTCAAGAAATTCAATCTCCTCTCTAATGGTAACCCAAACACTGCTCGTGCCTTGTCTTGATTTTCTAGTAGCCATAAATAGGCCTCATCAATTTTTTCCTCATCGAAATTCATTTCAGTTAGTCCTTTAAAGATATCATTTGCTGGGAACTGTCGTTTAACACTGCTAAATTAATACCTTACTAGCACTCTACAAAACTTAGTATAATGACGAGCAAAGGTCGATCCCACAGAGAAATGAATTAATCTTATATTTATTCTAATATTTATATTAATTCTATTAATGGGGGGTTTTGAAATTTATTCAACGAATTTAATGAGAGTAATTAAGAATAATCAATAAATAAAAATACTTCAGTTCATAAGTTCAATATCACCTATTTATAATAATGGATTAATCAAGTTATACCCTATTAATCCTTCAATGAAATTAATAGTCCTGGATAACCGCAATCGCTAATTACCCGAAATTCTCCTTAATTTTAAATCTAAAGAAACAATCACCTCAATAGACCCTATCTATCATACAACCTAGAACTATCAGTCTAGATTTCATATAACAGAAGTATTAAGATTTAGAGAATTAAACTATTCCAAGCAACAATCACACAATCAGGGATTATTTAATTTGCCTTCAGATAATCTTAATAATACTCAAAAGTTTGTCCACAATCAGGTATTATCAATTGCTACTTATGATCAGATACAATATCGTTTGCTTAATACTATATTTTAATCTAGCAAATGATATCAATCAAATTAATTTAATTAGCCAAATCAAATTAAAAGATCAAATAATATATAATCAATGAAAACAGAATACCAGAATAAATCTCATGTAAGAAGGAATAAATAAAATAAATTCAATCAAACCATTAATTATAACAAAGGTTCATCAACCCTTAGAACTGGAATAGAGAGCTTAGTCTGACATGCCTTCAATCTTCTCCAATTAGGGTTACAATTGTAGTTGCCAAGATGTTCTTATTATCTGAGTAAAATCATCTATTTATATCCCTAAGATAATATCCTAATATTCTAAGAAATAATAATCCTAAACTAATTAGAATTTTTAGAAATCCGTGCCTGAAAAATAAACTTTTTATTTCCTTTCCCGCTATCTTCGCTGGGGCGAAGAGTTTTGTTCTTGGGATCTCGCCGGGGCGAAGATCAACAGAGAGGTCTGGGCCGGGGCAGTTTCAGAAAGTGCTGCGGCGAACTTGGACAGAGAGGTTCTCGCTGGGGCCAAGACTTCCAGGCCAAAAGGCTCGCCGGGGCGAAGATGCTTGATTTTCCAATTTTTGACTTTTTCTCGTTTTTCGCTCCGATTTTCCATCTTTCTCCACTTTTGACTCCGAATACGCCTGAATCAATAAACACCATAATAAGTGCATATACACAATAAAACATGCAATAAACTAAAGATAAAGGAATCATTATACATGAAAATTATGCACTTATCATTTGCAGAATAGACTCGCACAGATGAATTTGTTATTTCCCGTAGGCACTTAAAGATCTAGAAGGGGGGTTGAATAGATCCTTTTTTTTAAAACAATAAAAAATAAAAAACTTGATTAAGGTATTACCTAATAGTTGTTAATCAGATTTATTTAGCACAAAGGAATATGTTTTCAAAAGATTATCCCCTTTAAAGATTATTCACAAAGCTCAGTTCCAGTGTAGTTTAGAATCTCAATCGCAAGTAGTAATGCAGATAAAATGTAAGACAGAAAAGTAAATAATACAAGGAGATTTTTAAGTGGTTCGGAGACTGAACAACTTCTACTCCACTCTTCTATTTTAACAAGTAGGAATTTCACTATGAATTCGATCATTCTGATCAGGACACTCCTGCCCTCTTCAAGCCCAGCAGACTTAGATATTTAGTCACTTAGACAAGGACACTCTTGCCCTCTTCAAGTCCCGCAGACTTGGAACAACTCAGTACACTAAGTACTCTTCAAGCCCAGCAAACTTGGAATCCTTATGGTCACTAAGACCAAAACGAACAGTTTTGTGAATGTTGTTGAGAGGTGCTGCTAAGTTGGCGTTAAGTTTTTCTTCTCAAGTGCTTAGCAGCTTGAACTAGATATTCAGATCGTAGAGTACGTTCTTTAACTTAGGCAGAGTTTTGGCTTGTTGATTTCTTGTTCGTTACTTGAGTTTTGAAACTCTGTAGCCTTTTATAGTCTGCCTGAATTTTTGTTCCCGTTGCTAGGTTTCCGTTGGTGCATTTAATGCTCCAGATATTCTGAGATACTTGATATGGACACATTTTAAGTTTTAGGTGTCAGCTTTCTGTTGTTTAGCTTGTCACATCAACCTACCACTTTGAGCCGTCACTTTCAGCAAACTAGCTGTTAGACACATCCTCTGATCTTTGATTCCCAAGGATGTTTGGTTTAGGTATTGGGATTCTCAACCAGCAGTGCTTCCATGTCAGTCTGTCAGGGTTGATTGCTCTACGATAATGAAAGTTCGTAGTGCGTTGATTTTTACGAACTAATGATGGCTTCACGATAAGTCTGGAACTCTACGAATCTTTCTTCAGCTGAACGATCTTGAAGGTGCTTTACCATTTGACTTTTGCTTCGCGATTCTCCTAAGTACTCTACGTTCAGTCTCTACTGAGCTTTGCTTTTGCTTTACGATTCTGTTCACTTTACGATTGATACAACAATTTTGCACTTTGTCTGAGACTTTACGATATATATATCAGCTTCACGATCTGTCTGAAGCCTTACGATAGGAGAGTTAAGTCAGCGATCTAACATATCTTCTCTTACAGCTTGTTAGACTAACTTTTCATACATATTAAGCTTATTGATTATGTCTCATCTCAACTCAAAGAGATTAACTAACAATTTTGATCTATTAACTCTAAGTCCTTGTACATTAAATCATTTAGAAGGACTTTACAAAACTTAGTGATACAAATATACATTAAGATCTTTCATCATCAAATCAAATAAACGAATCATGCAGACTCCAATAATCTCCCCTATTTGATGATGACAAAACCAGCAGTTTTATGAGACAATTTAAAATGCATAGTTGAAATGTAAGTATGACTTAAAATACAGTAAGCCACTGTATTGCTAGATCAAAAGGATGAATTTATTGAAGATCAAAGAATTTTATAAAATTCATCAGATTTATAATCATTCTAGCAAGGAATAGATAAAATAAGCTTATTATTTCCTTCTTTTTTTTTTGGCTTTTCTAAAGCAAGGCATTTCTTCTCAGCTCCCCTTCTGCGATTTGAAGCTTCTTGTTGCTTAACATTTTTTCTTCTAATTTCTTCAATAGAATCTCGTGGACCAAGGTTAGGAGTGAATGAAGAGAATGTTCTTTCTTCTCTTACGATATGAATTCCTTGGAGATTTCTGTTCAGATATGCTGGATCTCCAGATGGAATTCTTATCCTAGTTAATGTTACTGCACTCGACGATCTGATTTGTCATTGGCCATGCTCTATTGGTAAAGCTTTCCTTTGAGAAGCTGCTACTTGCTTATCTTTTTGTCTCCCCCTATCTCCCTGACTTCCCTTTTTCCCTTGTCTCTTCTCCCCTTTTTTGTCATCATGCACCCTTGTGAGATGCTGGATGGAGTCGATTAACTCTTGGATCTTTGAGAAGTTCATGGCAATGTCAGCGCGAATTCTCGTTATTGATCAGCAGCATGTTCTGTATACTGAGTTATTAAAGCAGTTGTGCTACAGGCATTCATTTCCATCGCATATTTAAGGGATGATAGGCCAATGCTGAGCTCAAAAACCTTAGTGGTTAGAGATGGACTGCCCATTCTGATGCTGAAGGGTCTACACAGTTTATTAGTGTTCGTCTAGAACTTTGAGAAATATTTTATCGCGATCAGGAAGACGATCAAACATGTCCTTGAACATAGGTTTTAATTGCTTTTGAAGCTCTCTTCCCAAGTTGCCGGGTAGATGACCAGCGACAATAGTGATACTATCCATTTTATGACGAAGCTCAGTCGAGTTTTCTTCAAGTTTATCCTCGATAGCACGAGACATAATATTTGTCAAATTAGTCAGGTGTGCAGTAGTGGGGATAACTTCTAGACATTCCAAGATGCGATCAAGTGAGAGCTCAGGATTGTCTTTAGGCCCGTGGGATAAGTTGATGAGTGCAAGAGGAAGATCAAAAAATTCATTCTTGGAAGAGGAGGGAATATCAGAGGGAATAGATGGAATATATTCTTGATTGGGAGGATGTAAAGGAGAGTTTGTGACAGCCCGAAAATCCGGTCTATCTTTAAACCCAAGTCCGGTGCCGTCAAGATACTACCTACTCAACATATTCTTATAACGGAGTAAATATTAAAATATTATAGTATAATTCAACCTACTCCCAAGTACGAAGACCTTTACATAACTACCTCAAATAATATTACAATATTTTTATATAATATTACAACCCGTCATATACTTTAACTATTCGACCTTAACAATTAATAACTCTTATCTTCTTCTGACCATTCTGGTCCTTCCGCTGTAGCTGTAAAAATTTTAGAATTTGCAAGAGTGAACATTTAATTTTCCAACAAGTATAAGCATTGAATAAACAACATTCATGAATAGAATAATCTTTCTAAATACTTCAACAATTGAACAATAATTGTGAAGCAGCTCAAATAAATAAGAATTAATTTTTTTTCCTTTTACTTTAAATATTTTTCGTGAATAAGCATAATTTTAAATACACCAACAGTTCAATTCTAGGGCCTTTCTTCTTTAGTTTAGCACATAAGTGTTATTATTGGTCTAACACGTTATTTCATTTAATGCTTAACAAACACATCATTGCACGGGGTGCAATCATAACCACATTTACTCATATAAAACTCATTTTGCACGGGGTGGAACCTATATTATTAATTGCCCAAGATTTATTTAATTTTGACTTGGCACAATCAACTATCATAATTCAAGAATTATTACAATTCAATATTACAGCCATAAACATTCCGACTGGAATAGCTCACAAATCGAGTTAAGCCGAATCAAATGGCAAATAACTCTCTTTTATAAATTATTTCACATAATAAGATGAAACTCATATAACAAATGAAATTCCATAACCAAACATATGATTTTACAATTTAGCATAACTCAAACAACTTGTGCAAATATTAAAAGATTTGCATAAGTTTAAAATTCACATAACATAAGCATTGCGTAAATTAAAGCTTTAATACATCATATATCATTCATGAGAATATAATTGAATGATATCAGAAACGTGCACAATATAAAGTTTGTGTAAGTTAGGAAACTTGCCTTAAGCGCTGCTTACAACTTACGCTATAATGCTCTTCAAATAGCACAAGCCACATAATAATGCAAACTATTGGTTTATATAAATCTATTCCATATTTTATAATGTCCCGACACTTCATGAGCTTACTAACACTTCTAAAGTATTTAGAATATTATTCTGGACTTTTCAACCAATTTTCACATTTTTTCAGATTATCCAACAATTTTCTGTAATTATTTCTATATATAAAAACTATCATTTAATAGCTTCAAAATAGAAATAATAACTCAACATATTTTTATATCTTCAAAACCTCATCAATATTTATTTTATATTATTATAAGTTCTTACACCAATCATCATAAGTTTTCACCATTCATAGAATTTCCTATGAATTTCCACTAATTTTTAAACTAACTTTAAATAGCTTAAAAATACAATAAATATTTCTGCTCTTCAATAATTCACAAAATTTTTCCAGAAAATCATAAATAATATTATAAGATTTTTCACCAAATTTTATAATTTTTGACCATTCACATAATGTTCTGTGAATTTTCACTATTTTTAAACTAACTTTAAATAGCTTAAAAATATAATAAATACTTATGTTCTTCAATAATTTACCAAACTTTCCCAGAAATTCTAAAACGATATTAAAATTTTTTTCACCAAGTTTCATAATTTTTCGGCGAAAATTAATTTCTTCTGATTTCTTGATTTTTCTTATTTAATTCTTGTTTATACAAGTTTAAATCATTTCAAACATATATAAATATATCATCTTTACATAAAATCCATAAATATTATCATTCATATATATATATGAAAAAAATCAAAGTATAAATCAAGATTTAGTAACCTTTTCATTTTCTTCATTTCTTCTTCTTTCTCTTCTTTTCTCTCTCTTTTCATTTTCCGAACATGTTGCTACGGGAGGGGAGTGGGAACTGAGGAGAAATGCTGATGGAACTGCCTCATAAGGCCAAAAATCAATTAGCCAATATTATGGCCAATCTCCTCCCATTTTCTTGTTTTTCTCATTGTCCCCCTCCTTTGTCTCCCACTTGTTCCCCCATCACATCTCTCTCTCTTCCCAATTCATCAAACATCAGCCGCTCACATGGGCTATTTTTTTCCAGAAAACTAAATCCATCTCCTCTTTTATTTGCTCACTTATCCGTTTAATTGTCAGTTTGACCATTTCGGATACTAAAAATCAACTTTTTCAAACTTACAGCCGATTCCTACTAACGTCAACGTTCTCCACGTCATGGAAATATCCGTTTCTTTAAATTCATCTCCGAATTCTAAGTTTGGCTTTTTACCAAAAAGCCAACTGTTAACTCTTTTTGACCAAAAAGTCAACCCCGACACATTTTGTGTTTAGAGTCTATTCCTATTAATTTTGACATTCCGAACTCAACCGTCGAGGCCGCGTTTTCAAATTCTACTCCGAACTCGAATTCGAATTTTAACTTCTTTTTCATACAATTATTCGCTTTATTAATTAGTTCAGACTAATTAAACTAATTAGCATTGACCAACTATTAATTTACATTCACTTGGCATAATATAATATATTAAGCCACTACATAAATGAATATATATTACATTCATGTGTAATATCTTAAAATAATGAGTTTAATAAACTCTCTCATTTTATTAGAACAAAATACATACATTAATTCATCAATATTACGTAAGTGAATTAATTAACTCGTATATGAAATTTAGTTCATAATAATTATATCGTCGTCCAAGGCTCAATATTCAAATTATATTATTGCATAATATAATTTCAATTTATTCTCAGTTAACTAATATTAATTAATTTCATCTATTTTCTTTAATGATTTAATTAACTATTAAATCTTATTTTCCCAATATATGTATATATTTCACATCTATATATACACATTTAGTCAATTACATAAAATCACATACGTCACATTATATGATATGTTCAAATATACTTTATCTCTTAATAAGAATTTTATTTATTAAATTCTTATTTTAAATTTCTGAAATATCTGGGATATTACATTTACCCCTTTTTCTAAGAATTTCGTCCTTGAATTTATAGCATACTAATTTTTGCTCATTCTATTGATCAATACTAGGTTTTTGACTTAACCTTTACATTTTCCTCCTCTGAAGATTTCTCTTCTATCATCACATTCTACAATGACTTCTTTCTAAGGAGTTTAATCCTCTTAATCATTCAGGAATCTTCACAATTGTTCAATAAATGTGAAGCAGTATAAATAATGTAAAAAGTTTTATTCAAGAAAACTTTTTATATCGAACTGAGGGGTCATATAGACCATGAACCTTGAGATTTAAGGATATTATTACCAAATTTCAATTACGAAAAAGGTAATCTATCTCTTAAAAGTTAAGGTATGTTTACAATCACAAGAAGGTAAACTATCTAGACGGGTACGTTAGGTGATCAGTCTATCGTACCTTAATTTTCGGAACGATTATTTGCGTTCTTAGATTGAAATATTTTATCCAACCGGTATATCCCCATTTTATTCGGGGTTGTTCATCTCAGTCTTAACACAAGATTCCGCACCAAAATAATTTGGTTTGGCATAAATTCCCAAAAAATATTTGAATTTTATAAACATTTGTCTAGCTGAATCAAATAGCTTAGACGTATACCAATAATTCGAACATCAATCGAAACATTTGTCTAGCCACTTTAGTTAGCATTGACTTATCTTTAAATGGTTCAAAATTCTGAAAATCATTTTATGACGTCATGATACCGCACTGTATTTACAGTCCGTTAAGGATTCCGTCATTTCGTGATTTTGTCATACTACATCATACCATAGTGGGTTAACGATACTATGATCACATCCAACACTAGGTTACTCTACATGGATGACTCCATCATCTGTCATTCTACACCAGATTTAATGATGCATTGATGATTACTGTTAAAAAATATATTTTGATATTTTTCAAATCATCTTTGTCTTAGCCGAAACAAATACCATGACATATGAATCATAGGACCTTTTTAAAAACTTATCGGTTCAAAAATTGATCTAACATATTTTTCGAAAACACAAAAGTGCAAATATCAGCACGATGTCAATAAATTCGAAATCTAGCATAGCTAAAAGATTTGTGATACCTACTGTTGACTTTGTCATATTCTAAACCTAATATTTTGATGATGATTTGTTCAATATTACTAAATTCTTTATTGTGAATTTCAGGAAATTGTTTCAAGAATTGTTTGATGGATTATTCAAGGAAGATTGAAGATTATTTTGGGTTTTAAGAATTATTATGTAAGGTCATTGCAAATACTTGATTTTTCAATTCAAGGCTCTAGGAAATTTACATGCATAATTTTATATATGCACAAGCCATATTTATGCATCTTGATTATTTTATTTTATACATGCTCAAAATTTGCATATCTTGATTTCTTTATTTTGATATCCTGATACATGCAGTAATTTAAGTGCATCTCGTTTTGTTCAATCAGTTAGTTCAATATTTAAGGCTATAGTTGTTAATTATGATAAGGAAGCGTGTGGCAGTATCCTTGGAAATCACTTGGCTGTAACTTTGTTGGAAATCTAATTGATTTGATAACCTTACAGGATATTCTTTGATGTGTAATCATTATCTATTCTGACTCGGTATGGCTATATACTTATTAATCCGGATATTGTGATCAGTTGAAAAGTTTGTTTATTTCCGGATATCTTGCTAACAAGGTATAACTTGATAAAGTTTGTTTGTTTGTAACGTTAGTAAGGATAACTGAGATATCTTTGCAAAGATAGGATAAACATAAGCTGCAACGGATATAATTTATCAAAGCTATAAATTGTGTGTTTATCATCTCAGTTAAAGATATATCTCCAACAGTGCACCGATCATATACAAAAGAAATATTATTCATATTATCTTGGTGCAATTAAAAATTTGTTGCTGTGCTTCATATGTTCTGATTTTGTTCAGCATAATTTCGTGAGCTAGAAATTGGTAATATCCTTCTTAAATTAATTGATCATTGCATACATTAGTTGAGCCTTGCATTGTTAAATTGTTTATTTGCTTTGATCACTAGACCTCTATTATTGTAATTTTAATTTTTGGACTAAGTGTTGTCTAAAGGAATTTAATCCAAGTGGATTAAGGTTTGTTTACATACAGATTCAAGGAAGCATAGGTGCTTAAGGAGTGCATTGGTGCACAAGGAGCAAAAGTGCTCAAGTGAATTATTGTAATTCAAAATTTGATAGAATTTGTCTTGTAACGGGAATTATTTTTAAATAAAAGTGAGTTTCCAATACTAGTTGGTATTGGACGTGGAGTAGGCTATTATTATAGAGGGTAATAGCTGAACCACGTAAAAAATCTTGGTGTTAATTTTATTACTTGCGTTACTTTAATTATTCAAAAGTTAGTTAATTATCTTAATAATTAAAATTTGAATATTTACATTATTTTAAGATAATTCATTATTACCAAGCATTTTCACTAAGTTATATTAATCTATAAAATCACAAAGATATTTTCTTAAACAAAAATTCATTTCAGTAGACCATATTCATTCAGCAAGCTACATTCATAGTAATTCAGTAGACCATACTCATTCAGCAAGCTACATTTATAGTAATTCGGTAGACTATATTCATTCAGCAAGCTGCATTCATCAATATAGTAGACTATATTCAATAGCTTGGCTTAAATTTTTTAAATTTGTAATAGTCTGTATCCACACTTATTCAACCCCCCCTTCTAAGTGTGCCTTATTTGAATTTCATTTGGTATTAGAGCTTGACTCTACTTATCTTGGTCTTAAAGGTGACTTGTAGGGAAAGATTCCAATATGGCACAATTCGGAAACAACAATTAAGAAGGTCAATCAACCAATAGACCTCCACTGCTGTATGGAACAGAAAATTACAACTTCTGGAAATTCCGAATGAGGATCTATCTTAAAAGAGATCCTTGGGAATGGTGGGTCGTGGAGAACGGACCGGTTATACCAAGAAAAGATGATGGTACTCCAAAGACCTTGGTAGAAATGGACTCAACTGAAACTTTTATGGTTTCCTATGATTCAAGGGCTTTAAATACATTACTTAGCGGCATGGTTCAATCAGAGATAGATAAAGTTTCTTCATGCAATACAGCTAAAGAAATTTAGGATACTCTTGTGGTAAGCCATGAAGGAACATCCAAGGTGCGAGAAGTCAAACTTAGCATGCTCATGCATGACTATGAAATGTTTAAACTTGAGAAAGACGAAACCATAAAAATGGCACAAACAAGGTTTCTAGTGCTGCTAAATTCATTGAAGTTACTTGACAAAACTATTTCACAAAGTGAGATTAACCGTAAGTTACTTCGGGCAATGCCCAAAAGGTTTGCTTCTAAGATTACTACTCTTCAAGATTCTTCCACTATTTCTACTATGGATACTCTAACACTTTTTGGTGAACTTGAGGAATATGAACATCAGTTAAAAAGATATGATGATGAGGAAGAAACTCCTCGAAGAAAGGTTTTAGCTCTTAATGCAGGAAATGAAGAAGAACTCGATGATGATTCCGATGAAGAGATAGCCATGATGTCAAGGAGACTCAAAGGACTACTGCAAAGGAAGAACAAAAGGAAGAATATCTTCAACTCAAATAAAGGCAAAGGAAAGCAAACTGAGGAAACATGTTTTGAATGTGGACGTCCATGGCACTTCAAGAAGGACTGCTTTCAACTTAAGAACAAGGGAAAAATGAACTTCAAGGATAATAAAAGAAACAAAGCTCTTGTCACTTGGAGTGATGAAGAGGAGTCCGAAGTTGAGGTGGATGCCAAGGATGAAATAGCTCAAATATGCTTCATGGGAATAGAAGGTGAATCAAATGAGGTATCTATTTATGAGTTTAATTCTTTAAAACAAGAAAATGAGAGATTAAGAGAAAAGAATGTATGTTTAAAGGAATTAGTAAATACATTAATGTGTGAAGTAGATTCTTTAATAGATGAAAAGAAGGAAATTGAGAAGGAGTCATCTTGTAAAGAAGAAAAGGTTTTGATTGCAAAAAATGATTATCTTGAAAATTACAACAAGATTCTTTTTAACAAGGTGTGATGGACTCCACGGCACGCTTGCGTGAGGTGGTCGTCGCCCGGATCGTTTCTAGCAAAGTTGAACGGTGGATAGCTTGCAACACCTTAACCCCTCGCCTATATGTAGACGGTAATTTTGGTACAATTGCTCGCCTTGGAAATCTGCGTTGAATGAACACCAACGACACCTTGACCCCTCGCTTATATGTAAGCGGTAATCTCGGTACAATCGACGATTGATGCGGTAGAAGACGCCACACACAACTATGTATTGTTGTATGATAAGTCAAAATTGAATCTTAAAGAAAAACTAGAAATAACCTAGGAATTCTTCAAAGAATCAAAAGTAGAGAATAATCTCACAAATAATTGTATTGAATAAATCTGATTGAAGTGTATCAAGTACATCATCTATGTCCCCTATTTATACTACTCAAAAGTAATTCTAATCCTAATAGGAATTATAAAATCAACTAGAAACACAATCCTAGCTTAACAAATTAATTTGGAAACCAAATCCTAACTAATAAACAATAAGGAAATTAAATCTTACTTATCAAACATTCTAATTACATTAGGAATCTAAAACATGCTGAAAATACCCTAATAATTAAGGAAATCCGCGTCCAAGTTTGAATTAGAAATCCGAATCCTTCTTCCATTTGGAATTAGAAATCCATTAATTATTAGGAACCCATTAATCCGTGGAGAACAAAATCAGCTAGTTGTCTACTTGGAAATCGCGTAGCCCACATGATATAGGAAGCTAATATGTTAAGTCCTGAATATGCTAGGAAACTCGCGTGATTGGCTAATTAGAATTGGAATGTCCGTTGTCCCCATGCGAATTTGCTAGAATATAAATTGTCACATGAATTGATTACAATTGGCCTTAAATTGAACTCCATTTTAATTATCTTTGAATAAACTTCAGCCCAAATATTTAAAATCGCTTGATAAATCCCCAGGACTTGAGTTGAGTTATTAAGGTTTGATGTGAGCCTGATCAGAATTGTATCATTACAAATGATGGACTCCACGGCACGCTTGCGTGAGGTGGTCGTCGCCCGGATCGTTTCTAGCAAAGTTGAACGGTGGATAGCTTGCAACACCTTAACCCCTCGCCTATATGTAGACGGTAATTTTGGTACAATTGCTCGCCTTGGAAATCTGCGTTGAATGAACACCAACGACACCTTGACCCCTCGCTTATATGTAAGCGGTAATCTCGGTACAATCGACGATTGATGCGGTAGAAGACGCCACACACAACTATGTATTGTTGTATGATAAGTCAAAATTGAATCTTAAAGAAAAACTAGAAATAACCTAGGAATTCTTCAAAGAATCAAAAGTAGAGAATAATCTCACAAATAATTGTATTGAATAAATCTGATTGAAGTGTATCAAGTACATCATCTATGTCCCCTATTTATACTACTCAAAAGTAGTTCTAATCCTAATAGGAATTATAAAATCAACTAGAAACACAATCCTAGCTTAACAAATTAATTTGGAAACCAAATCCTAACTAATAAACAATAAGGAAATTAAATCTTACTTATCAAACATTCTAATTACATTAGGAATCTAAAACATGCTGAAAATACCCTAATAATTAAGGAAATCCGCGTCCAAGTTTGAATTAGAAATCCGAATCCTTCTTCCATTTGGAATTAGAAATCCATTAATTATTAGGAACCCATTAATCCGTGGAGAACAAAATCAGCTAGTTGTCTACTTGGAAATCGCGTAGCCCACATGATATAGGAAGCTAATATGTTAAATCCTGAATATGCTAGGAAACTCGCGTGATTGGCTAATTAGAATTGGAATGTCCGTTGCCCCCATGCGAATTTGCTAGAATATAAATTGTCACATGAATTGATTAAAATTGGCCTTAAATTGAACTCCATTTTAATTATCTTTGAATAAACTTCAGCCCAAATATTTAAAATCGCTTGATAAATTCCCAGGACTTGAGTTGAGTTATTAAGGTTTGATGTGAGCCTGATCAGAATTGTATCATTCCCCTCCTCTTGAAAAGGATTTGTCCTCAAATCTGACATCCCTTCCTCTTGAAAAAGATTTATCCACAAATTTGATCCTACATAAAAACAAATTAAGTTAGTAGCATCAAACAAATCATAATCACAATTCTCACTTTGCACATAACATATAAAAACAATATCACAAGTAAGAATATGAAAATAATTATCAAAAACTCCAACTCCTGCAAGTAACACTTTGTCGTCTGGCAACTTCCCCGAATTGACATGAACAACTTGTAAACATATCTTTCCAAGCAATGCTCGAATCGATATAGCATCCTGCAAGCTCCTTGTAACATAACTTGGAAACTTAAACTTTCGAACTCTTCTAATCAAGAACCTGTCCACATCAACACGATACTTTTCCACACGTAGACCAAATACTTTCACAATGCTAACTATATTACAACAAACTAAATTAGCAACTATAGCAAAAATGCAATCAAAATTTCTACCTAAAAAATCAAATGTATATATAATAAAATAAACGTAAATAAAATTATAAAAAGCTCTATCTCCTCCTGGATCAAAACTCAGTATGTAGAACTCTTCACATTGCAGTAACTTCCATTCACGAATTCCTGGATCAAAAGACAATCTGATGATCTCGTCCATTCGTAAATATATCCATTGACGAATACCCGGATCAAAAGTGATTCTTATGATCTTGATCACTCGCACTAGCATCCATTTCATTGCACCTGGATCAAATAACAATCTTTGAAACTCTTCATTGCGCAATTGCAAACACTCTTGAATTCCTGGATTAAACACAAAATAAAACAAATCAACATGTTCCTTTTGTCTAATCACAAAGAAATCAAATAATTCAAATTCACATGCATAGTCTACTAAAATAAAATCCAAAACACTTCCCTTTAGACTTTCCACGCTTTGTTCGAACGGATGAGCACATCGTTCCATACTTCTCTCCTCGAAGAGTATGAACCCATCACGAGCCTGCAAAACAAACTCCACCTTCCCCTTCCCATTGACATTAACCAATGCAAAATTAAATAACGACATCAATGGAATTGAAAGATCATAACCAACACCACAAGATAAAAACTCACTAGCATAATTATGATACTCACAATCAAACTCAACATATGCCAAATAATTTTTCCAAGTGTTAACAAAAATAGGAATATCATCAAAACAGATATTAACAAATTTTTCCATGAATGAATGTAAAATATGATTTAACATGAAAACATTTAATGCATTAGTTAATCCCAACGATTTAACTAAACATGTATATAAACTATATCTTAATTCAATCCGATGATAATCACTTTTCAACCCAATACCAAATTCCTTTTCATTCAAGACAATTTTCTCAAAATCATGCAATGATAACAACTCTAATGGAAAGACATTACCAAATGATAGCAAATCATGCGATGAAGATTTCTCTACTGAAGAATCATGATCACTACCATTATCAATTAACGACACATGATGTAAAGATTGACTAATATGAAAACCTAATTCAACATGTGAATGAAAAACCCTAGAATGAGTTTCATGCAAGTACAAATGATGAAAACGAGAATACCCACAATAATCACTAGAATAAATTCTACGAAGATATGCACTTTGACAATGAGAATTTACCAAATGATAGTAGGAATATTGATAATGAGAATATAACGCATGCTCATAAACTAACTCGACAAATATCAAATATCCTCCATAGTTTATGATAAAGACAATTTTACCCTCAAAATAGCCAAACACAAATTTATCCATGGAAGCATGTAAAACATGTTTTAAATAACTCATAAAAATACTAGATGCATTAGTTAATCTAATAGAAATAACTATCCACCTATACAATTCACGTGTTAACAAAACTTTCCATTTATCACAATATCTCATGCTAATTTGATTAGGCAATATTATCACATGGTCATTTTTCAACGTAGATAAAACATAAGCACTATGCAATTTATCAAGCATATTATCTAAGTAAAGAAAATAAAAGCGATACTTGTTTACCAATTCGAAATCAACGAACAAGCTCGGCATTCTATCTTTCTTAGGTACTATGATCTCATGAATAGCACATGCACTAATGCTTTCTCCAACGATACCCGCTTTGATGAAGTTGGACTCCATCAACTCTCCAACCCGCCTTGGTAACTCCGTCGTCTCCTCGGGAATACTACAAGCTGGCTGATATGGAATGATAGCTCGGGGTATATCCTCAATCACCTGTATAAGAGAAACAACAGAACTAGACAAAGAATAGTTAATCTGGTTAGTATTTAAAAGCGCCGCCTTGTACGAATGTACAGTCATTGGCTTTTCAAAATACAACTCACTTTTCAACTCACTCTCCTCTCTTTTTTCACTCTTACTCTCCACTATTTCTTTCTCTCGTTTGTTTTCAGTCTCATTCTTTTTGTTCTCTCGTTTCTTTTCATTCTCTTTTTCACACTTTTCTTTTTCACACTCAATCTTTTTTCCAATTTCCTTTTCACTTTCTTTTTGTCCTTTACTTTCACTTGTATTTTCTTCCTCGGGATCACGAACTTCATCTTGAACATTAGAATCTAACAACTCTCCTTGGACTGCATATTCTATTATCTCTTCTTCCACCTGCCTCGATTGATCTTGCTCCTTTTGCGCCTGTCGGGCGTTTTGTAGTTGCTTCGCCATCTCTCTAAATGATCCCATGACTTCTTCTTTTTTTTCCTTGAAAAATACTGGTTCCCTATACACCTTAGGAGTGTCTGGTGGTTGTCTCCGATGCGAATCTCCATGCCTATGATCCTTCCTTTCATCATCCCAATTTGATTGCCTTAAAGGTTGATCGTCATATCTTGGAGTTGCATATTCTTTCCTCCTGCTAGGATGTACTGGGGCATACCGCTTTCTCATCACGGTTTTCAATTCTTTCCATATATCTATCGGATGCTCTCCACATCTTCTCCTTTCACGTTCAAAGTGAGCCCACCATGTAGCTGCATGACCAGAAAAATCTTGAACTGCCAGTTTGAACTTCCTCCGCTCGGAATAGCCATGATATTCAAACTCTCGCTCCTTCCTTTCCTCCCAACTCAAATAAGCTTCTGGATCCGCTCTACCTTGAAAAGATCTCTTTTGCCACTCATAATTATTTTCACAATTATATCCATACATGATTACTGCAAAACAAAGGTTAGTAGATAAAGAAAATTTTCCTCACACACTCCCTTACGTGTTTCGCTCAAACAATGTATCACACAATTATGAAAACACTCGTGTATCACACAATTAGGCTTTTACTCTCAATTATTCTCACACTCTTGTCTTTTACCACTCTAATTCTCTCTTATAGGTTCTTTTTGAATTCACTAACCAAATATCACAGTTTTCTTTTTAATTCAATAAGAACTTATCACAAAACAAAATATAGCAAGTGTGACATACGATAACCAATATAAAATTCACAATCGCCAAATTATGCCCTTCTCGAATGAATTCTTCAATACTCACGAAACTTTTGAACCCAATCAATTGAAACAAATAATAATAATAATAATCTTTTTTTTTTTTACTCGCGATTTTTTTTTTCTCACCAATCCTTTTTTTTTTTCACGAATCACAATTTTTTTTTTCTTTTTTTTTTTTTGAACTTTTTTTTTTTCAATATATATTCAAACACGAAAAATAAAGGATAAGTAACTCGCTAGGAACTTAGCTTTGATACCAAATGATGGACTCCACGGCACGCTTGCGTGAGGTGGTCGTCGCCCGGATCGTTTCTAGCAAAGTTGAACGGTGGATAGCTTGCAACACCTTAACCCCTCGCCTATATGTAGACGGTAATTTTGGTACAATTGCTCGCCTTGGAAATCTGCGTTGAATGAACACCAACGACACCTTGACCCCTCGCTTATATGTAAGCGGTAATCTCGGTACAATCGACGATTGATGCGGTAGAAGACGCCACACACAACTATGTATTGTTGTATGATAAGTCAAAATTGAATCTTAAAGAAAAATAACTAGAAATAACCTAGGAATTCTTCACAGAATCAAAAGTAGAGAATAATCTCACAAATAATTGTATTGAATAAATCTGATTGAAGTGTATCAAGTACATCATCTATGTCCCCTATTTATACTACTCAAAAGTAATTCTAATCCTAATAGGAATTATAAAATCAACTAGAAACACAATCCTAGCTTAACAAATTAATTTGGAAACCAAATCCTAACTAATAAACAATAAGGAAATTAAATCTTACTTATCAAACATTCTAATTACATTAGGAATCTAAAACATGCTGAAAATACCCTAATAATTAAGGAAATCCGCGTCCAAGTTTGAATTAGAAATCCGAATCCTTCTTCCATTTGGAATTAGAAATCCATTAATTATTAGGAACCCATTAATCCGTGGAGAACAAAATTAGCTAGTTGTCTACTTGGAAATCGCGTAGCCCACATGATATAGGAAGCTAATATGTTAAGTCCTGAATATGCTAGGAAACTCGCGTGATTGGCTAATTAGAATTGGAATGTCCGTTGTCCCCATGCGAATTTGCTAGAATATAAATTGTCACATGAATTGATTACAATTGGCCTTAAATTGAACTCCATTTTAATTATCTTTGAATAAACTTCAGCCCAAATATTTAAAATCGCTTGATAAATCCCCAGGACTTGAGTTGAGTTATTAAGGTTTGATGTGAGCCTGATCAGAATTGTATCAAGGTGACTCACTTGAACAATGAAGTTGAGAAATTGACTAATGAGCTAAAAATGCGAGACATATGTATTGATGTATTTAGTGATAAATCTCTGAGTAAATCTATTCCTTCTGATGAACTCCAAAAGGAAGTAGATTCATTAAAACTATCTCTTGCTAGATTTGTCCAAGGTGAAGAAAACCTAACTGTTATGTTGGGAAAGCAAAGACCTAGTTTTGACAGACAAGGGATAGGTTATAATCCCATTCGTAAAACCGGAAATGTGCAAATGCTTAAATCCAAGTCTCGTTTCAAATTGAATTATTGTTCTCTTTTCGCTACATGCAAAAATTGTGGCATTAAAGGTCACTTAGATAGAAATTGTTCTAAGAAACAGAAGGTTAAAAAGGTATGGATTAAGAAGGGCGATTTATGTACAACTAACACAAATGGACCCAAAAAGATATGGGTACCAAAAAGATGAATAAATTTTTCTTGACAGGTATGCTTCAAGGCAAAAGTTCCATCTCAAAAATGGATTCTTGATAGTGGATGCTCTCGTCACATGACTGGTGATAGATCGAAGTTCGTGGAACTAAAAACCAAGAAGAAAAATGGGACGGTAACTTTTGGAGATAATCGAACCTGTGAGATTATCGGGAAAGGTAAAATTGGTAATGGTAAGGTCAATATTGATAATGTTCATTTTGTTAGTGGACTTGAATTTAATCTTATAAGTGTTAGTCAATTAATGGATAATGGTCATCAAGTTAGTTTTGAAAAAGAAAAGTGCACAATTACTCATGGTACTAACAATACTACTTTAGTGGCACAAAGAGAAGGAAATATATATACTATTGATTTTGAGCAACAGGATGAAGAACTATGTCTAGCAACTGTGCAAGATGAGGCTAACCTATGGCATAAGAGGTTGGGACATGTTCACATGGATTTAATCAAGAAATTATCCTCAAAGAATCTTGTCAAAGGATTGCCGAAGATAAAGTATGAAAAGAGAGGAATATGTGTTCGTTGCCAACTTGGGAAACAAGTAAGAACTTCGTTTACAGCAAAGAACATGGTATCAATTTCCTCTCCTTTACAACTACTTCATCTTGATTTATTTGGTCCTGAAAGGCATGCTAGTATTAATGGTAAATTTTATGCTTTTGTAATAGTTGATAATTTTTCTAGATATACTTGGGTGTTGTTTTTAAAAACCAAAGATGAAGCATTTAAAGAATTTGAGAAATTGATAAGAAGTTTAGAGACTAAGTATAGTCTCAAACTTGTAAAAATTCGGAGTGATCATGGTACTGAATTTCTAAAGGACTTTACCATATTTTGTGATCAAAAAGGAATAAACCATGATTTTTTAGCTCCAAGAACTCCTCAGCAAAACGGAGTAGTGGAAAGAAAGAATAGAACACTTCAAGAAACAGCTAGAACACTTTTACAAGAAAGCAAACTCCCAAAGAAATTTTGGGCAGAGGCTGTTAATACCTCTTGTTATGTGTTAAATAGAGTTCTTATTCGCCCTATTATTTTGAAAACTCCTTATGAGCTTTTGAACAACAAAATTCCTAATATAAGTTATTTCAAAGTATTTGGATCTAAATGTTTTATTCTAAATACTAGTGATAACTTGGGAAAATTTGATGCTAAATCCTATGAAAGGATTTTTATTGGTTATTCACAAAACAGCAAGGCATATCGTGTATTTAATGTTAACAAGCTATGTGTTGAAGAATCAGTACATATAACATTTAATGAAACTAACAATGATCTTCCAAAAGAAAGAGAAGAGGATGCAGGTAATTTGGAGATCTTAGTCAATCCGGCAAACTGAAAAAATCTATTCAGCAAGCCAAATGAACAGATTCAACAAGCTGAATTGGAAAACACACAAGGAGTGGAACAAGGAACAACACAAGAACTTGAGGAAGATTTCCCCCAACAAGAAGAAGTAATACACGATGTCCAAATGCCAAAGACTGCAAGATATCTCAAGAATCATCCTCCGGAAAACATTATCGGAGATATAAACAAAGGAATCACTACACGAAGAAGTTTACAAAATCAATGTGCATTCTCTGCATTCTTATCACAAGTTGAGCCAAAGAATGCTAAAGAAGCCGTTCTTGATGAAAGTTGGCTAATGGCAATGCAAGAGGAACTTCAACAATTTGAACGATGTCAAGTTTGGGAATTGATGCCTCCTCCTAAAGATGTTTCTGTCATTGGAACAAAATGGGTATTTAAAAACAAGCTGGATGAACATGGGACACTCACTCGTAACTGTAACGATCGCGGATCGTGGGTAGCTTTGTAACGCGAGCCTATGAATTTTATTGAATAAATTGAACTTTTATTAATATTATTCCGTGTTATGTGTGTGAATATTTTATTACTACATATGATGTGTAGGTGATAATTTTCGATTGATATTATTTTTATTGGTATTGATTAAATCATTAGAGAAATAGCGCTAAAGCGTTATTTATGCAAAAGACGCCTTTTTCGATTTTATGACTTTTCATAATTTCGCCAAAGCGTTAATGAGAGGGATTAATATTCCAAGTATGGGATTTTTATTTTAGCCCAATTGATTATTTGTTAGAAGCCTAATTGGTATTAAATTAGAAGCCCAAAAGGTTACTAAGTGAAGTCCAAAACCCATGGACCTAATCCATGAACCAAACCCACCATCCATGACCCAAACCCATGACCCATGAAGGGAAATGGGTTATAGCAATCAGCTGGTCATTTGAAGGTGGGAGAAGAGTACGGGAGAAGGAGAGGAAGAGAGGGAGGAGGGTGCCAAGAACGTGGGAAGAGCATGGGGAGAAGCATTTCTGCATTTGGTGAAGGAAGAATGTCAGAAAGCAAACTCGGGAGAAGGGAGGGGGAGAGCCCAATGGCTGACCACACCTTGGGGGAGCCGAAGCTCTCCTACCCGAGCATTGGGAGCTGCCATGGCTGGCATGCTCAGCCTTGAACCCATCCTTGAAGCTCAGTTCTTCTTCTATAAATACTCCTCCCTTGCCATACATCCATTCCTTTGATTGTTGCTTAGTAAGATAGCTGAAACTTGAGAGAAAATAGTGAAGAGAGTGTTCACGGGTGATTTGAGGAAGAAGAAGGAGTATAGTAGCAGCTGGCTATTAGCTCATTAGCAACCTTAGAACAAGCTCAAGAGGTATGCAATATAGAGCTTAGCTCATTTCCACATTCTTTCTAAGTTTCTAGTTTTGCTATGATTTCTTGTTGGAGTAATGTTGCTGAAATTGCTTGGTTGTTCATGAACATGTGTATATGTTATTAGCTCCATTAAACCTTGTTAATCATCTGTAAAAGTGGAACCATGAATGAGAATCAAACCTATGCATAAGGAATCAAGAAATGGACTGAAATGGACATTAGTGGACTGTTATACATGTTTTGTTAATAATGAAGTTATAATCTTGGTTTGGTTATGTGCATTGGTTATGTATTGTTGGTATATGTCCAGAAGTTATGAGAAATGATTTCAATGTGAAATCTGGGGCACCCATATATGGGCAAAGCTATGAGTTCTGAATTCTAAGGCTATGCCCACAAACTGTTTGATAAAATGTCTAAGAGAGGAATTTCTCCAAGAACATGAGGACTAAGTGTTATTAATTGATGAAAAGAATGTTTTGATGCATATCTCAGTAATAAAAACATGTCTTAAGTCATATTGACTTGTTGTATAATAGCTAAGACATAAAGAGGAAGGATGAATTGGCCTAACTCTTAGTTTCGCTAAATACTAGTTGGACTAGGCTCTTTGGGGCCAATATTTCGATTTAGTAAAGAGTCTATAAAATTATGAATCCATGAGGGTTTTGTAGTTCATGTTGCAAGCTTTCCATAGCCTCCGAAACGGCCTAATTCCGACTTATAACGAAGGAGTTATGAAGGTTTGAAGTTTGTATGTTAAAATGCCAAAACGTGTAGGAAACCAAGCCTTGGGGCCAGGCCATGGGCGCGGGCGCGGTGGGGCGCCGCGCGGGCGCGCAAGGCATGTTGGGCGTGCTGGGCGCAAGCGGGCGCGCGTGCTGGGCGCATGGGCTTGACAGCTCTGACCTCCTTTACTAAAATGGCCATAACTTTCTCATACGAACTCCAAATTGGATGATTCAAGATGATTCGGAAAGCTAAGAAGTAGTACTACAACTTCCAATAATTAGAACTGTAATTTAATACCTTGACCAATTTTTAAATTGGCCATTTTTTAGGACTATTGTGCATTAGGAAGCAAAAGGAGGGCGTCGTACATGCATGTATGTAACGTGTAATGTTTCCAACGCTATAAGTTATTGTTTTAAGTTCTAAAACTTGTACATTATGGTTTATAATGACTCTTAGCATTAATCAATGATGGATTAGACAAGTGTATGAGCATGTTAAACTTATGCATATGAGGCGAATCGGGCGTGCGTTGTGCGAATGTCGAAACGTCGTGTCAAGTGTGTGTAACCTTGTTTGATATTATGTTTCTAATTAGAATGAAACGTTATAGTGTAATGTAAACCAATATTTGGCATCAATTATGTGGCTAATTGGTATGTGGATACGTACTTAAATGTGTAGGATTTTTGAAGGACGATTAACGTCAAGTTAGTAGCAAGCGCTTAAGGCAAGTTTTCTAACGCTTGTCTAACCCTTGTGTTGGGCAAGTTTATTTGATTCATTTGATTATATTCTCATGACTCTCATGCGATGTTTGAAGTTTCAATTTACGCAATACATATATGGTTGTGTGAATTCCTTACTTATGTAAATTTTTCAGTATTTGCACAAGTATTCAAGCTATGTTATGACATAAATTGTTGAAGCTTTTCAAGTTCACATATATATGAACTGTTGTAGAGAACGTCGATGCCATTTGTTTCGGCTAGACATATATTGAAATATTTTATTGATTTGATAATAAATCCTTGAAATGTTATTGATGATTAAGTAGAGCTATCCAACCGAATTGCTTTGGTTAGGATTCCGAGACATGAATGAGATGAACAACCCTAATATTAGGGGCAGTTTTTAGTCAGTTATTCTGACAAGGCATCGAGCGCCTAAACAAACGCATATAGTCGTTTCCAGCTAGAGTGTTGATCAACATAGAGTACAATAGGCTGATCACCTAGAAGTGCTCGTAAGTAAGACGGTTTGCAGTTATAATGCTGTGTACCTTTTCAAGAAAGCAAAAGAAAGTTCAAGGTCTTATGACCGCTCAATGTCGTTTCGAAAATATATTTCTAAAACGAAAGCGAAGTATTATTCTTGTTTATTCAGAATATTTCACAACTATTGTTCAGTTGTCGAAGAGAAATGATATGCTTGATGATATTGTTGTTATTCAACTGTTATACTTGCTGGGCAATTGAATGCTCATTCTTGCTTTATATTATACATTGCAGCTAAGTCCGAGCGGGTCGAAGGTTCCGGTAAGGACAAGGGAAAAGGGCAAGATGAACGTCTAGATGGCGTCGTAGTTTATTTGTATTAGAAATGATGTAATATTAAGACTTATTATGTATTTGGGATGATGTTATGGTAATAGAACCTGGGATTGAGAGTAAGACGTGTTGTAATAATATAGTAATTACATTCATGTCTAGTATGTTGTATGGAATGGGATGTACCGTGGAGCACCGGATTCGGGTTTGAGGTACCCGGATTTGGGGGCGTCACAGGTTGGTATCAGAGCTGATAGGTTTTAAACCTTAGGTTGAGGAAAACTTTAGGAATATGACCGTAGAGAGAATGGAAGAGTTAGTAAATGAACTCAAATCGAGTTGTTAAGGGGTGGATTGAGAAAATTCATCAAAAGAACTAAAAGTACACTTAAAATAAACTATATTTGTTATGTGTTATAATATTATACGTTATTGCTATGTATTAATCGAGTTAGTATATTGGTTTGTAGATGTCTGGAGAAGAACCCGAGTATAGAGATATCTATGTAGTGAGCGAGGAGCTGATCGCTCCACCTGAGCCAACACCCGAGCCGCTAGCAGAGGTTGAGGCTCAAGTAGATAGTGACCCGGAAGAAGATCCGGAGGAGGAACCGGAGATGGACCTTTCACTTGATGAGGATCCGTCCGAGCATGAGGAGGAAGCAGATGATATATTATCGGATGCTGTGCCTTCTGAAGAGGAGGATGTGGCACCATCAGACATGAATAATCTGTTTGAAGTGGTACTTGACAGGAATGTAGCACTAAGAGGTAGAGTTCAAGCCTTAGAGGCGAGGGTTCAAGAACTCTTGCAAGAGAGATATGAGTTAGAGGCCTACTAGGAGGCAGAGATCGATGATAGGATCAGGGCCGAAGATCGGGCCGATGACCTAGAAGAAGAGGCAAGGATCAAGAGGGTGAGGACAGATAGGTCTAACTATGCGTTCAGGTCGTCACATGGGCGATTTCAGCGTAGGGTGACCCATTACCCAGTAGAGGAGGGCCAGACCAGGCACACCATTAGTAGGGATCTGGTGATGGCCATAGCTGACGACGAGTATGCAGACGCCATTAGGCGTGGTCTAGTTCAGTGATTAGACGAGGTCTAGATGTGTACCTTGTAAGGATGTAAATCCTAAATTTTGTATATGTAATGGATTATCTGGTGTAAATCCCATCTTTTTAGTAATAGAGGGATATATTGTATGCGAATAGCAGAAGCTATATGTTACAAGATGTATGAAATATGAAGCATATTAATATAAGTATGTTTATTTTGATGTGCTTTGTGATGAGTATGTTTATTCCAATGTGCCTTGCGATTAGTATGTGTACGTCTTAGTATTTACTATAGTGCGCAAGGATGAATAGTAGATTAATAGTGGCATAATTTGTTTATCAGAAAATATGCCGCCGAGATGGAGAGGAAGAGGAAGACAGGGAACGCAGAGGAATGAGAATAGAGAATCCGATAATGAGAGTGAGACTAGGGAAACATCAAACCCTATGCAACAATTCATAGACTTACTAGTAGGGGCTTTGAATAGAGTTCCAACTGTACCACCTGTCGTTCCTCCAGTTGCGCGTGTTGCCAACTTTAAGGACTTTAAGAGCGTGGGACCGCCCGAATTTAAGGGGACCACCGAGCCTATAGAGGCTCAATCATGGGTTAAGGAGGTGGAGAAAGCATTCATCATTGCTGGAGTTGGGGAGGAGCAGAAAACCACTTTTGCTACCTACCTACTGAAGGGTGAGGCTAACTTCTGGTGGGAAGCAAACCAGAATAGGGCTGGAGAAGGAGTCATTGCTTGGGAACGATTCAAGGAGTTGTACTTCGAGAACTACTTTCCCAAGAGCATGCAGAGTCGCATGGAGATGCGATTCTTAGAACTGAAGCAAGATAACCTGACAGTACCCCAATATGCTGCCAAGTTCAACGAGCTGGCTCGGTTTGCTCCACACCAAGTGGACACCGAGGAAAGGAAGACGAGGAGGTTTGAGCAGGGCCTGAAACCCTGGCTCTACAGCAAGGTGAGCGTGTTACAGATCGATACCTTTGGATCAATCTTGGAAAAGGCTATCATAGCCGAAGGAGGGAGTGAGGCACTGAGCCTCTACAATAGGGAGAAGAAGAATAAGGGTAGGAACGAAGGAGGAAATAAGACTGATGTAGCCAGTGGAAGTGGAAGTAACCCGAAGAGGAAATGGAACAATTCCGGGAATACCGGGAACAAACAAGGAGACCCAAAGAAGAGGGTAGAGTCGTGTAAGACCTGCGGGAAGAATCACCTGGGGGTCTGCTTGAAGGGAAGGACGACATGCTATAACTGTGGGCAGGAGGGACACATCTCTCCTAATTGCCCTAACCCGAAGAAGATCGGTGGGTGTTTCGTTTGCGGAGCACCAGGCCACATGGCAAGGAATTGCCCTAAGAAGGGGACAGACGAGGGAGGCAATGGGAATAGCAGTGGCAAGCTGACTATGACTAGTCCAGCTCCACCGAGTAGACCATCAGCCCGGACCTTCAATATGACGGTCCAAGATGCGGTGACATCAGGAGACGTAGTCTCAGGTATCATTCCGATCAATAATATTAATGCATATGTGTTGTTTGATTCGGGTGCGACCTGTTCTTTTGTATCATGTGAATTTGCTCAACGTTTAAACTTACCTCTAGAGAAACTAGAGTCTCCCTTGAACATAGAAGTTGCGAATAAGGAAGTAATCCTTGTTGAACATGTTCATAGGAATTGTTGCGTTGAAATTAGAGGGAGTAAGTTATCGGTAGATTTAATTCTGATTAGACTGGGAGAATTTGACGTAATACTGGGAATGGATTGGTTGTTTAACCACGGGGCAGTAATCGATTGCCAGAAGAAAAGCGTAAACCTCCAGACTTCGAAGCAGTCTAAGGTAGTGTTCTATGGTAGTAAATCTCCTAGACGTTCGAGTTTGCTATCGACGATGCAAGCCAGGAAGCTGTTAAGAAAAGGGTGTGTAGGTTATCTGTGCCACATTGTTGATACCCAACGAGAGGGAGTCGAAATGGGGCAGATACCTATCGTGAAGGAATTCGCGGATGTATTTCCGGACGAATTGCCAGGACTTCCACCAGATAGGGAGATCGAATTCGTGATAGACGTAGTGCCTGGAACGGCACCCGTTTCAAGGGCACCATATAGGATGGCGCCAGTAGAGATGAAAGAATTGATGGTTCAACTCCAAGAATTGTTAGATAAAAAGTATATCCAACCGAGTTTGTCTCCATGGGGAGCGCCAGTGTTATTCGTGAAGAAGAAGGATGGATCGCTGAGGCTTTGTATCGACTATCGGGAGTTGAACAAAGTAACGATCAAGAATAAGTATCCGTTGCCCAGGATCGACGATTTGTTTGATCAGTTGAAAGGGGCAAAATACTTTTCCAAAATAGATCTGAGAACGGGATATCACCAGTTGAAGGTGAGGGGAGAGGACGTACCTAAGACAACGTTCAGGACTCGTTACGGCCATTATGAGTTTTTAGTAATGTCTTTTGGGTTAACGAATGCACCAGCCGCATTTATGGATTTAATGAATAGAGTGTTCAAGCAGCATTTGGACAAATTTGTAGTGGTGTTCATAGATGATATTCTAGTCTACTCTTTGACACAGGAAGATCATGCTGAACACCTAAGAATAGTGATGGAAACCTTGAGGAGGGAGAAGTTGTATGCGAAATTCTCGAAATGCGAATTTTGGCTAGAGAGAGTCCACTTTTTGGGACACGTGATTGACAAAGACGGTATATCCGTAGATCCAGCGAAGGTGGAGGCAGTTATTAACTGGGAACAACCGAAGACGCCGACAGAAGTGCGTAGTTTCTTAGGGTTAGCGGGCTACTATCGAAGATTTATTCAGGATTTTTCGAAGATAGCAACCCCATTAACCCAATTGACGAGGATGGCGGTAAAGTATGTTTGGACGGAGAAGTGCGAGGAGAGCTTCCGAGAGCTCAAGAAAAGGTTGAGCGAGGCGCCAGTATTATCCTTACCGGATGATACAGGTGATTTTGTAGTTTATAGTGACGCGTCACACAAGGGACTTGGATGCGTGCTTATGCAGCACGGTAAAGTCATTGCCTATGCGTCACGACAATTGAAAGATTACGAGAGGGGATACCCTACTCATGACCTCGAATTAGCAGCAGTTGTGTTTGCCCTGAAGATTTGGAGGCATTACTTATACGGCGAGAAATGTGAGATATACACGGACCACAAAAGTCTAAAGTATATCTTCACACAAAAGGAGTTAAATATGAGGCAGAGGAGGTGGTTAGAATTGATCAAAGACTATGATTGTGAGATTCTATATCACCCGGGGAAGGCGAATGTAGTGGGCCGACGCCTTAAGTAGGAAGGGTCGGGGGAAGTTGTCAATGTTAACGGCTCAAGATGAGCTAATAACAGAGATGGCTAAACTAGAGATAGAAGTGAGGTTCCCGACAGAATCGGGAGAGAAGTTGTTCACAATAGAGACTCGTCCAATCTTATTGGACCGAGTAAAAGAAGCACAACTTAGCGATGAGGAGTGCGAGGGAATAAGGCAGAGAATTTCCCAAGGAGAGAAAATTAAGTATAAACTCGATAATGATGGAGTGATGAGATTTGAAGGAAGAATTTGGGTACCGCCAGTACCCGAGTTACGAGAAGAGATTTTGCAAGAGGCCCATCGTTCGAGGTACTCGGTCCATCCAGGAAGTACAAAGATGTATCAAGACCTCCGACTACATTTTTGGTGGCCGAAACATGAAGAGAGAAGTCGCAGAGAGTGCGTTAGTAGGTGCCTGACTTGTCAAAGAGTCAAGGCCGAGCATCAGAGACCAAGTGGGCTGCTTCAACCCTTAAAGATTCCAGAGTGGAAGTGGGAGCATATCACGATGGATTTCGTGGTAGGACTCCCGACAACGCAGAAGGGATACGATGCTATATGGGTCATAGTGGATCGTTTGACGAAATCGGCGCATTTCTTACCAATCAGAATTAGGTTCAAATTAGACCAGCTAGCTAAACTCTATGTTAAGGAAATTATTTCTAGACATGGAGTGCCAATTTCGATTGTGTCGGATCGGGATCCGCGTTTCACGTCGAATTTTTGGAAGAGCCTGCAAGAGCAATTAGGAACACAGCTGAGGTTGAGCACGACGTATCATCCTCAAACGGACGGGCAGAGCGAGCGGACGATACAGACTTTAGAAGATATGCTACGGGCATGTGTGATGGACTTTAAAGGGAATTGGGACGACCACCTACCTTTAGTTGAATTTGCTTATAATAATAGTTATCACGCAAGTATAGGCATGCCGCCTTACGAAGCGTTGTACGGGAGAAAATGCAGAACGCCATTGTGCTGGGATGAGGTAGGGGAACGCAAATTGTTGGGACCAGAATTGGTACAACAAACTGCGGAGATCGTCATGGTAATAAGAGCAAGACTAATTGCAGCTCAAGACCGACAGAAGAAATATGCAGACAAGCATCGCCAGAAGAGAGACTTCGACGTCGGTAGCTATGTATTTTTAAAGGTGTCTCCCTGGAAGGGGAAGATACGTTTCGGGAAAAAGGGGAAGCTGAGTCCAAGGTTTATAGGACCGTTTGAAGTATTGAAAAGGGTAGGAGAAGTGGCTTATGAGGTAGCCTTACCTCCTGAGTTAGAACATATCCATAACGTGTTTCACGTGTCGGTACTACGACCCTATAAGCAAGACTATAAGCATGTGATAGAGTATGAACCTATTCAGGTTGAGAAAGACTTAACGTATGAAGAAATTCCTATTCAAATAATTGATAGGAAAGAGCAAGTCTTGCGAAGTAAGACCATATATTCTGTGAAGGTAGTATGGAGGAACCACAACGCCGAAGAAGCGACGTGGGAACTCGAGGATAAGATGAAGAAGAATTATCCCCATCTTTTTGTTTAGCCTTATGTCGTAATTCTGGGGACAGAATTCTTATAAGGGGGGGAGGATGTAACGATCGCGGATCGTGGGTAGCTTTGTAACGCGAGCCTATGAATTTTATTGAATAAATTGAACTTTTATTAATATTATTCCGTGTTATGTGTGTGAATATTTTATTACTACATATGATGTGTAGGTGATAATTTTCGATTGATATTATTTTTATTGGTATTGATTAAATCATTAGAGAAATAGCGCTAAAGCATTATTTATGCAAAAGACGCCTTTTTCGATTTTATGACTTTTCATAATTTCGCCAAAGCGTTAATGAGAGGGATTAATATTCCAAGTATGGGATTTTTATTTTAGCCCAATTGATTATTTGTTAGAAGCCTAATTGGTATTAAATTAGAAGCCCAAAAGGTTACTAAGTGAAGCCCAAAACCCATGGACCTAATCCATGAACCAAACCCACCATCCATGACCCAAACCCATGACCCATGAAGGGAAATGGGTTATAGCAATCAGCTGGTCATTTGAAGGTGGGAGAAGAGTACGGGAGAAGGAGAGGAAGAGAGGGAGGAGGGTGCCAAGAACGTGGGAAGAGCATGGGGAGAAGCATTTCTGCATTTGGTGAAGGAAGAATGTCAGAAAGCAAACTCGGGAGAAGGGAGGGGGAGAGCCCAATGGCTGACCACACCTTGGGGGAGCCGAAGCTCTCCTACCCGAGCATTTGGAGCTGCCATGGCTGGCATGCTCAGCCATTGAACCCATCCTTGAAGCTCAGTTCTTCTTCTATAAATACTCCTCCCTTACCATACATCCATTCCTTTGATTGTTGCTTAGTAAGATAGCTGAAACTTGAGAGAAAATAGTGAAGAGAGTGTTCACGGGTGATTTGAGGAAGAAGAAGGAGTATAGTAGCAGCTGGCTATTAGCTCAATTAGCAACCTTAGAACAAGCTCAAGAGGTATGCAATATAGAGCTTAGCTCATTTCCACATTCTTTCTAAGTTTCTAGTTTTGCTATGATTTCTTGTTGGAGTAATGTTGCTGAAATTGCTTGGTTGTTCATGAACATGTGTATATGTTAATTAGCTCCATTAAACCTTGTTAATCATCTGTAAAAGTGGAACCATGAATGAGAATCAAACCTATGCATAAGGAATCAAGAAATGGACTGAAATGGACATTAGTGGACTGTTATACATGTTTTGTTAATAATGAAGTGTGGTAATCATCTTGGTTTGGTTATGTGCATTGGTTATGTATTGTTGGTATATGTCCAGAAGTTATGAGAAATGATTTCAATGTGAAATCTGGGGCACCCATATATGGGCAAAGCTATGAGTTCTGAATTCTAAGGCTATGCCCACAAACTGTTTGATAAAATGTCTAAGAGAGGAATTTCTCCAAGAACATGAGGACTAAGTGTTATTAATTGATGAAAAGAATGTTTTGATGCATATCTCAGTAATAAAAACATGTCTTAAGTCATATTGACTTGTTGTATATAGCTAAGACATAAAGAGGAAGGATGAATTGGCCTAACTCTTAGTTTCGCTAAATACTAGTTGGACTAGGCTCTTTGGGGCCAATATTTCGATTTAGTAAAGAGTCTATAAAATTATGAATCCATGAGGGTTTTGTAGTTCATGTTGCAAGCTTTCCATAGCCTCCGAAACGGCCTAATTCCGACTTATAACGAAGGAGTTATGAAGGTTTGAAGTTTGTATGTTAAAATGCCAAAACGTGTAGGAAACCAAGCCTTGGGGCCAGGCCATGGGCGCGGGCGCGGTGGGGCGCCGCGCGGGCGCGCAAGGCATGTTGGGCGTGCTGGGCGCAAGCGGGCGCGCGTGCTGGGCGCATGGGCTTGACAGCTCTGACCTCCTTTACTAAAATGGCCATAACTTTCTCATACGAACTCCAAATTGGATGATTCAAGATGATTCGGAAAGCTAAGAAGTAGTACTACAACTTCCAATAATTAGAACTGTAATTTAATACCTTGACCAATTTTTAAATTGGCCATTTTTAGGACTATTGTGCATTAGGAAGCAAAAGGAGGGCGTCGTACATGCATGTATGTAACGTGTAATGTTTCCAACGCTATAAGTTATTGTTTTAAGTTCTAAAACTTGTAGATTATGGTTTATAATGACTCTTAGCATTAATCAATGATGGATTAGACAAGTGTATGAGCATGCTAAACTTATGCATATGAGGCGAATCGGGCGTGCGTTGTGCGAATGTCGAAACGTCGTGTCAAGTGTGTGTAACCTTGTTTGATATTATGTTTCTAATTAGAATGAAACGTTATAGTGTAATGTAAACCAATATTTGGCATCAATTATGTGGCTAATTGGTATGTGGATACGTACTTAAATGTGTAGGATTTTTGAAGGACGATTAACGTCAAGTAGTAGCAAGCGAGCTTAAGGCAAGTTTTCTAACGCTTGTCTAACCCTTGTGTTGGGCAAGTTTATTTGATTCATTTGATTATATTCTCATGACTCTCATGCGATGTTTGAAGTTTCAATTTACGCAATACATATATGGTTGTGTGAATTCCTTACTTATGTAAATTTTTCAGTATTTGCACAAGTATTCAAGCTATGTTATGACATAAATTGTTGAAGCTTTCAAGTTCACATATATATGAACTGTTGTAGAGAACGTCGATGCCATTTGTTTCGGCTAGACATATATTGAAATATTTTATTGATTTGATAATAAATCCTTGAAATGTTATTGATGATTAAGTAGAGCTATCCAACCGAATTGCTTTGGTTAGGATTCCGAGACATGAATGAGATGAACAACCCTAATATTAGGGGCAGTTTTTAGTCAGTTATTCTGACAAGGCATCGAGCGCCTAAACAAACGCATATAGTCGTTTCCAGCTAGAGTGTTGATCAACATAGAGTACAATAGGCTGATCACCTAGAAGTGCTCGTAAGTAAGACGGTTTGCAGTTATAATGCTGTGTACCTTTTCAAGAAAGCAAAAGAAAGTTCAAGGTCTTATGACCGCTCAATGTCGTTTCGAAAATATATTTCTAAAACGAAAGCGAAGTATTATTCTTGTTTATTCAGAATATTTCACAACTATTGTTCAGTTGTCGAAGAGAAATGATATGCTTGATGATATTGTTGTTATTCAACTGTTATACTTGCTGGGCAATTGAATGCTCATTCTTGCTTTATATTATACATTGCAGCTAAGTCCGAGCGGGTCGAAGGTTCCGGTAAGGACAAGGGAAAAGGGCAAGATGAACGTCTAGATGGCGTCGTAGTTTATTTGTATTAGAAATGATGTAATATTAAGACTTATTATGTATTTGGGATGATGTTATGGTAATAGAACCTGGGATTGAGAGTAAGACGTGTTGTAATAATATAGTAATTACATTCATGTCTAGTATGTTGTATGGACTGGGATGTACCGTGGAGCACCGGATTCGGGTTTGAGGTACCCGGATTTGGGGGCGTCACAGGTTGGTATCAGAGCTGATAGGTTTTAAACCTTAGGTTTGGGGGAAAAACCTTAGGAATATGACCGTAGAGAGAATGGAAGAGTTAGTAAATGAACTCAAATAGAGTTGTTAAGGGTGGATTGAGAAAATTCATCAAAAGAACTAAAAGTATACTTAAAATAAACTATATTTGTTAAGTGTTATAATATTATTTGTTATTGTTATGTACTAATCGAGTTAGTATATTGGTTTGTAGATGTCTGGAGAAGAACCCGAGTATAGAGATATCTATGTAGTGAGCGAGGAGCTGATCGCTCCACCTGAGCCAACACCCGAGCCGCTAGCAGAGGTTGAGGCTCAAGTAGATAGTGACCCGGAAGAAGATCCGGAGGAGGAACCGGAGATGGACCTTTCACTTGATGAGGATCCGTCCGAGCATGAGGAGGAAGCAGATGATATATTATCGGATGCTGTGCCTTCTGAAGAGGAGGATGTGGCACCATCAGACATGAATAATCTGTTTGAAGTGGTACTTGACAGGAATGTAGCACTAAGAGGTAGAGTTCAAGCCTTAGAGGCGAGGGTTCAAGAACTCTTGCAAGAGAGATATGAGTTAGAGGCCTACTAGGAGGCAGAGATCGATGATAGGATCAGGGCCGAAGATCGGGCCGATGACCTAGAAGAAGAGGCAAGGATCAAGAGGGTGAGGACAGATAGGTCTAACTATGCGTTCAGGTCGTCACATGGGCGATTTCAGCGTAGGGTGACCCATTACCCAGTAGAGGAGGGCCAGACCAGGCACACCATTAGTAGGGATCTGGTGATGGCCATAGCTGACGACGAGTATGCAGACGCCATTAGGCGTGGTCTAGTTCAGTGATTAGACGAGGTCTAGATGTGTACCTTGTAAGGATGTAAATCCTAAATTTTGTATATGTAATGGATTATCTGGTGTAAATCCCATCTTTTTAGTAATAGAGGGATATATTGTATGCGAATAGCAGAAGCTATATGTTACAAGATGTATGAAATATGAAGCATATTAATATAAGTATGTTTATTTTGATGTGCTTTGTGATGAGTATGTTTATTCCAATGTGCCTTGCGATTAGTATGTGTACGTCTTAGTATTTACTATAGTGCGCAAGGATGAATAGTAGATTAATAGTGGCATAATTTGTTTATCAGAAATATGCCGCCGAGATGGAGAGGAAGAGGAAGACAGGGAACGCAGAGGAATGAGAATAGAGAATCCGATAATGAGAGTGAGACTAGGGAAACATCAAACCCTATGCAACAATTCATAGACTTACTAGTAGGGGCTTTGAATAGAGTTCCAACTGTACCACCTGTCGTTCCTCCAGTTGCGCGTGTTGCCAACTTTAAGGACTTTAAGAGCGTGGGACCGCCCGAATTTAAGGGGACCACCGAGCCTATAGAGGCTCAATCATGGGTTAAGGAGGTGGAGAAAGCATTCATCATTGCTGGAGTTGGGGAGGAGCAGAAAACCACTTTTGCTACCTACCTACTGAAGGGTGAGGCTAACTTCTGGTGGGAAGCAAACCAGAATAGGGCTGGAGAAGGAGTCATTGCTTGGGAACGATTCAAGGAGTTGTACTTCGAGAACTACTTTCCCAAGAGCATGCAGAGTCGCATGGAGATGCGATTCTTAGAACTGAAGCAAGATAACCTGACAGTACCCCAATATGCTGCCAAGTTCAACGAGCTGGCTCGGTTTGCTCCACACCAAGTGGACACCGAGGAAAGGAAGACGAGGAGGTTTGAGCAGGGCCTGAAACCCTGGCTCTACAGCAAGGTGAGGTGAGCGTGTTACAGATCGATACCTTTGGATCAATCTTGGAAAAGGCTATCATAGCCGAAGGAGGGAGTGAGGCACTGAGCCTCTACAATAGGGAGAAGAAGAATAAGGGTAGGAACGAAGGAGGAAATAAGACTGATGTAGCCAGTGGAAGTGGAAGTAACCCGAAGAGGAAATGGAACAATTCCGGGAATACCGGGAACAAACAAGGAGACCCAAAGAAGAGGGTAGAGTCGTGTAAGACCTGCGGGAAGAATCACCTGGGGGTCTGCTTGAAGGGAAGGACGACATGCTATAACTGTGGGCAGGAGGGACACATCTCTCCTAATTGCCCTAACCCGAAGAAGATCGGTGGGTGTTTCGTTTGCGGGAGCACCAGGCCACATGGCAAGGAATTGCCCTAAGAAGGGGACAGACGAGGGAGGCAATGGGAATAGCAGTGGCAAGCTGACTATGACTAGTCCAGCTCCACCGAGTAGACCATCAGCCTGGACCTTCAATATGACGGTCCAAGATGCGGTGGTGACATCAGGAGACGTAGTCTCAGGTATCATTCCGATCAATAATATTAATGCATATGTGTTGTTTGATTCGGGTGCGACCTGTTCTTTTGTATCATGTGAATTTGCTCAACGTTTAAACTTACCTCTAGAGAAACTAGAGTCTCCCTTGAACATAGAAGTTGCGAATAAGGAAGTAATCCTTGTTGAACATGTTCATAGGAATTGTTTGCGTTGAAATTAGAGGGAGTAAGTTATCGGTAGATTTAATTCCGATTAGACTGGGAGAATTTGACGTAATACTGGGAATGGATTGGTTGTTTAACCACGGGGCAGTAATCGATTGCCAGAAGAAAAGCGTAAACCTCCAGACTTCGAAGCAGTCTAAGGTAGTGTTCTATGGTAGTAAATCTCCTAGACGTTCGAGTTTGCTATCGACGATGCAAGCCAGGAAGCTGTTAAGAAAAGGGTGTGTAGGTTATCTGTGCCACATTGTTGATACCCAACGAGAGGGAGTCGAAATGGGGCAGATACCTATCGTGAAGGAATTCGCGGATGTATTTCCGGACGAATTGCCAGGACTTCCACCAGATAGGGAGATCGAATTCGTGATAGACGTAGTGCCTGGAACGGCACCCGTTTCAAGGGCACCATATAGGATGGCGCCAGTAGAGATGAAAGAATTGATGGTTCAACTCCAAGAATTGTTAGATAAAAAGTATATCCAACCGAGTTTGTCTCCATGGGGAGCGCCAGTGTTATTCGTGAAGAAGAAGGATGGATCGCTGAGGCTTTGTATCGACTATCGGGAGTTGAACAAAGTAACGATCAAGAATAAGTATCCGTTGCCCAGGATCGACGATTTGTTTGATCAGTTGAAAGGGGCAAAATACTTTTCCAAAATAGATCTGAGAACGGGATATCACCAGTTGAAGGTGAGGGGAGAGGACGTACCTAAGACAACGTTCATGACTCGTTTACGGCCATTATGAGTTTTTAGTAATGTCATTTGGGTTAACGAATGCACCAGCCGCATTTATAGATTTAATGAATAGAGTGTTCAAGCAGCATTTGGACAAATTTGTAGTTGTGTTCATAGATGATATTCTAGTCTACTCCCTGACACAAGAAGATCATGTTGAACATCTAAGAATAGTGATGGAAACCTTAAGGAGGGAGAAGTTGTATGCGAAATTCTCGAAATTCGAATTTTGGCTAGAGAGAGTCCACTTTTTGGGACACGTGATTGACAAAGACGGTATATCCGTAGATCCAGCGAAGGTGGAGGCAGTTATTAACTGGGAACAACCGAAGACGCCGACAGAAGTGCGTAGTTTCTTAGGGTTAGCGGGCTACTATCGAAGATTTATTCAGGATTTTTCGAAGATAGCAACCCCATTAACCCAATTGACGAGGATGGCGGTAAAGTATGTTTGGACGGAGAAGTGCGAGGAGAGCTTCCGAGAGCTCAAGAAAAGGTTGAGCGAGGCGCCAGTATTATCCTTACCGGATGATACAGGTGATTTTGTAGTTTATAGTGACGCGTCACACAAGGGACTTGGATGCGTGCTTATGCAGCACGGTAAAGTCATTGCCTATGCGTCACGACAATTGAAAGATTACGAGAGGGGATACCCTACTCATGACCTCGAATTAGCAGCAGTTGTGTTTGCCCTGAAGATTTGGAGGCATTACTTATACGGCGAGAAATGTGAGATATACACGGACCACAAAAGTCTAAAGTATATCTTCACACAAAAGGAGTTAAATATGAGGCAGAGGAGGTGGTTAGAATTGATCAAAGACTATGATTGTGAGATTCTATATCACCCGGGGAAGGCGAATGTAGTGGCCGACGCCTTAAGTAGGAAGGGTCGGGGGAAGTTGTCAATGTTAACGGCTCAAGATGAGCTAATAACAGAGATGGCTAAACTAGAGATAGAAGTGAGGTTCCCGACAGAATCGGGAGAGAAGTTGTTCACAATAGAGACTCGTCCAATCTTATTGGACCGAGTAAAAGAAGCACAACTTAGCGATGAGGAGTGCGAGGGAATAAGGCAGAGAATTTCCCAAGGAGAGAAAATTAAGTATAAACTCGATAATGATGGAGTGATGAGATTTGAAGGAAGAATTTGGGTACCGCCAGTACCCGAGTTACGAGAAGAGATTTTGCAAGAGGCCCATCGTTCGAGGTACTCGGTCCATCCAGGAAGTACAAAGATGTATCAAGACCTCCGACTACATTTTTGGTGGCCGAACATGAAGAGAGAAGTCGCAGAGTGCGTTAGTAGGTGCCTGACTTGTCAAAGAGTCAAGGCCGAGCATCAGAGACCAAGTGGGCTGCTTCAACCCTTAAAGATTCCAGAGTGGAAGTGGGAGCATATCACGATGGATTTCGTGGTAGGACTCCCGACAACGCAGAAGGGATACGATGCTATATGGGTCATAGTGGATCGTTTGACGAAATCGGCGCATTTCTTACCAATCAGAATTAGGTTCAAATTAGACCAGCTAGCTAAACTCTATGTTAAGGAAATTATTTCTAGACATGGAGTGCCAATTTCGATTGTGTCGGATCGGGATCCGCGTTTCACGTCGAATTTTTGGAAGAGCCTGCAAGAGCAATTAGGAACACAGCTGAGGTTGAGCACGACGTATCATCCTCAAACGGACGGGCAGAGCGAGCGAGCGGACGATACAGACTTTAGAAGATATGCTACGGGCATGTGTGATGGACTTTAAAGGGAATTGGGACGACCACCTACCTTTAGTTGAATTTGCTTATAATAATAGTTATCACGCAAGTATAGGCATGCCGCCTTACGAAGCGTTGTACGGGAGAAAATGCAGAACGCCATTGTGCTGGGATGAGGTAGGGGAACGCAAATTGTTGGGACCAGAATTGGTACAACAAACTGCGGAGATCGTCAAGGTAATAAGAGCAAGACTAATTGCAGCTCAAGACCGACAGAAGAAATATGCAGACAAGCATCGCCAGAAGAGAGACTTCGACGTCGGTAGCTATGTATTTTTAAAGGTGTCTCCCTGGAAGGGGAAGATACGTTTCGGGAAAAAGGGGAAGCTGAGTCCAAGGTTTATAGGACCGTTTGAAGTATTGAAAAGGGTAGGAGAAGTGGCTTATGAGGTAGCCTTACCTCCTGAGTTAGAACATATCCATAACGTGTTTCACGTGTCGGTACTACGACCCTATAAGCAAGACTATAAGCATGTGATAGAGTATGAACCTATTCAGGTTGAGAAAGACTTAACGTATGAAGAAATTCCTATTCAAATAATTGATAGGAAAGAGCAAGTCTTGCGAAGTAAGACCATATATTCTGTGAAGGTAGTATGGAGGAACCACAACGCCGAAGAAGCGACGTGGGAACTCGAGGATAAGATGAAGAAGAATTATCCCCATCTTTTTGTTTAGCCTTATGTCGTAATTCTGGGGACAGAATTCTTATAAGGGGGGGAGGATGTAACGATCGCGGATCGTGGGTAGCTTTGTAACGCGAGCCTATGAATTTTATTGAATAAATTGAACTTTTATTAATATTATTCCGTGTTATGTGTGTGAATATTTTATTACTACATATGATGTGTAGGTGATAATTTTCGATTGATATTATTTTTATTGGTATTGATTAAAATCATTAGAGAAATAGCGCTAAAGCATTATTTATGCAAAAGACGCCTTTTTCGATTTTATGACTTTTCATAATTTCGCCAAAGCGTTAATGAGAGGGATTAATATTCCAAGTATGGGATTTTTATTTTAGCCCAATTGATTATTTGTTAGAAGCCTAATTGGTATTAAATTAGAAGCCCAAAAGGTTACTAAGTGAAGCCCAAAACCCATGGACCTAATCCATGAACCAAACCCACCATCCATGACCCAAACCCATGACCCATGAAGGGAAATGGGTTATAGCAATCAGCTGGTCATTTGAAGGTGGGAGAAGAGTACGGGAGAAGGAGAGGAAGAGAGGGAGGAGGGTGCCAAGAACGTGGGAAGAGCATGGGGAGAAGCATTTCTGCATTTGGTGAAGGAAGAATGTCAGAAAGCAAACTCGGGAGAAGGGAGGGGGAGAGCCCAATGGCTGACCACACCTTGGGGGAGCCGAAGCTCTCCTACCCGAGCATTTGGAGCTGCCATGGCTGGCATGCTCAGCCTTGAACCCATCCTTGAAGCTCAGTTCTTCTTCTATAAATACTCCTCCCTTACCATACATCCATTCCTTTGATTGTTGCTTAGTAAGATAGCTGAAACTTGAGAGAAAATAGTGAAGAGAGTGTTCACGGGTGATTTGAGGAAGAAGAAGGAGTATAGTAGCAGCTGGCTTTAGCTCATTAGCAACCTTAGAACAAGCTCAAGAGGTATGCAATATAGAGCTTAGCTCATTTCCACATTCTTTCTAAGTTTCTAGTTTTGCTATGATTTCTTGTTGGAGTAATGTTGCTGAAATTGCTTGGTTGTTCATGAACATGTGTATATGTTATTAGCTCCATTAAACCTTGTTAATCATCTGTAAAAGTGGAACCATGAATGAGAATCAAACCTATGCATAAGGAATCAAGAAATGGACTGAAATGGACATTAGTGGACTGTTATACATGTTTTGTTAATAATGAAGTTATAATCTTGGTTTGGTTATGTGCATTGGTTATGTATTGTTGGTATATGTCCAGAAGTTATGAGAAATGATTTCAATGTGAAATCTGGGGCACCCATATATGGGCAAAGCTATGAGTTCTGAATTCTAAGGCTATGCCCACAAACTGTTTGATAAAATGTCTAAGAGAGGAATTTCTCCAAGAACATGAGGACTAAGTGTTATTAATTGATGAAAAGAATGTTTTGATGCATATCTCAGTAATAAAAACATGTCTTAAGTCATATTGACTTGTTGTATATAGCTAAGACATAAAGAGGAAGGATGAATTGGCCTAACTCTTAGTTTCGCTAAATACTAGTTGGACTAGGCTCTTTGGGGCCAATATTTCGATTTAGTAAAGAGTCTATAAAATTATGAATCCATGAGGGTTTTGTAGTTCATGTTGCAAGCTTTCCATAGCCTCCGAAACGGCCTAATTCCGACTTATAACGAAGGAGTTATGAAGGTTTGAAGTTTGTATGTTAAAATGCCAAAACGTGTAGGAAACCAAGCCTTGGGGCCAGGCCATGGGCGCGGGCGCGGTGGGGCGCCGCGCGGGCGCGCAAGGCATGTTGGGCGTGCTGGGCGCAAGCGGGCGCGCGTGCTGGGCGCATGGGCTTGACAGCTCTGACCTCCTTTACTAAAATGGCCATAACTTTCTCATACGAACTCCAAATTGGATGATTCAAGATGATTCGGAAAGCTAAGAAGTAGTACTACAACTTCCAATAATTAGAACTGTAATTTAATACCTTGACCAATTTTTAAATTGGCCATTTTTAGGACTATTGTGCATTAGGAAGCAAAAGGAGGGCGTCGTACATGCATGTATGTAACGTGTAATGTTTTCCAACGCTATAAGTTATTGTTTTTAAGTTCTAAAACTTGTAGATTATGGTTTATAATGACTCTTAGCATTAATCAATGATGGATTAGACAAGTGTATGAGCATGCTAAACTTATGCATATGAGGCGAATCGGGCGTGCGTTGTGCGAATGTCGAAACGTCGTGTCAAGTGTGTGTAACCTTGTTTGATATTATGTTTCTAATTAGAATGAAACGTTATAGTGTAATGTAAACCAATATTTGGCATCAATTATGTGGCTAATTGGTATGTGGATACGTACTTAAATGTGTAGGATTTTTGAAGGACGATTAACGTCAAGTAGTAGCAAGCGCTTAAGGCAAGTTTTCTAACGCTTGTCTAACCCTTGTGTTGGGCAAGTTTATTTGATTCAATTTGAATTATATTCTCATGACTCTCATGCGATGTTTGAAGTTTCAATTTACGCAATACATATATGGTTGTGTGAATTCCTTACTTATGTAAATTTTTCAGTATTTGCACAAGTATTCAAGCTATGTTATGACATAAATTGTTGAAGCTTTCAAGTTCACATATATATGAACTGTTGTAGAGAACGTCGATGCCATTTGTTTCGGCTAGACATATATTGAAATATTTTATTGATTTGATAATAAATCCTTGAAATGTTATTGATGATTAAGTAGAGCTATCCAACCGAATTGCTTTGGTTAGGATTCCGAGACATGAATGAGATGAACAACCCTAATATTAGGGGCAGTTTTTAGTCAGTTATTCTGACAAGGCATCGAGCGCCTAAACAAACGCATATAGTCGTTTCCAGCTAGAGTGTTGATCAACATAGAGTACAATAGGCTGATCACCTAGAAGTGCTCGTAAGTAAGACGGTTTGCAGTTATAATGCTGTGTACCTTTTCAAGAAAGCAAAAGAAAGTTCAAGGTCTTATGACCGCTCAATGTCGTTTCGAAAATATATTTCTAAAACGAAAGCGAAGTATTATTCTTGTTTATTCAGAATATTTCACAACTATTGTTCAGTTGTCGAAGAGAAATGATATGCTTGATGATATTGTTGTTATTCAACTGTTATACTTGCTGGGCAATTGAATGCTCATTCTTGCTTTATATTATACATTGCAGCTAAGTCCGAGCGGGTCGAAGGTTCCGGTAAGGACAAGGGAAAAGGGCAAGATGAACGTCTAGATGGCGTCGTAGTTTATTTGTATTAGAAATGATGTAATATTAAGACTTATTATGTATTTGGAATGATGTTATGGTAATAGAACCTGGGATTGAGAGTAAGACGTGTTGTAATAATATAGTAATTACATTCATGTCTAGTATGTTGTATGGACTGGGATGTACCGTGGAGCACCGGATTCGGGTTTGAGGTACCCGGAGTTGGGGGCGTCATAGTAACAAGCAAGGCTAGTGGCTCAAGGATATAATCAACAAGAAGGGATCGACTACGAAGAAACTTACGCTCCAGTTGCAAGACTGGAATCTATCCGAATTTTATTAGCCTTTGCATGTTACAAGAAATTTAAGCTTTATCAAATGGATGTGAAAAGTGCGTTCCTAAATGGATATATTAATGAAGAAGTCTATGTCAAACAGCCTCCTGGATTCGAACATGAGAAGTACCCAAATCATGTTTTCAAGTTAAAGAAAGCTCTCTATGGTCTCAAACAAGCTCCAAGAGCTTGGTACGAAAGGTTGAGTAAGTATCTTCTTTCTAGTGATTTCACTAGAGGTAAAATTGATTCCACATTATTTATTATGCATGATAAAAATGATATAATTATTGTTCAAATATATGTGGATGATATAATATTTGGTGCTACTAATGATTTTCTTTGTGAGTGGTTTTCAAAATGTATGCATAAGGAATTTGATATGAGTCTTATGGGAGAACTAAATTATTTTTTGGGGCTTCAAATCAAGCAAACTAAGGAAGGGATCTATGTTCATCAAACGAAGTATACAAAAGAGGTTCTCAAAAGATTTGGTTTTGAAGGATCCAACCCAAAGGCTACACCAATGAGTACATCGATAAAACTTACATCAGATGATAAAGGTACAGATGTAGAGTTAACCAAATTTCGAGGTATGATTGGGTCTTTATTATATTTGACTGCATCTAGACCTGATATAATGTATAGTGTATGTCTTTGTGCTCGATTTCAAGCAAAACTCAAAGAATCCCACTTACAAGCGGTTAAAAGAATTTTTAAATATTTAAGTGGTACTATAAATTTAGGGTTATTTTATCCTATAAGTAATCATTTTGAGCTAATGGGTTATTCAGATGCAGACTATGCAGGGTTTCAAGTTGATAGAAAAAGTACAAGTGGTGCTTGTACATTTTTGGGATAAAGTCTTGTTTCATGGCATAGTAAAAAGCAAACTTCAGTTGCTTTATCAACAACTGAGGGTGAATATTTAGCTGCAGGGAGTTGTTGTTCTCAAATATTATGGATGAGACAAACTTTATGTGATTTTGATATAATTTGCAATAATGTGCCTATATATTGTGATAATTCTAGTGCTATTGATATTTCAAAAAATCCTGTTTTGCATTCACGTACAAAACATATAGAGGTAAGACATCATTTTTTAAGGGATAATGTTTCAAAAGGGCTAGTCAAACTAGTTTTTATTTCTACAGAAAGACAATTAGCTGATATCTTTACTAAACCTTTGAGTGAGGAAAGGTTTTGTATGCTTAGAAGAGAACTTGGAATGTGCATGGTATAATTATGGTTAACATAATCTTATCATATTCAGTTAATATTTTCTGCATGATATCTGCTAAAATATATCTGTTTGATATGCTTTATCTATTTAAGTTAGAAACATGTATCTATTAATAACCAAGGAGTAATTGCCGGTTATCAAGATTAATTGGATAACGTAAAGTCACAATTTTTGAAAATCGGAAAAGTAGCCGAACAGCCATTGAATTTGAAAAGACGTACGTCTTTCGGTATCAGACTCCTACTTGATTTTTATGCTCTTATTATTTATATCTTCGGTTCTCTTCTTCCATAAACCAGATCAAAACCCTTGTTTTTCTCTCAAACCCTTAAAGATATGAAAACCAGGGCTAGTAAACAATCTTTCGCTAAATCAACGGATGATGGATCCTCTTTAAAGAATGTTTCTGGATCAAAGATGAAACCCAAGCGAAAGCTGAAGAAATCATCGATGCATGTGTCGTCCGACGCCACCATACTTTCCGACGACTCAGATTCAAGCTTCTCTTTCCTAAAGGCTTCAGAAGACGAACTGTTTTCACAAGGGAAGTTGAAACAACTAGTGCATGAAGATCATATCACTTCACAGCCAGAATCTCCTTCAAATCTGGTAAATCCGTTCTTATCTTCCCTCGATATACCAGAAAATTTCTTCAGAGGCTACAGCTTTGAAACACGTTTTAAAAATTCAATTGCTACAAAGCAATTTATCTATGAAAAATCTCTGGATTTGTTCTATTTCAAAAACTCTGTTTTGGATAAACTTTTCAATTCTTGTGAAATATCTTCTATGTTGTTTCCTCCTCCTATTGCATATCCTCGATTAGTTCAACAGTTCTATACTAATCTTGAGTGCAATGGAGACTGTTACACGACATATGTTCAGGGAAAATCCTTATTTTTCACTAGTATTGATTTTGGTAGTATTCTCGGAATATCCTCTGCTGGACCCTGTCCCTTTACTCTAAAAGGTGCTGCTAATATTCCTTTTCCACCTATGGAACAACTTCATATAGTGATGAATGATTTTTCTCTTACTGATTTATTTCTTCCAAAAACTGTGAATGTATGCCCAACTGCATGTGTCTTACATAAACTAGTTAGGTATAATCTGTTTCCTCGACTTGGTGGAGGGGCAGATTTTACTTATCAGGATTTAGTGGTTGTGGCTATGATTCTCAAGGGAAAATCATTTAATCTCTCTCAAATGATGTTGTCTCATATGCTCAGTTGCATTCGTCAATCTAAAAAATGTCTTCCTTACAGTAAGTTTTTAACAAAAGTCTTCAAACATTTCAAAATTTTTCTTGATGATGAAATTTCTGTTTCAAACAATGAATTCATAGATACTGCAAGTCTGACACAATCCCATATCACTTTTCTTGCTGGAGAATTTGTTCGTCTTCATCCTACTCCTCCTCCTATTTCCCCAACTCCTGAATCTTCATCTACTTCTCTGCCAAGTACTCATGGAACTGATATTTTGAATATTCTAACTGAGATTTTACAAAATCAAAATTCTATGAAATCTGACTTGGCTGAGATTCGAAATCGAGTTGAGATTCTTGAAAAAGGAAAATTGCCATTGGATGAACCAGAAATTAATAAATTGTATAATCGTGTTGAAGATGAGTTCATTGATCTTCAGGCAGGTTTTGAGATCCAAACTTTGGCTATGGTTGAGGCCCTTCAAAGGAAGTTCAATAGAAATACATGCCAGTTAAGTCAAGAGATTAAATTTGTAAGTTATCAAATTGGTGAACTTGCAGATTTTATGGCAACCAGATTTAATGATGTGGGCAGAAAGTTATATTTTCAAACAATGTACTCCACTATTCCTGAATGGCCAATGTGCAATTGGACAACAGAGTTCAAGGATGACTTTCTTGATATGGGGATTCCTTCTTCAACCTATATTCCCAGGCCACCTCGATTTGCCAAAGAACTCACACTTGCTGAACGTCTTCACCGCATCCGACACCGTGCTTACTTCACCTCCCGCTCTGAACAAAAAGTTCACATTGCAGACATTGACTGAATTTGCTCGTTTTCTCTCTCTTTTTGCCTGATGACAAAGGGGGAGAGATTATTTCAATTTTAACAACATACTCTGGTTTCTGGTTTCTTTTGATAGTTTATTATGTTGTTTTTTAAGACTTTGATACTATGGTTCTGTGATGTTTTGGTTTTTGATAGGCATGATTGTTTTAAATGCCTGTGTGTTAAGACAACTGGTTAAAATTGCTTATGGTATTTGGTTTTAATGATGAGATGTTATGTGAATATGATATGATACTAACATATGCAAGTCATATGGATTTGTTTCCTGAAATTAAGCTATGCATAAATTTAGGGGGAGCTTCAATGATTTATGTTGTCATCATCAAAAAGGGGGAGAATGTTGACTTTGTCATATTCTAAACCTAATGTTTTGATGATGATTTGTTCAATATTACTAAATTCTTTATTGTGAATTTCAGGAAATTGTTTCAAGAATTGTTTGATGGATTATTCAAGGAAGATTGAAGATTATTTTGGGTTTTAAGAATTATTATGTAAGGTCATTGCAAATACTTGAATTTTCAATTCAAGGCTCTAGGAAATTTACATGCATAATTTTATATATGCACAAGCCATATTTATGCATCTTGATTATTTTATTTTATACATGCTCAAAATTTGCATATCTTGATTACTTTATTTTGATATCCTGATACATGCAGTAATTTAAGTGCATCTCGTTTTGTTCAATCAGTTAGTTTAATATTTAAGGCTATAGTTGTTAATTATGATAAGGAAGCGTGTGGCAGTATCCTTGGAAATCTAATTGACTTGGCTGTAGCTTTGTTGGAAATCTAATTGATTTGATAACCTTACAGGATATTCTTTGATGTGTAATCATTATCTATTCTAACTCGATATGGCTATATACTTATTAATCTGGATATTGTGATCAGTTGGAAAGTTTGTTTATTTCCGGATATCTTGCTAACAAGGTATAACTTGATAAAGTTTGTTTGTTTGTAACGTTAGTAAGGATAACTGAGATATCTTTGCAAAGATAGGATAAACAAAAGGTGCAACGGATATAATTTATCAAAGCTATAAATTGTGTGTTTATCATCTCAGTTAAAGATATATCTCCAACAGTGCACCGATCATATACAAAAGAAATATTATTCATATTATCTTGGTGCAATTAAAAATTTGTTGTTGTGCTTCATATGTTCTGATTTTGTTCAGCATAATTTCGTGAGCTAGAAATTGGTAATATCCTTCTTAAATTAATTGATCATTGCATACATTAGTTGAGCCTTGCATTGTTAAATTGTTTATTTGCTTTGATCACTAGACCTCTATTATTGTAATTTTAATTTTTGGACTAAGTGTTGTCTAAAGGAATTTAATCCAAGTGGATTAAGGTTTGTTTACATATAGATTCAAGGAAGTATAGGTGCTTAAGGAGTGCATTGGTGCACAAGGAGCAAAAGTGCTCAAGTGAATTATTGTAATTTAAAATTTGATAGAATTTGTCTTGTAACGGGAATTATTTTTAAATAAAAGTGAGTCTCCAATACTAGTTGGTATTGGACGTGGAGTAGGGTATTATTATATAGGGTAATAGCTGAACCACGTAAAAAATCTTGGTGTTAATTTTATTACTTGCGTTACTTTAATTATTCAAAAGTTAGTTAATTATCTTAATCATTAAAATTTGAATATTTACATTATTTTAAGATAATTCATTATTACCAAGCATTTTCACTAAGTTATATTAATCTATAAAATCACAAAGATATTTTCTTAAACAAAAATTCATTTCAGTAGACCATATTCATTCAGCAAACTACATTCATAGTAATTCAGTAAACCATACTCATTCAGCAAGCTACATTTATAGTAATTCGGTAGACTATATTCATTCAGCAAGCTGCATTCATCAATATAGTAGACTATATTCAATAGCTTGGCTTAAATTTTTTAAATTTATAATAGTCTGTATCCACACTTATTCAACCCCCCCTTCTAAGTGTGCCTTATCTGAATTTCACCTACGCTTCCTCCATAAACTCTAATTTTCTCTAATAACCTATTGCTTAATAATTCTATCTATTTTTATCATCCTTAAGTTTACTATACTGAAAATCCTCAGATCTCAATGCACAACTTTTTTTTATACCCCAGTATAGTTCATCAAACTTACCACACGTTATGAGTTCAGGAACTTTCCACAATAATATGAGTTTAGGAACTTGTCCTAGCAATACGTAGTCCAAGAACCAATCAGGGACTGTCCATACGCTTAGGGGTTCAAAAATATACCATACGATTATGAGTCACAAACTTACCATAAGCATGAGTTCTAAGAATTCGCACCTAGTCTTATATTCTCTAACTATCAAATATAATATGAGAAAAGAATCACCTTCTCACTATATGTATATCGATAGCGCGACACCAACATTTCAATGATTATTAATGTGATAAACTAAGTTCAAGCACAAAACCCCCGCCCATACAAAGGTTTGTACAACTCAGCCATCACATAAGTCCTCAATTAAAATCCCACATAATCCTAATCTTATCTTGCACTTTGCTCAATACGAACTTTCAATTCGTATCCCATCATTTATAACTCCTTCTGAGTTTATCTCGTACTATTTCATAGTACCTTTTCTTTTATAGCGCCAAGCTATAACTATTCAACATATCATCCCTCATTTCATACTCTATCAGATCACGTCGTGATCTTATTACTCCTGTCGCCTCAAAGACCTCGTCTATTTATTAAAACTTGTCATTTTTATTACTGGAGTTAGGTAACTCTTGATTCTTATCTTTTATAGTTCTTCAAGATTTTTCTTTGAATCTTCTTGTTTATAACATAATCTATTTCTTTATGGATCTTCAGATTTTATTCCTTATCGCTCAAACTCTATATGAGTTTATTCTTTTATCAATTCATCTTAAACATCTACTATAGATCTTTCCACGATCTGCTAGTATTCTTTCTGCTTTTTCAAAAATCTTACCATAGATATCTCTTATCATTTCTTTTCATTTAAGACCGGGTAGTCTTTCTCTATTTATTTCAAAGCACATTTATTAAACATACTTTTATTAATATGCATCTCGTAGTACATAATACTTTGTACCTTATAGCACTTACATAACATATCTCTCTAATACTATACAGATGGGGATTTATAAAAAAACATATCTCTTAACTTACACAAAATTTGGATTACATATTAATATCATTATAAGTAGGCGTATCTATATACGCCATTTACACCTCAACCTCTCAGACCACGCTCAATGGCCTCTTCTTGTACTTCCTTGGTAATGATCATGACCTGGTCCCTACTAATGATGGGTCCAGTCTGATCTTCCTCCTTGGGGTAATTGGATACCCTATCCTGAATACGTCCGACCAACTTGTTAAAGGCGTACCTCATTCTATCCATTTTCCTGTTCTTGCTTCTCACCTCTTCTTCCAAGTCCTGCTCATAATCCTGCGATCTCAGCTTCTCTAAGATCTCATCTTCTAAGTGGACTTCTATAGCTTGCTTGTCTGATTGGAGTTCTTCCACTTCCGCCTGTAGTTCTCGCTTGTCTAATCGGAGTTCTTCCACTTTTACCTCTAGTTCTCGCACCATATCTTCTAATTCAACGTTCATGTCCACCAATTCTAATAATAGATCCTCTTCAGGATCCTCCACCGACTCCTCCCCCTCCTTGGGTTCAGGAGCTACCGCGGATATAGGCTCTGCAGTTATCGGCTCCTCCCAAACTACCGGGACATCTCTAAGTGCTTCATCTCCTGACATCATGCTTTTTTTTAAAATCTGTGACTTTTTTTTCCTTTCTCTTTAGCTTACTCTTGCTTTCTCTTACTTCTAACTTGGAGAAATACATAATTTTATGAAGGCTTATTTATAGGCCACTTAACAGACTCACAATTAATATTCTCTGTTCTTTTCACCTTCCCTTGGCAGTCCCACCAAGGTTCTCAGACTTATCTTCTCTAACCTCAATTATTCATTTAATAAAGTTAAAGCAAGGATTTATTAGATAAAGCAAGGGGACATGATCCGCTTATTAAGGAATCATTTACAACGAGGCTACTAAAGTTCTCGCCTCCAATATTTGGCCTAGAGTTAGCTCCTACATCACTTATGCCCCCTATTGGCCTACTTGACCTCTAGGGTTTTTAAATACGGCTTAATCTCTCTAGGTTATATCCTAAGGTACTCTTACCATAGAGCTATAACCTACAGCTCTGATACCAACTGTGACAGCCCGAAAATCTGGTTTATCTTTAAACCCGAGTCCGGTGCCGTCAAGATACTACCTACTCAACATATTCTTACAACATCAGAGTAAATATTAAAATATTAAAGTATAGTTCAACCTACTCCCAGGTACGAAGACCTTTACATAACTACCTCAAATAATATTATAATATTTTTATATAATATTACAACCCTTCATATACTTTAACTATTCTATCTTAACAATTAATAACTATTATCTTCTTTTAACCATTCTGGTCCTTCCGCTGTAGCTGCAAAAAATTTAGAATTTGCAAGAGTGAACATTTAATTGCCAAACAAGTATAAGCAGTGAATAAACAACATTCATGAATAGAATAATCTTTCTGAAAACTCCAACAATTGAAAAATAATTGTGAAACAGCTCAAATAAATAAGAATTATTATTTTTTCCTTTTTACTTTAAATATTTTTCATGAATAAACATAATTTTAAATACATCAACAGTTCAATTCTAGAACCTTTCTTCTTTAGTTTAGCACATAAGTGTTATTATTGGTCTAACACATTATTGCATTTAATGCTTAACAAATACATCATTGCACGGGGTGCAATCATAACCATATTTACTTATATAAAACTTATTTTGCATGGGGTGCAACCTATATTATTAATTGCCCAAGATTTATTTAATTTTGACTTGGCACAATCAACTATCACAATTCAAGAATTATTATAATTCAATATCACAACCATAAATATTCCAACTGGAATAGCTCACAAATCGAGTTAAACCGAATCAAATGGCAAATAACTCTCTTTTATAAATTATTTCACATAATAAGATGAATCTCATATAACAAATGAAATTCCATAACCAAACATATGATTTTACAATTTAGCATAACTCAAACAACTTGTGCAAATATTAAAAGATTTGCATAAGTTTAAAATTCACACAACATAAGCATTGCGTAAATTAAAGCTTCAATACATCATATATCATTCATGAGAATATAATTGAATGATATTAGAAACGTGCACAATATAAAGTTTGTGTAAGTTAGGAAACTTGCCTTAAGCGCTGCTTACAACTTACGCTATAATGCTCTTCAAATAGCCTACACAATATAATTTGTAATAATATATACCAATTAGCCACATAATGACGCCAATTATTGGTTTATATAACTCTATTCTATATTTTATAAGGTCCCGACACTTCATGAGCTTACTAACACTTATAAAGTCTTTAGAATATTATTCTGGACTTTCCAACCAATTTTCACATTTTTCAGATTATCCAACAATTTTCTGTAATTATTTCTATTTATAAAAACTATCATTTAATAGCTTTAAAATAGAAATAATAACTCAACATATTTTTATATCTTCAAAATATCATCAATATTTATCTTATATTATTATAAGTTTTTACACCAATTATCATAATTTTTCACCATTCATAGAATTTTCTATGAATTTCCACTAATTTTTAAACTAACTTTAAATAGCTTAAAAATATAATAAATATTTTTGCACTTCAATAATTCACCAAAAATTTCTAAAAAATCATAAATAATATTATAAGATTTTTCACCAAACTTTATAATTTTCGACCATTCACATAATTTTATGTGAATTTCCACTATTTTTAAACTAACTTTAAATAGCTTAAAAATATAATAAATACTTATGTTCTTCAATAATTTACCAAACGTTTCCAGAAATTCTAAAATGATATTATAAAATTTTTCACCAAGTTTCATAATTTTTCGGTGAAAATTAATTTCTTTTGATATCTTGATTTCTCTTATTTAATTCATGTTTATACAAGTTTAAATCATTTCAAACATATATAAACATATCATCTTTACATAAAATCCATAAATATTATCATTCATATATATATATATATATATATATATATATATATATATATATGAAAAAAATCAAAGTATAAATCAAGATTTAGTAACCTTTTCATTTTCTTCATTTCTTCTTCTTTCTCTTCTTTTCTCTCTCTTTTCATTTTTCGAATATTTTGCTATGGGAGGGGAGTGGGAACTGAGGAGAAGTGTTGATGGAATTGCCTCATAAGGCCAAAAATCAATTAGCCAATATTATGGCCAACCTCCCCCCATTTTCTTCCTTGTTTTTCTCATTGTCCCTCTCCTTTGTCTCCCACTTGTTCCCCCATCACATATCTCTCTCTCTCTCTCTCTTTTCCCAATTCATCAAACATCAACCACTCACATGGGCTATTTTTTTTAGAAAAACTAAATACATCTCCTCTTTTATTTGCTCACTTATCGTTTAATTGTCCGTTTAACCATTTCGGATACTAAAAATTAACTTTTTCAAACTTACAGCCGATTCCTACTAATATCGACGTTCTCCACGTCATGGGAATATCTGTTTCTTTAAATTCATATATGAATTTTAAGTTTGACTTTTTACCGAAAAGCCAACTGTTAACTCTTTTTGACCAAAAAGTCAACCCCGACACATTTTGTGTTTAGAGTCTATTCATATTAATTTCGACGTTCCAGACTCAGCTGTCCAGTCTGCGTCTTCAAATTCTACTCCGAACTCGAATTCGAATTTTAACTTCTTTTTCATACAATTATTCGCTTTATTAATTAGTTCACACTAATTAAACTAATTAGCATTGACCAACTATTAATTTACATTCACTTGGCATAATATAATATATTAAGCCACTATATAAATGAATATATATTACATTCATGTGTAATATCTTAAAATAATGAGTTTAATAAACTCTCTCATTTTATTAGAACAAAATACATACATTAATTCATCAATATTACGTAAGTGAATTAATTCACTCGTATATTAAATTTAGTTCATACTAATTATATCGTCGTCCAAGGCTCAATATTCAAATTATATTATTGCATAATATAATTTCAATTTATTCTCAGTTAACTAATATTAATTAATTTCATCTATTTTCTTTAATGATTTAATTAACTATTAAATCTTATTTTCCCAATATATGTATATATTTCACATCTATATATACACATTTAGTCAATTACATAAAATCACATACGTCACATTATATGAAACACATATATACATATATGTTCAAATCTACTTTATCTCTTAATAAGAATTTTATTTATTAAATTCTTATTTTAAATTTCTGAAATATTTGGGATATTACAAAGCTAACCGATGATGGTTTAGGAGAGGCAATAATGGGAGCTTTGGATTTATTGGACGGAGGAGTTTGAGAATTTATGACCGGAGAGGAAGTTGAGTGAACGGGTGACTGATTTGGTGTGGCGAGAAATGTTTATACATGAATAGGAGAGGGAGAATTTATGTGCTGTACAGGAGAAATAGAGATATGAACACCGATCGTAGGGTTTTGAGACTCTACGATCGGAGAGGGTGATGGTTGTGCATCAGGTGTAGAGTATTTAAGCTCTACGACTGGGGGACTCGTGTTATCGACATCAATCGTAGGGTTTTGAGACTCTACGATTTGAGAGATGATCATTGTTGCAGCAGGTGCAAGGTGTGGCAAAGTCAAAAGTTCAGAAACTTGAGAGATCGATTGTTTAACACCTTTGTCCCAGTCATATAAAGGAAAAATACAATTGAGAAATGAGGATGGGACATAATGTACCTTTTGAGACATAGGAGAAGGATCGTGGGGCTTATAGTATAGTAGCTTGATGGCATACGTGAGAACCCTTGGGAAATTTTGAGCTACCAACATCAAGTTTGGATATCTGGAATAACTCCATCGAATAAAGCTCTGGTCTCTTAAACTGATAGCCTTCAACAGTGGCAGAAGTGGCCGAAAGTAGAGCATTTGATCATTGTCAGGATTAGGATCGTAGAGAGTGGTGCTACGATCCATTTCCACATCAAGAAAGCTGTCCAAGAGCTCATCTGCACTCATTGAGACTAACTGCATTCGTCCTTCTCCGGATCTCATCCATTTATCAGGTAGAGTGACATTTGGATCTTCATATGCTTCAAGTACGATACGTCTCCGGATCCCTTGAGATGTAGATGGAATGGAGGGTGGAGGAACTGAATACCCAATAAGTTGCTCCCCCTCAGATGTGGAATCTTCCGGCTTTACGATCGAAGTGTCATAACCCTTATTGACATCGTCAACGACTGTCTCAATGACATGAGTCACCTGTAGAGATGTATCTGATGAATGCAGCGAATGTTGAGCAGAATCTTCTTTGTACTTGGTCCTCATCTCTTCTCTCTTTCTCTTTTCTTTTCTTTTGCTTCTCTTCTTCTGTTTTTTCCTTCTTCTTTGCTTGAGGCTCAGGACTTAATTCCTTTATAACCAGTTCTTTATTTGCTTTTTTAGGCTCTTGCTGTTCAGCTATCATAGCCAAGTCTTCATTTCCTTGAGGCTCAAGTGTAGAACCCGTCACAGCCAGATCATCTTCTTTACGTGGCTCAGGAATGACATCATGTACAACCAACTTATTAGCTGGTATTGACTCAGACACTGATGCCATTTCCAACAATGTTTGAGCAACATTTTGTGGTTCAAATATAGATATCTTCTCAGCAGAATCTACTTGTATATTCACTTCAAAGGAAGATATGGGTTTCCCTTTATTCTTCCTTGTGAGCTCAGGTATTTCTTCATCTTCCTCCTTTTCTTCTTCTTCATGCTCTACGATCGTAGTAGGCATGGATTCTCCCGCCTGTTTTTCAAGCTGAACAAGAGCCTTCTTTCGTCAAGAAATCCTTTTCTTCTTTGGAACCATTTTAGACAGAGGTGTGTCGACCTCCTCTTCTTTTTTTCCCTTTTGCTCTGACTTTGTGGGACTATTCAGAGGTTTCTTGGTGATTGCCAATGCTTCTTTTTCAGTCTTCTTCTTCTTCTTCTTCTACTTCTGGGCTGGTTAGTCAGTCGTAGAATCTGGAGCATTGTGAGCTTCAGGAGCAACAAATCCTTGAGATACCTCTTCATCAATGACAGTTACTTTCCTTTTTCCTTTACCTTGGCTTCTGGATTTCACTAATTGTTTTCTCACTTCCTCCTTCAGATTGTTTTGACTTTAAGTTTTCTACTGGATTTCTTTTCTAGTTAGTAAATAATCTCGGAGTCATTCTTTTGTTGGCATTGATAGGCTCCTCTTCCTTATCAAAAATTTTATCTTGCAACATCTTCTTTAGAATAATGCTTATTAATCTCCCATAGAACATTTTGGGAGTAGAGTTGCCCATAGCCTTCTTCTTGTTGTAGTCTTCAATCCATTTGACCACCCAGTTTAGAAAGATGGCGCCAAAGTTTATATTCTTCTTTTGAACAATGGCTGTCATGAACTTCAATTGCAGTTCACTCACTGAATCATGAGTAGTATCTTTGCAGATGATACACTTGCCCACTATTTCTGCGAGGAACTCATATTCTTGAGGGAACTCTTTCTTCTTGAGTCCCCTGAGTTGGGGATTCTTCTTATGACCCATTTCCTTTAATCCTTCCTTTATATCAATCTTGTCAAGAGAAGTAATACCTTGATTGACGAACCCTAGGTTAAGATTGATTTCCGTAATTCCCATCTGTAGAACTACTCCTTTTACTTTGGTGGTCAGGATCTCATCAGCATACACAACATTCAAATAGAATTCCTTGATGAGCTCTGTGTAGATTCGAGTGTTGGTCTCCAGACATTCAAAGAAACCAGCTTCCCGTACCAGCTTGAGCACATCCCTGAACTTCTTCTCCTATGCTACGAACTTATTGGAGCATAGTTGAATATCAGTCATAATTTGGACATCTGCCATTAGATTGGATTTGAGCTGAAAGATCACACAAGTGTTAAAGCTTTATGGGGTTTGGAAGTTAGGGCAAACAGAGAGAGACTTCGAACTGAGAAAGTGAAAGAATCGTAAGGGTCAGAGGGAAATTTGAAATGACTTTAATATTACTTCCCTCTTATTTTGCTGAGTGGGACATGTGGCATGATGCAATTTGTTGCACGTCGCTTTTTGTACTGCGCTTTTACAGGCGATAACTTCCTTGCTTTACTTGAGCGTGAGTGGTACGTGTTATAATGTAAAATTGCCTAAAATTTATCTTTCGTAGAGTGATTCTAGTTCATTCTATGAAATTCCTTTTTAACTCAATGATCCTTCCATTATTTTATGATCTACTTTTAACTCTACGAGAACTTCTCATTTCTTGCATGCACTTGTTAGTACCATTCAGAAGCATGAAATTAAGGATGTAAATTAAGCATACCTAATTCACTTATTAATTTGTTGAATCTAGATTCGTCTAGAGGTTTAGTAAACACATCTGCTAGTTGATTTTCAGTCAGAATAAAATGCATAGATATATTCTTGTTTTGCACATGATCTCTAATGAAGTAATATCTGATGTCTATATACTTAGTTCTAGAATGCATAACAGGATTATGAGTAATGGAGATAGCACTAGTGTTACCACAGAATATGGGAATCGATTTGAATTCAAACCCATAGTCAGCTAGCTGGTTCTTCATCCATAAGATTTGAGCACAACAACTTCCAGCAGCGATATATTCAGCCTCTGCAGTAGAGGTTAAGATTGAATTCTGCTTCTTGCTGAATCATGAAACAAGTCCGTTGCCTAGAAATCGACAAGTTTCACTAGTCTTTTCCTGTCATTTTTACATCCTGCAAAGTCTGCATTAGAATATCCCATTAGATCAAAGGGAGACTCCTTGGGATACCACAATTCCAAATATGGAGTGCCCTTGAGATATCTAAAAATTCTTTTGACAGCTATCAGGTGAGATTCCTTAGGATTGGCTTGAAATCTAGCACAAATACAGGTAGAGAACATAATATTTGGTCTACTAGTAGTCAAGTATAGAAGAGACCCAATCATACCTCTGTATTGAGTAATCTTAATACTATTACCATTTTCATATTTGTCTAGTTTAGTTGCAAAGGCCATATGAGTTTTCATGGGAGTAGCTGAGTCCATGCCATATTTCTTAGGCAAATCCTTGATGTACTAATTGGTTTGGTTTATGAAGATTCCCTCATTAGTTTATTTCACTTGGAGTCTAAGGAAATAGTTTAGCTCACGCATCATACTCTGTAGACACCCAAATTTTGCACTTCGTATACTAACCCTGACAGGAGGGCAAATCCGTCAAATGAACCGGCCTGCGAGAGCAAAAGATGGACAAGTACGAACACTCGACGCCACCGCGACGATTTACAACCGAAACCGACGTGACAACAAGGCTGTCTGATTTGAGCATTCCCGAATGATGTGGCACGTCTCCCAGTAATTCCCGGACTGCAAAATACGAACATGTCGGTAAAAACCGACGTCACGACACGAGAATTGAGGCGTAACACGAAAATCGAGAAAGTCAAGCCAGCCAGCCGCGGATTGATCTGCGGCCAATGAGTGCGCCTTTTGAAAACACGGAACTCGAAACACGGAACTCGAAACCAGGCTGAGTGGCTGGTGGGCCAGCCAGCCGCAGATCAATCTGCGGCTGCCCTAGGCCAGCCTATTTCAGCTCAGTTTTTTCATTTCATCCAGGGGGTGGACAGCAGCAGTTTTGGGAAGAAAAGGAAGAGAAAAACAGCAACAAAGATAGCTCGGGAAAGGAGAGAAAAGAGAGAAAAAAAGAGAGAAATTATACTCTTTTGATTAGATTGTAGCATATATATTTTCTACTTCATTCAATATACGAGTTTGTACGAATTGTGGTAACATTTGCAAGGTGAAAAGCCCTCTTTTATAGCATTTTCGTTATATCATTTTGTTAAGCTTTTGGTCATTTGGGTTATATTATATGTAATTTTCTTTGTATATTATTGTGGATACAAGGATTGAGGATTATTAGTGAGGGTTCCAAATGGAACGAAATTCCTCTTAATGGCCCGATGATATCCATTTGGTGAAATTTTAGCTCGTTGTAATGATGTATTGTGCATAGATTGTTTAGATGGCTATTTTTAGGATCTTGTGGGTGTATAGCGATTTTGGATGTGAGCCTAGGAGCGCGACCCCGTGGTTCAAATCCGAGGATGGACATCTTTTGATGTATGTAATAAATTCGATGTACCTTTCATTGTAAATATGTAATCGCCGGGCCTTAAAACGACGCCAAGGCGAGAATCGCGTTTAAGGCCCCGTAATAGTGAAATATGTGATTGTTGGCGTTCGGGGTATTTTGATGGCTTACATGCCCGTGAATATCCCCCTACGCGTTTTTGATGTTTAATTTGATTTGTAACACCAAACAAAAGATTTCAAAGCCAAAACAATAAAGATTTTTCTAAAATCAATCAAAGTAGGATATTAGCGTCACGAGGATAAGAATTGGAAATGCTAATGAATGTCGATTCCTATTAAACGAGAAGGCCAAAGAAAATCATTTTCAAACATCACCAAAAATGGCTTTTATGAATGAACAAAATGTTTTATTAATCCTTTGTGCATAGGGTTAAAGAGATCCTAGAAGTTGCCCATCATTGTATTTACGAAAGCAACGTATAGATCTCGATTCCTATTTTGACAAAGGTTTAGAAAACTCTTGTTTTTGCCAAAATGACACCTAATAAAAATCTCATAGCTTTTGACAAATAAAATCAAACCTTTCTCATGAATAAGGGAGCTCTCTCGCACAAACAGAAACGACGTTCTAAAAACATTTCCAAAATAAAACACGATTTATCTTTTCTCATGCAAAAAACACTCACCGCAACATTCACATAAGCACACACACACACACCCACACACACATTTCATGAATCAAAGGATAGGAAAGCATCAAGATTGCGGTAACCGTGTTTTCACGGAGGTCGGGGGGTGCCTAACACCTTCCCCTCGCTTAAGCAAGCCCCCGAACTCTATGAATCTCGGTTCGCAGACCAATTAATTCGGAGTCACACATGAGCCAGCGATTTACAAAAAATGAAACTCGGATGAGTTGGTACATCCATTTCAAATATACCAACTGGCGACTCTGGTTAATTGGCTCATCATAAAAAGCGATCTTTCAAAACCCCGTCGACATCAATGCCGATCTTTTCCCCAAAATCATCTAGTAAAAAGGCTAAAATTGGAAAGGGTAACAAATCACCGCATAAGCGGATTAAACCGGCGTCGACAGCTGGCGACTCTGCTGGGGAAATTAGAGGGCTTAAGCCGCGTTCAAATCTTGATGCTATCCTATCCTTCTAAAAATTCATAAAATGTGTGTGTGTGCGATATTTTGATTGTTTACTTTTGTTGTGTGAATGTGTATTTTTTGCCCAAATAAATGAATGATTGAGTTGCTTTACTTTTAAGTAATCATTTGCATACGGTAAGGACGATGAATGTGAATGTATGTTGAGAGAGTACCTCCTCCTGAGGCGAACCTGTCGATTGCTTATTACTGGACTCGAAGGGGCTGCTCCCCGGAGATGGCTCAAGAAACGCACCACCCAAATCCGCTCCAATCGAAAGGATTCAGACGAGTAGATTGCGAAGATTTGGGGACCTTCATGCCGAAAAGCCCGTGAGAGTAACCCTAGGATAGGTCAGCCTCAGATTAACCCAACGCAGGAGAAGTCTATTCATGCCCTTTTACGTTCACACGTATAAATGTCCTGATCCCACCCATATATGCTTCCCTTTCTGTCAAAAGAAATTACTAACCTCTATGTTTTGCAGGGAATGGCTGGGGAGGCATAATAAAGTCATGTTTAGCATTTGTTTTGCATTTAAAGACTACTAACTTTCTGTTTTGCAGAAAAAGATTAAAAAACCCAAAACTCAAAGTTACAGTTTTAGCATGCATCCATATCCTTTCATTTCCCCGGACTAAACTTCGAACCATTGTCTCTGTAGGATTGCTCCTCAAACACGTTCGCAATCTAAAAGAGCCCAGAACTCTACATCTGAAATGGCTGATATTCCATCTACTAATTCCGGTTCCATATCTAGGGAGGAATTTGATGACTTTAAGAAGCAGATGTTAGAAATGGCCATAATGCTAAAGGAGCAATTGTTGCCCAGACAGGGTCCACCTAAGGAGGATCCACCTCAACCTAAGGGCGAGCCAGTCATCCCAAGGGCCATTCCCGTACCAAACAAGACAGTGATTACTATCCCGGAAGAGGGAGACACGGATGACCTGCGAAAGAAAATGAGACAAATGGAGGAAACCATCCAATCCATGAAGGGCATAGGGTCCCTAGGCAGGGTTAACTATTCAGATTTATGTGTCTTCCCCGGAACCAGATACCAGGAGAAATTTAAAATCCCTGAATTTGAAAAATACAGTGGAAAAGGGGATCCTTATAGCCATTTGAAAATCTACATTGGGGAGCTGGGATCTTATGCAGAGGATGAGGGTCTAAGGATGCAACTTTTCCAAAAGAGTTTGACGGGAGAAGCGAGAATATGGTATGCCCGTCTTGACAATGCCCGGATTCATAATTGGGAAGAGTTGGCCCATACCTTCTTAACACAATATAGCTTCCAGGCACAAATGGCCCCGGATAGATACCAAATGACAAAAGTTAAGAAGCAACACAGGGAATCCTTCAGGGATTATGCACAACGATGGAGGGGTATGGCCGCACAGGTGAATCCCCCGATGAGCGAGTCAGAGATGGTGATGACCTTCGTAGATATTCAGGAGGCACCGTATTATGAACGGGTCATATCGGGGATTGGAAGACCCTTTGGTGAGATGATAAAACACGGGGAAATGGTGGACATGGGGTTGAAGTCTGGCAAGATTCGGGATTTCACGGCCTTGGAAACGGCTGCGGAACAAATCCGAAGCGAAAACTATGGCAGCACCTTCCGTAGGGTCCAAAACAAAAAGGAAGAAGATGTTTCCCTTATCCTGCAGGGATCATCTAGAAAGGCAAAAAACAATCCTCCAGTACAGGTGCAGAGAGTGGGGCCGTCCCGACAGCCTAACTTCACTGATCAGAGGGCGGATGGGCGAAGAAGATTCGAGACCTCGAAAAATCGAGTATTCACCCCACTCGGGGATCCTCTTGAGCAGGTGTTGGCCGTATTGATAGCCCAGAGGAAAATAGTCGATTTGGCACCCCCAAGTGACCCGAATGGAAGAAGATTTGACCCAAACAAGCGATGCGCCTATCACTCAGGTTCCCCTGGTCATGATACGCAGGAATGTTGGACGCTGAAGCACAAAATTCAGGACTTGATTGATAGTGGGGAAATCGTGGTGGAACATCTAGGGTCACCAAATGTTGAATCCTCTACCTAAGCATGATGGGGAAGGGGGTAAATCCAGAAGCATGGCAGTGAATCCCGACCAGTAGAAGATCAGTGGGTTTTAAAATTCTGAGTTTTATTTCAAATCCCTGCACGCTCATGTCATTTTGTCATGTTATCCAAAAGGAAGATCATGTGCTGAAATGTGTTATATATATGACAAGCATTTTCCGTTTTATGGCAGTACCCCGATTTGAGGCATTCTAGCCTGACAAGTAATATGGCCAAATTTGAAGGAGGATCACGATTTTGGTATAAAGCTAGATTTCGATCTGATGGCGATTGAGCAAAACGAGACATATATCGACAATACGCCTGACGAGATCGAGGGATGGGTCGAAGATAAACCCAAACCCGACTTAGACCAAACCATCGCCATCAAACATCAGAACCCCCAAAACGATCACGAAGAACCCGAAGTAGGGGCAAAAAAAAAAGAAAAAAAGAAGCAACTGAACACTGGATCAAAAATCCCCCAAACCCTTCAACAGGTCAAATGACCGGATCTTTTGTCAGCCCAGTGAGATGCCGATGCAACCAGTACGAGGGAGATCACAAGAAAAACAACTTAACGCTGGGGCATTTGTCAACTACCCAGGAAATGATGGCGTGCAAATTGGCACCCATGCAACAATCTCGTCAACATGCACCATCATCATCAAATGCTACGATCATCTGGCATTTGTCAAGCACAGTTTTCCCGGGATACGGTGATCCGCGTGAAAGGGGATTTTATTTGGCTTGATAGAAATCGGATTAACTCTGACAAGCAACCGTGGAGCACGATCGTGAGTATGATTAGACGAAGGAAGATATTCAACCTTTTGATCGGGTGCAAGGCCTTAATTCAAAGCAACGTTTGCGACAGAATCGACCTCATGTGACAGCCTTCACTTTGCATTTGAACAAACTTTCAGTTGTGGGGTATAAAACTATGACGACGTTGATGGCGATTAACACGTAGTCAGACAGTCAATAATTATCAAGCTAAAATTAACAAGTCAGACGATAAATGATTATCAAGCTAATGTCTCGAATCGTGGCCTGGGTTATTCGAGTAATTAAGCCCGAGGGGTGTCTCTACACCTGGTGCCCTAAAGCCATCTGGTTTGGGAGTCGCTGGCCCAACACTCGTTACATGGGTAACTCAGAGCCTAAGAAAACGAGCATTACAGTCGAGGAGGCCCGAGCAGATTCGAATCGTGGCATGGGCTACTCGAGTAATTAAGCCTAAGGGGTGTCTCTACATCTGGTGCCCTAAAGCCGTCTGGTTTGGGAGTCACCGGCCTAACACTCGCTACATGGGTAATTCAAGCCTAAGAAAACGAATCTTGCGCAAGGTCAAGCAAAGAATGAATGGTGCAAACCACCAGCTTGTCTCGAACCGTGGCCTCTGTTACTCGAGTAAATAAACCCGAAGGGGTGTCTGCACACCTAATGCCCCAAAACCGTCTGGTTCGGGAGTCATTGGTCCAAAACTCGTTAAATGGGTAACTTTGAGTAGCCTAAGAAAACGAGACAGGTGAAGTGGGCTAATAAAAAGAAAGGATAATACAAAAAAACTCTCGGCCTTAAACAAAAAGTCAGGAAAGAGAAACCCCTACTGAATGCTGCATCGCACAGTGCATTTGTCATATGACGTCAATCCTGCTAAGGACGTTGTCGAGAATGGAGACAGAGTGCCTTTGACGAGGGAAGGTATTTCTTTCGAATTCGACCTCACTCACGTACAATGACCATGAATGCTTGAAGGTGTTCTTACGATTTCATAACTCGTCAAATAGAAAATCATCAACGCACGAGGGATTGAAAAAAAAAAAAAACTTCCAATCTAGTGCATTCACGGTTCACAACTTGCTAGATTGTGCGATCAATAGATATTCAATTTCATGTGCTTTAACTGCATTTTTGTCGAGATTATAGTATCTTTGTGTTGAACTAACACTAACGCCCCGAGCCTTCAAGTTTTGGCATTTGTTAGTCATCTGATATGCAGGATCTTACAGAGCTGTGGATAACTCAGCACGGTCAACATCGTGAGTTTCCGATAGAAATCCTTGGTAACAATACGTGCCAAGGCTGGGGCAGTTAAGAATCGTGAAATGGAAGGAAGCTGAGGCTGCACAAAACTTCTCGTCATTGGGCTTCTCCCCAATCCTGACTATCACTGCCTCGACATCCAAATGATCCACGTGCATGAGCATATACAAGGATGATATAATGCGGGACAACAGCATATCGGCCAGCAGAAATGATCAAAAGGCTAAGGAGCCCAACATAGCTGTCGATCATTACAGAGAGCAAAACAGACTGCCTCAACTCGATGAAATGAAGACGACCAAGAACAGGCAGAGTACCAAACCAATGTTGAAGTCTAGGAACTACACGTCACGACGAGGCGGGATCCAATCAAATGTTGGCAAGCAACGACGACTGTCGAATCGTATCATTTGACTGAACATGGGTCATTTCTATCCAAACATATGTTGTGCACATGCATCTATCCATAACATATCTGCTGGATCGTGCATAACATCTTTTGCATGCATACATGTACGATCAAAATAAAAATCTTCAGGGGAAAGTACAAGCACGTCTCTTTCAACCTCACAAATGATCAGATCGTGATGGCTTTTACGGCATGGTACATGGACGATGTTGGTGGGAAATCCAGGACAGAAGCCGATCACACATCCCACTTCAAGATATCACTTAAATCAAGTCAACAATCCCTGGGAAGGGCTGGTATCCAAAAATCAACGATCCTTGGGAAGGGCTGGTATCCAAAATCAACAATCCCTGGGAAGGGCTGGTATCCAAAAATCAACGATCCCTGGGAAGGGCTGGTATCCAAAAATCAACGATCCCTGGGAAGGGCTGGTATCCAAAATCAACAATCCCTGGGAAGGGCTGGTATCCAATAATCAACGATCCCTGGGAAGGGCTGGTATCCAAAAATCAACGATCCCTGGGAAGGGCTGGTATCCAAAATCAATAATCCCTGGGAAGGGCTGGTATCCAAAATCAACAATCCTTGGGAAGGGCTGGTATCCAAAAATCAACGATCCCTAGGAAGGGCTGGTATCCAAAAATCAACGATCCCTGGGAAGGGCTGGTATCCAAAAATCAACGATCCCTGGGAAGGGCTGGTATCCAAAATCAACAATCCCTGGGAAGGGCTGGTATCCAAAATCAACAATCCTTGGGAAGGGCTAGTATCCAAAAATCAACGATCCCTGGGAAGGGCTGGTATCCAAAAATCAACGATCCCTGGGAAGGGCTGGTATCCAAAATCAACAATCCCTGGGAAGGGCTGGTATCCAATAATCAACGATCCCTGGGAAGGGCTGGTATCCAAAAATCAACGATCCCTGGGAAGGGCTGGTATCCAAAAAATCAACGATCCCTGGGAAGGGCTGGTATCCAAAAATCAACAATCCCTGGGAAGGGCTGGTATCCAATAATCAACGATCCCTGGGAAGGGCTGGTATCCAAAAATCAACAACCCCTGGGAAGGGCTGGTATCCAAATAATCAACTAACACCCTGGGAAGGGCTGAGATCCAAACAACTAACATCCTGGGAAGGGCTGAGATCCAAACAACTAACATCCTGGGAAGGGCTGAGATCCAAACAACTAACATCCCTGGGAAGGGCTGGTATCCAAACAATCGACGATCCCTGGGAAGGGCTGGTATCCAAACAATCAACGACCCCTGGGAAGGGCTGGTATCCACACAATCAACGACCCCTGGGAAGGGCTGGTATCTAAACAATCAAAGACCCTGGGAAGGGCTGGTATCCAAATAATCAACGACCCCTGGGAAGGGCTGAGATCCAAACAATCAACAAACCCTGGGAAGGGCTGAGATCCAAACAATCAACGACCCCTGGGAAGGACTGAGATCCAAAAAAGATGGTGAGCAACCTTGGGAAGGGCTGATATCTAAACAACTAACACCCTGGGAAGGGCTGAGATCCAAACACTAACCACCCTGGGAAGGGCTGAGATCCAAGACAACCAACCGGCAACGATAACCAGGGGTTACGAGATGGGTGACCGGCGACGATACCCGGCCCCGACGAGACAATCGACCGGCGACGATAACCGGCGATTACGAGATGGATGTCCGGCGACGAAAACCGGCTCCGACAAGATAACCAACCGGCGACGATAACCGGGGGTTACGAGATGGGTGACCGGCGACGATACCCGGCCCCGATAAGACGATCATCCGCATCAACACCCTGTTGTGAATGTTTTGCATCCATTGCATCTTACGTTGCATCATAAGTTATATGTGTTGCATCGTGTATGTATTGTCATTCTTGTGAACTGTCATTCATGCGTCGGGTGTCTATTTCTTTATCACATTCATTTCATTTAACATTTCATAAACATGATAAAGAGGGGCAGCTGTAGACACCCAAATTTTGCACTTCGTATACTAACCCTGACAGGAGGGCAAATCCGTCAAATGAACCGGCCTGCGAGAGCAAAAGATGGACAAGTACGAACACTCGACGCCACCGCGACGATTTACAACCGAAACCGACGTGACAACAAGGCTGTCCGATTTGAGCATTCCCGAATGATGTGGCACGTCTCCCAGTAATTCCCGGACTGCAAAATATGAACATGTCAGTAAAAATTGACGTCACGACACGAGAATTGAGGCGTAACACGAAAATCGAGAAAGTCAAGCCAGCCAGCCGCAGATCAATCTGCGGCTGACCTAGGCCAGCCTATTTCAGCTCAGTTTCTTCATTTCATCTAGGGGTGGACAGCAGCAGTTTTGGGAAGAAAAGGAAGAGAAAAACAGCAACAAAGATAGCTCGGGAAAGGAGAGAAAAGAGAGAAAAAAGAGAGAAATTATACTCTTTTGATTAGATTGTAGCATATATATTTTCTACTTCATTCAATATACGAGTTTGTACGAATTGTGGTAACATTTGCAAGGTGAAAAGCCCTCTTTTATAGCATTTTCGTTATATCATTTTGTTAAGCTTTTGGTCATTTGGGTTATATTATATGTAATTTTCTTTGTATATTATTGTGGATACAAGGATTGAGGATTATTAGTGAGGGTTCCAAATGGAACGAAATTCCTCTTAATGGCCCGATGATATCCATTTGGTGAAATTTTAGCTCGTTGTAATGATGTATTGTGCATAGATTGTTTAGATGGCTATTTTTAGGATCTTGTGGGTGTATAGCGATTTTGGATGTGAGCCTAGGAGCGCGACCCCGTGGTTCAAATCCGAGGATGGACATCTTTTGATGTATGTAATAAATTCGATGTACCTTTCATTGTAAATATGTAATCGCCGGGCCTTAAAACGACGCCAAGGCGAGAATCGCGTTTAAGGCCCCGTAATAGTGAAATATGTGATTGTTGGCGTTCGGGGTATTTTGATGGCTTACATGCCCGTGAATATCCCCCTACGCGTTTTTTGATGTTTAATTTGATTTGTAACACCAAACAAAAGATTTCAAAGCCAAAACAATAAAGATTTTTCTAAAATCAATCAAAGTAGGATATTAGCGTCACGAGGATAAGAATTGGAAATGCTAATGAATGTCGATTCCTATTAAACGAGAAGGCCAAAGAAAATCATTTTCAAACATCACCAAAATGGCTTTTATGAATGAACAAAATGTTTTATTAATCCTTTGTGCATAGGGTTAAAGAGATCCTAGAAGTTGCCCATCATTGTATTTACGAAAGCAACGTATAGATCTCGATTCCTATTTTGACAAAGGTTTAGAAAACTCTTGTTTTTGCCAAAATGACACCTAATAAAAATCTCATAGCTTTTGACAAATAAAATCAAACCTTTCTCATGAATAAGGGAGCTCTCTCGCACAAACAGAAACGACGTTCTAAAAACATTCCCAAAATAAAACACGATTTATCTTTTCTCATGCAAAAAACACTCACCGCAACATTCACATAAGCACACACACACACACCCACACACACATTTCATGAATCAAAGGATAGGAAATCATCAAGATTGCGGTAACCGTGTTTTCACGGAGGTCGGGGGGTGCCTAACACCTTCCCCTCGCTTAAGCAAGCCCCCGAACTCTATGAATCTCGGTTCACAGACCAATTAATTCGGAGTCACACATGAGCCAGCGATTTACAAAAAATGAAACTCGGATGAGTTGGTACATCCATTTCAAATATACCAACTGGCGACTCTGGTTAATTGGCTCATCATAAAAAGCGATCTTTCAAAACCCCGTCGACATCAATGCCGATCTTTTCCCCAAAATCATCTAATAAAAAGGCTAAAATTGGAAAGGGTAACAAATCACCGCATAAGCGGATTAAACCGGCGTCGACATACTCATTTCGAACTTGTTCTGCATTAACTTAGCAAATCTTTCACATAATTTTTTGTTAGTAGAACCAAAAATAATATCATCTATATAGATTTGTACTAATAATACCTTTTTCTTATGCTTCCTAAGAAATAGAGTTGTGTTTACCATACCTCTAGTAAATCCATTTTTAACAAGATAATTAGTGAGAGTTTCATACCATACTCTAGGTGCTTGCTTTAAGCCATAAAGTGCTTTATCTAATTTATAGACGTAATTAGAGTGAGTAGAGTTGACAAAACCTGGAGGTTGTTCAACGTAAACCTCTTATTGAAGTTCACCATTCAAAAATGCACTTTTTACATATATTTGGAAAACTTTGAAATTCATGTGGGCAACATAAGCTAGGAACATCCTGATAGCTTCCAATCTGGCAACAGGTGCAAAGGTTTCATCGAAGTCAATTCCTTCTTCTTGAAAGTACCCTTTGGCAACCAACCTTGCCTTGTTCCTTGAAATCACACTAGTCTCATCCATCTTCTTTCTGAAGACCCATTTGGTGCCTATGACTGGATGATTTCTTGGCCTTGGAACTAGTCTCCAAACTTTGCTTCTTTCGAACTGATTTAGTTCTTCTTGCATAGCCTCAATCTAACTTGAGTCCTCTAGAGTTTCTTCAATCTTCTTAGGCTCTAATTGAGAGAGGAAACTAAGATAGAAGCATTCTTTTTGTATAGTTGACCCTGGCATTCGGATCTCCAATAATTAAACTCTGAGTGTGATCTCTTGCCCATCTGCTACATGAGGGAACATCTGTCCTTGTCCCTTATTGTCTGAGATCTTCTAGATTTGGTTCTTGTTCTGTGTCTTCATTAATTCGTAGGGTTCCCATGTCTGGAACTACGATCTCTTGATCAGGCATTACGATCGTAGGGTCTGGCTCTACGACTTCAACTTTTGCGATCGTAGGATTCTCTTGCTAAGCAATCTGAGGTTCCAACTCTACGATTTCTTCTGATTGAGTTGCTTTTCCTGGTTTGTCTTGATCAGTCTCATCAAAGGTGACATGAATGGAGACTTCTACTGTCAAGGAGTTCTTATTGAACACTCTATAAACTTTACTTTCCATAGAGACCCAAGAAAGATTCCTTCAGCTGACTTTGGTTGAAACTTAGTTAGATATCTTTTGCCATTGTTGAGTATATAACACGTACAACCAAAAGTGCGAAAATAACTTATGTTCAACTTTCTTCCTTTTCACAACTTGTAGTGTGTCTTCTTGAGCATAGAGTGAATCAAGGACCTATTTTGAGTATAACATGCAGTATTAACTGCTTCTGCCCAAAAGTATTCTGGAAGATGAGCTGCAACAAGAAGTGTTCTTCCTACTTCTATTAATGTTCTGTTCTTTCTTTCAGCCACTCCATTTTGTTGTGGAGTTCTTGAGGCTGAGAAGTTGTGCATAATGCCATTGTCTTCACAGAACTGATTTACTTCAGAATAGTCAAATTCTCTTCTATGATCGCTCCTTATTGCTATTATCTTCTCGCTTTTTTCATTCATCACCAGCTTGAAGAATTTGATCAACTGAGAGCTAGTGTCATCTTTAGAGCTTATGAAGAATACCCATGTGAACCTGGAGTAGTCATCCACTACAACCAGTGAGTATCTTTTGCCTCTAAGACTAGTAGTTAAAACAGGCCCAAAAAGATCCATATGAAGAAGTTGTAGAGGCTTTTCATTAGAATTAACTGTTTTGCTCTTGAATGAGTTCTTGGTCTGCTTTCCTAACTGACAAGCTTTACATGGTCTTTCCTTGACGAAGCTTAGCTTTGGTATGCCTCTGACTAGATTCTTTGAGACGAGTTTTGACATACTTTTAAAATTTAAGTGAGACAATCTCCTATACCATAACCAACTTACATCTTCTGATGCTTTGGCGAAGAAGCAAGCTGATGCTGAAGAACTTACTTCAGAGAGATTAACCACATATACATTTCCTTCTCTGGATCCAGTCAGCTTTAGTGAGTTGGTTTCTAGATCTCAAACTTGACACTAATTGTTGAGGAAGATAAATTGATGGCTTTTATCACATAGCTGACTTATACTCAGGAGGTTGTGCTTTAATCCATCAACATAGGCTATTTTGTTGAATGAGACAACTCCATTGCTAGTTAAGCCGTAACATCTGGTTTTTCCAGAGTTGTTATCTTCAAAGATAACAGCTGGACCATCTTTAACCTTAAATTCTGACAGAAGAGCCTTGTTGCCAGTCATGTGCCTAGAACATCCGCTATCATGATACCAAATTGATTCACATCTCATTGGCACTTGCAAGAATAATTACTATTTATTTTGGTACCTATATGTATTTGGGTCCTGCAATGTTAGTTCCCTTGGGGACCCAAATCTGTTTGATTTTGAGTCCTCTGTGTGCAATGTGCTCAGAGTGATGACAATATGCAGCTTTATGACCATATTTAAAATAGCTAAAACATCTTATATGTTGTATGTGTGAGTGTGTGTGTGGATATCTTCTCACTTGGAATTTGTGTGGATAATATGTCCTTTTCCATGACTGATCCTTTTTCTGCTTGTATACTATTCTATGATTTTGAATTTTCGTAGAGTAAGACCCAGCTCTACGATTGATACTAGGTTGATTCGTAGAGTTAGACTTGCTAGACTCTACGACTCTTCGTGGTAAAATCGTAGACTTGGATTTACTCTGCGGTTTGACAAATCCCAGACCAGCATGTGACCTGTTGTTTTTTGGAACAACAATCTGATCACCAGAGATTTGACAACTTGGAATAATAGGTTCAGAATCCTCTTTGGATTTGACAAATACAATACCTCTATTTAACGTGGTCATTGCTAGTATCCACTGATTTTTCCACATATGAGTTATACGATAAATTTTCAAATCCCAGTCCTGATCTGTTAAATACAACTCTCTGACTTGTGATTAGTGTATCTATTGATGAAGAAGAACGATTCAACATTGAGATTGTCTTTTCTAATTCCTCTATTCTAGAATTAAGAGAGGACTCGCTCAGTGTACAGTTTTCAACTATCTTTCTCAAGCTTTCATTCTCAGCCTCAAACTTTGATAGAGAGGCAGTGTTTCGTAGAGTAGCTTCCAACTCTTCGTGCACCTTCTCTTTTTCCTTTTGAAGCAGAGAATGATCATTTAATAGAACCCTGAATAACTTCATATATTTATGTAATTCAGATGTTATATCATGTAAAGCTAATCTGAGATCATCCATACTAACATCAGGAGAGTTAAAGTCAAATACCTCACTGATGTCGATCACTCGACGATCAATAGTTGTGCCAGAGTCTTCTTCTATCGCCATCAGGCATAAATTTGCAATTTAAGGTTCTTCATCATCGCTAGAGTCTGAACTGGAACCACCTTCGAAATCACTCCATGATTCTTCAGCTACATAACCTTTGTCCTTCTTGTTATACTTTTTGTAGTCTTTGTGTTCTTTCTTTCTAAAGGAGTTTTTCTTATTCTTCTTAAAATCTTCTCGCCGAGGTTTGGTGCACTCTGCGATGAAATGGCCAGGTTTCTTGTAGTTGTAACAAAGATCTTTGTCTTGATCCTTGCTGCTGCTACCTTTGTCGAAAGTATTTCTTGACCTCCGGCTGCTTCTTTTTTTCATGAACTTCCTTAGCCTTCGAGCAAGCAAGACTATGTCTTCATCCTCGTCAACTTCTTCTTGATCATCATCTTCATCATTTTTAGCTAGAACTTTGGAAGTAGCTTCAAAAGCTTTGAGTGCTACTCCTTTATCTTTTCTTTTGTTTTCCAAGAGAGTTTCAACTCTTTGATTCAGTTCAAGCTCATAAGTAAGAAGATTACCGTAGAGCTTCTGCACAGTCATTTCATACAGATTTTTTGACTCTCTGATTGCAGTGGTCTTGGCATCCCATTTACTTGGAAGAGCTCTCATGAACTTTATGTTCAGATCTTTGTTGGGATAGACTTTGCCGTAAGATCGCAAGGAGTTGAGCAACACATTAAAACGTTCATAAGTGGCAGTACTGTTTTCTCTAGGGATATGAAAAAGCATTTCATATTGTTGAGTTAAGAGAGATTGTTTGTTGTCTCTAACTTCTTCTGTGCCTTCGTGCATTACTAGCAGGGCTTCCCAGACTTCTTTAGCAGTGGTGGAGTTTACAACATTTTCAAATAGTTCGTCTTCTAGAGCCATAAACAAAATATTTTTAGCCCTCTTGTCTAACTGCACTAACTTCTTCTCATTCTCTCCATTGCTTGACAACTACTTTGTTGGGATCATCAGTTGTTGGAGCAAGCTTGGTAGGAACATACGAACCATTCAGGACATCATCAAATAAGTTATCATCGATCGCGTCCATATATGTCTGCATACGTACTTTTCAATTAGCAAACTTTTCTCTATTTAAAAGAGGTGGTTTGTTTCCTCCACCAAGCTCAGAACTTGTTTTGTTTAGTGCCATGGATCAACTCAAAGTGTAAGCTTTATGTTCGTGAGAACCCACTCTGATACTACTTGTTATTTCCCGTAGGCACTTAAAGATCTAGAAGGGGGGTTGAATAGATCCATTTTTTTAAAAAAAAACTTGATTAAGGTATTACCCAATAGTTGTTAATCAGATTGATTTAGCACAGCGGAATATGTTTTCAAAAGATTGTCCCCTTTAAAGATTATTCATAAATCTCAACTCCCAGGTTAGTTTAGAATCTCAATCGCAAGTAGTAATGCAGATAAAATGTAAGATAGAAAAGTAAATAGCACAAGGAGATTTTTAAGTGGTTCGGAGACTGAACAACTCCTATTCCACTCTTCTACTTTAACAAGTAGGAATTTCACTATGAATTCGATCACTCTGATCAAGACACTCATGTCCTCTTCAAGCCCAGCAGACTTGGATATTTAGTTAATTAGACAAGGACACTCTTGCCCAATCCCGCAGACTTGGAACAACTCAGTACACTAAGCACTCTTCAAGCCCAGCAGACTTGGAATCCTTGTGGTCACTAAGACCAGAAGGAACAATTGTGTGAATGTTGTTGAGAGGTGCTACTAAGTTAGCGTTAAGCTTTTCTTCTCAAGTGCTTAGCAGCTTGAACCAGATGTTCAGATCGTAGAGTATGTTCTTTAACTTAGGCAGAGTTTTGACTTATTGATTTCTTGTTCGTTACTTGAGTTTTGAAACTCTGTAGCCTTTTATAGTCTGCCTGAATTTTTCTTCCCGTTGCTAGGTTTCCGTTGATGCATTTAATGCTCCAGATATTCTGAGATACTTGATGTGGACACATTTTAAGTTTTAGACGTCAGCTTTATGTTGTTTAGCCTGTCACATCAACCTGCAACTCCACCTACCACTTTGACCCGTCACTTTCAGCAAACTAGCTGTTAGACACATCCTTTGATCTTTGATTCTACCCAAGGATGTTTGGTGTAGGTATTGGGATTCTCAACCAGCAGTGCTTCCATGTCAGTTTGTTAGGGTTGATTGCTCTACGATCATGAAAGTTCGTAGTTTGTTGATTCTTATGAATTGATGACGACTTTACGATAAGTCTGGAACTCTACGAATCTTTCTTCAGTTGAACGATCCTGAAGGTGGTTTACCATTTGACTTGTGCTTTGCGATTCTCCTAAGCACTCTACGTTCAGTTTCTGCTGAGCTTTGCTTTTACTTTACGATTCTGTTCACTTTATGATTGATGCAACTGCTGTGCACTTTGTCTGAGACTTTACGATAGACATATCAGCTTTACGATCTGTCCGTAGCCTTACGATAGGAGATTTAAGTCAACGATCTAACATATCTTCTGTTACAGCTTGTCAGACTAACTTTTCATACATATTAAGCTTATTGATTATGTCTCATATCAACTCAAAGAGATCAACCTAACAATTTTGATCTGTTAACTCTAAGTCTTTGTACATTAAATCATTTAGAAGGACTTTACAAAACTTACTGATACAAATATACGTTAAGATCTTTCATCATCAAATCAAATAAACGAATCATGCAGACTCCAACAAAATTGATAAATGCATCTCCCTGTTTTTCAAATGTCTCCCCTTGCTTTTCCAATATGGTAGCTAATCTATCCATCACATTAGTTAATTTACCTTCATCATCAGAATTTTTTGCCTTTTTCTTTTTTTCTTTTGAAGTACTTACTGTGGCGCCCCCAAATCCGGGTACTTGAAACCCGTACTTGGTGCATCACGATACCATTTCTTTGAGCTGCTTAATATATTACAAACTTAATATTTATATCAGAGTTGTCTATTCCCCAGGTATGACAACCTTTAATTAAATTCTTTACATGTTACATAATATATATGATCACAATACAAAAGACTAATTATTACAGATAACACCATACAACTTATTCCTTCAGCTTTCCCTTTCCTTTGTCCTTGCCAGAGCCTTTTGGTCGATCACACTTAGCTGAAAACATTTAAGTCAAAGCAAGAGTGAGCATTCAATTGCTCAGCAAGTAATAACAATTATAATAATGCGCTAAAGAAGTAAATGTTTTCTTTGAGGACTACTTCTACCACAAATCAATAGTGGTGAAGTCATTTGAAATCATTCTTAATAACATATCAAATCATTTTAAGATTTTTGAAACAACTGAGTGACTTTTGAATACTGAGTGGTCAACAGACCATGAACTGTTATTTTTCATTTTTGAAAAGGTTTAAACATAAATTCATCTGTAAACCGTCTGGTCTTACAGACACGGAGGATGATCAGTCCCGTTGTGCCCTGTATTGATCAACACTATATAATACATCACCGCCATTGGCGCATAAAATTTTCATCACCGCTTTTAGCGCATAAAATTTCCCATTTAGGGTTGTTCATACTTATTCTGGAGTCCTAACTAAAATAATTAAGTTGGACGACTTTATCATAACCAATAACATTCGACAAATACTTTTTAAATCGTGTCTAGCTGGGACAAATAGCTTAGACAATCTTTAAACTAGGTATACATACTGAAATTTAATAGTATGTATCAGAACTTATCAACGAATTTCGAATTCAAGGGTAATTGATAATGTACAATAGTTCATACAAGTGGGGACACTTGCATAACCAAACTTAGAATACAAATTTTTAATATAAGTCATAGTAATTCAGTAATGAGATACTTTCAACAATGAACGAATCGAAGGAATTCGAATTTATAATAATTATAATAATTTGTACAAGTGAGGACACTTGTACAAAGAACAGAACAATTTTGATTATAAATGCATCACATGAGACAATATCGAGATATTTGAAATCAATAGATAGCTTGAATAAAGTTTAAGAATACTTGCATAACATATGGATCCATTGCATAAAGTAAATGCAAGGGTTAAGATAATTGCATAAACAAATAACGAAGATCATTATGGATATGAATAATTAACAATAATTATTCACGAGCATGCTTTGAAATTGGTAACTCGTGTTGAGTTAGGAACTAGCAATAAATGTAAGAAGTTTAGGGTTAGGAACTTGCTTACACAGATCCAATTCATAAAGTAAAGGAAAAGGTAAGATACTTGCACAGTAAAGAAAGAGTTTAGATACTTGCACAATAAAAGATTGAGTTAAGATACTTGCTTACACATATCCAATTCATAAAGTAAATGAAAAGGATGAGATACTTGCCTAAAGAACAGAACAATTTTGTATATATAAGAATCATAACGATAATTAGGAACTTGCACAATGTACGAAGTTGTGTAAGTTAGAAACTTGCACAATAGAAGATTGAGTTAAGATACTTGCACAACATACGAATCCAGTTCATAATGTAAATGAAAAGGATGTGATAATTGCTCAATAATAGATTGAGTAAGATGGAACTTGCTTAGCAGAATAACAGTAAGATTTGAATACTGGTATAACATGAACCATGTATAACATATACCTGTTTGCACAAAATAAAAGTAGTGCATAAGTTTCAGATACTTGCCTTGGTCGTTGACTACTGTTACGCAATTTAATATGACTTCTTTTGAAAGACCTATCATTTATAAGATCGATCTCTCAATTAGCCAATCATGTTATACCTTATAATATCACTTCTTTACAAGTAAATTATCTAACATTCAACCATATAATCAAATATTAGATAACACATTAACACCATACGCATTCAATTCTAAAGTTAGTACACATCGAGTTTTTAACAGTGTTCAATATAGTATGCTGAGTGGTTTCCCACAAACAACCAACAAACTAGTTTCCGTCTCGTCTATACTGTTTTCACAGTGAGTTAGATCGGTTGCCTGTTCGTATAAACCTCCCCTCCCTGAAGGAATTGTTTAGCCCAGATACTATACATCGACTATTAAAGAGTACGACTGTACCACTACTTTATGAATTAACACTAAGTCTTTCATTATATAAGTCTTTCTTTATGGTCCTGTAGGTTAAGTACCCAATCCAGCAAACTGGATTCCAAATCCAGCAAACTAGATGGCAATCCAGCAAACTGGATTCCAATCTAGCAAACTTGATTTCAACCTGGATTACAATCCAGCACACTGGATTCAAACTATTCAATTCAGTCAACTATTTTTGCAATCCAGCAAACTGGATTCAAACTATCTTATAATCTAGCAACCTGGATTCACTAACTTTCAATACAGCAAACTAGATTCACTATTTCCGCAAACTATTTTTCAATCCAGTAACCTGGATTCGAACTAACTTATAATACAATAAACTAGATTCAAATTATTCAATTCATCAAGCTCGATTCACCCTATTCAGCAAGCTGGATTCAAACTATTTTCCATTTTATTAAATAATTCATTTAATCATCCTAAAATGCCATAAACATTATACTTTCTCACTAATGACCAAAATCCTTATAAAAAATCTGTATGAACCATATTTAAGATTCTCAAGTCATAAAATCCCATTTTCTAAATTTTCAACTTCACATAATTAATTAAATTCATTTATACATAACTTCATCATTTACATGAAAAATAGCAAACCATCTTCAAAATTATTTCTTTTTTGGAAATAGACTATATATAGTCTCCTTATGAAAATATATTTTTCCCGGAAATTTTAAAATCAATTTACTATATTTAAATAGTCCAAAATAGCCAAATCTTGCTACATTTTTCATAAATTGAAATTGCATCCAAAAATTCTAAAATTTTTAGAGTATGTTCCTGCTATAATATATACTCCCAGTAATTATTTCATAATTTTTAGAGTTAACTACAAAGAGTTATTCAAGAATACTTTTGAAAATAGTCCTTCACGATAAAATCCATAACTTTCATTCTACATGGTCAAAAATCTTCAAAGTTTTACAGGACTTACATAGCTTCCCATATTATCATCCCAAAGTTTCCTAGAATTTTTATAGTAAAAAAGGTGGACGAAAATACCCCTGGATCCCAACAGTCAGCAGACTTTAATCCAGTTTTGTTCACTACCCGGACTATTTTGACTAAAACAGTCCATACGAATTTTGTACCAACTATTTTTGAGTTTTACCACTTGGGTTTTGTAGTTAACTTATATATCTAGCACCACTCTTTGACGGATCGTAAAAAGAGTTTGTAGATCTCAAGTTATGAACTTAGAAATTGATGAAAAGTTAGGGTTTTCTAGTTTTGTTTTAAAACATAGTTTTGTTTCTTTTCTTTTCTTAACCATCAAAGCACATACATACACAAGTTGAACACAACCAAGCATAAAACATTATTTAACATATAGCTTAAGGGTTTTAGACCTTAAGATCACACCTTTATACCATCAAAAATCAAATCAAAACAACAGGAAATAAACTAGGGTTTGTTATACCTTTTTCCTTGTGAGATTTTCTTTATTATCGAAGGTAGCTATGGAACTTGAAGCTTGCTAAATTTTTCCTCCATGGTTGCCGCCCCTTTCCCCTTTCTCTCTCTTTAGATTTTATTTCTTTAGCAAAATAAGAAGTGAAAGGAAAGAGAAAATAATAATAGATTTTTGTTGGGAGAAATGTATACATATTGTATGAAAGTACATTATTTACCAATACTTATCTCCTTATCCTCTCTCTTAATCATGACTAAGGTTGCTTGAATACTTGGCTAAAATGAATGGCTTCATTAGATGGGTGACACATACCTAGAGTGTGGGAGTAAGTTAGCAACTAAAACAAGTAATCATCATTACATTCATTCCTTCTCATTTTCTTTCCCAGTGTGGCCGGCACATGTGTCCCAATTTCTCTCCAAATTTATTTTATTTTTATTGCTTCATTGTATTAACTAAGTGGTTAGAAGTATTTTTCAATTGGGCTAACATTTGGGCTTTAATTAAATTCCTTTTGGGCTCACTTTTAACTAGTTTAGGCCACTAATTTTCTAAGTTATTAACCCATGCTTGGTTACTAATTTAATAAGTGTTGGGCCAATTTAATTAGTCCACACATTAATTATCCAAGTCCATAATTAATTAAATGAGTGGGCTTGTGTAATAAATTAATTAGGCTAGTCCATTAGTTTTTCTTACTACTTTGACTATTAAAATAATGTATCCATATAGCACATAATTCTCATTAATTAATACCCATATTAATTAATGTACAAAATTTATTTACTTACTATATTCACTTTAATTAAATATTTAATTAACTTACTATCTTAACAATTGTTTAATATTAATTTTCTTAGGTTAGTCTACTAATTTAAATAACTATTAGTGGGCCCTACTTCAACTAACAATTAGTCACATACATTATTCACATAATTCATAACATATTTATCATCATTGATAAATAATTATCATACACATTGAACCACATGTTGTACATACATGTATTCAAGTATAATCAATACTTATATTTAGTATTCAATTTCCTTAAGAAAATAAATTCTTATTATCCATAATATACATACATTCATTTTAAATACAATTATAACAATAATTGTATTAATCATTAAAATTCATAATCATAGATCAAATTAGGTTTTGATCATCCCTTTATCTATGTCTCATTTACCATACTTAGTCAATTTAAAATAAATTGACTAATCTTACAAATTCATATCATAAAGAAATAATCATAGTAATAATAATAATATTAATAATCATTTCTTAAAATATACATTTATCATTTGAATAATATATTAATCATATGTTTGTAAATAATCATATATCTTTAATATAAAAATTAATTTATTAACAGAATATCATTTATAATTATCAACTATTTTTTTAATAAGAAATTTACTTGAAACCATATATGAAATAAATATATATGTACATATTACATATTCATATTCCTTTCCTTGCACACATTCCCATACTTGCTTTAGTATATAATAAAAAATAATTTTATTATATAAAAAAAAAATTCATACGTAAAATTTCTTATTTTAATATATCGAAAATCTTGGGTTATTACACTTACACTTTCCATCGGTACTTGAGAAGGTTCTTGAGAAGGGGCTTAAGAAGGGGTTGACATAAAGTCGCCAATATCATCCAAATTGAAACTTTCTAAAATTACTTCATTTCGGGATATTGCACCATCAATTCCAACAATTGTAGATTCTTGCTCAGCCATGTCCTCCAACTTTATTCGTTTCTCTTTTGCAGTTACTGAACCTTCCCATGTTGCCTTATCTTTAGCAAATAATTCTTCCAAGCGATTATAATGGTAGATCACTTTATCCCTCCATATAGAAGCTTTAGGCTTTGCCTAGTTATAAAGACATTATTCTCAAATAAAAGACATTATCTATATGCTCATAATTAAATTGGACAAAAGTAATTCAATTAAACTTAAATAAATACCTCTATAAGGTCTTTCCATACTTCAGGTTCAACATCCCACTTTTTTGTAACTGAGTTCCAAGCAAAGCCACTAAATCCAATTGAACATTTAAACAAGTCATAGCACTCGGCAAAATGAGCTTTGAGAGTCTTTTAGCAATTAAGCAAGTGACTTTAGTATGCATCGTAAAAGTTCCATTAGGTCTGTTCCCTTGTGGTTGTTCATAAAGCATTGCCTCAATGAACAATTCATCCATTCTATTTGTCCATTTCAAATTTTCTTTCTTTGAGGCCGGAATTTCATTTGTTGTTTTGGTCATGTTTATCCCATACAAATAATCATGAAATTAAAAGAAGCAACACATATATATAAACAACACACAAAACAGTGGATAAAAAAAAGTAAAAAATTTAATCTCATATAAACAATAAACAAAATATCATTCTAGTTACAACACGAATACTCGTCAAATTACATAATAAATTAAAAAACCAAAAGTACTATAAACTAGTTGTCAACATGAGATGAAACTCAAGAACTATTAACTTTATTTATGTAATCAATCCACATATCATTTGCAATAGAAGTCCTCAAATACTTAGCATGCGTTGCATCCTCAGTAGCATCTCTAACATGATCATCAGGTTCATGAATTTGCTCTAGGAGCTCTCGATCAACTTCGGCAAGAACGTCATCATCAGGATCAACTGACATCAAGTAATTATGTAAAATGCAACATACTAAAATAATTTTAGATTGAGTATCCACATCGTATTTTGGCTCAGTTGTGCTCCCAATAATGGGAAACCTTTTCTTTAGTACGCCAAATGCCCTTTCAATTGTATTATGTAATGATGCATGACGTACATTAAATAATTCTCTAGGATTTTTTGGAGGTTGAACTGAGTACTCTTTTAAATGGTAACGAACACCTCTATAAGGTGTCATTAATCTGTTCGTTATTGAGTACTTTTGAAGGTACGGGTGCTCCATTTGGTTATATTAAAAAAATTTCTTCCAATGATATTATTGCTCTTAAGACTATGAAAATGACGACTTGTTGTTCCCGTTGAGCAACGAAAGAAGAATGTAATTGTACGGTTTCTCACATTATGTGACAATATGTGAAGAAATTTTGTGACTTGTTCCTTTAGAGACACTCGTTGAGAGGGTCGAAGACCGCCCTCTTCATGCAATATCTTACACAATTTTTCAAAGGCTTGTGGTCCCATATGAATAACATCACGACTTCTCTCATAGTACCTTATCTCATGAAGCAATTCATCTCTTACTTTTTTTTTCATTTCAGTTATTTCTTTACTAGGTTTATTCCCACAAGGTCTAGTCATACGACATTTGATATATTGAACTATGAGGGACAAGATCAATGTTACTAGAAAATGTCATCGAACCATAAAATCTCAAAATTTACTCTCCTGATTGTCCATCTATTCAATCAATAAAACTGAATGAGTTTCAAAGTTAAATACACAACAAATGGACATAAAACAATAATAGTAAATTCATATTTTTGTTCACAAAACTATAAATAGACTATCTATCTAAAGACAATCTAATAGTTATAAATTAGTCTGAAACATGGTGTGATAGGCATAGCAGTTATAACTATAATAAAATGCCCTATTTTAAATATGTACACTGTAAATCATTTAAATAACATATTTGCAAAAAGCATTTAAGTCATTGATAATAGCATGTTTAATTGCAATCTACTATTTTTGATTCAGAAAAGGGGAATCATTACACCAATCATAACTTATACTCCATATGAAGTATTCACAAGGAAATTGTAACAAAACACCGATATTCAAGAGAAGGTAAAACAGATAAGTAAAGACATGTACTTGAATCGTTTACGGTAGTCTGAGAACTCGTTCGCAGCAACAAAGAAGTCGTTCGCGCCAAGAAGTCTCTTTCTCTTTATCAGCTTTGGTTTAGTAGATAAAAATAAATTGGGGACATGGGTTGTAATTTAAAATTTATTATATTGAAAGTTGAGGATAATATGGGAATTATAAAAATATTACTTATTCCAATTTCTTTTCCGTCCAAATCAGGCCAATTTTGGACGGAAAACTTTGGCAGGAAAAGTGGTCAAGTTTTCTATCCATTTCTTTTCTTTTTCGTTTATTAAAAAACTCAGAAACATAGGAATTGGAAAGAAAATTTAAATTTTTCGTCCATTTCTTTTCTTTTCTGTCCATTTTAAAACTCAGAAACAGAGTGTAATTCTGGCACAAGCAATATATACTTTCATCCAACCAACTGGATATATTCATTTCCTAAATTCATCACAATAGTGTTTTGTGTTGACATGACGAAATTTATTTAATAAAAAACAATAATTTTACTCTCCTCAATTCAATTTCTCTAGTTCATGATTAATTGACGTCTAAGGGAGTAAGGGAGAGATGGAATGCATCATCAATATAAAGGTGGCAATTAAAAAGTCTCATTATTTCGGGAATTGAAAGTTTTATTTTTCATCGGATAAACTAAAGACTTATGAATACTAATATGAGCTTGTCATATTGGGGGAAGATCCCACATTGATAGTATGAGATATCAATGTGAGGTTGTGAGGTTGATATAAGCTTAGATCTCCCCTCTTCGATAGCTAGCTTTTTAAGAGGAAATTGAGGTTTGAGCCTATATCGTAACATTTGGTATAAGAGCCGACGATCCATGGAATTACCGGCTAAACAGAAAGCCCTAACAGAAAGGGCTACCTACCTAGAGTCGTCGAAATTACTGGCTAAGCGGAAAGCCTTAGTGGAAAGGGCTACCTTGAAATTACTGGTTAAGCGGAAAGCCTTAGCGGGCGAAAGCAAGATATGATAGGTGCAAAGGGAAACCAACAAAGGAAAGCCAAATCCAAATTAAAAGATTAGCCAGATGTAGAAAGGGCTACCTACCCAGCGGAAGCTAGATATGATAGGTACAAAGGAAAGCCAATAAAGGGGTACAAAGGGAAGCCAACAAAGGAAAGCCAGATATAGAATAAAAGATTAGCCAGATTAAAGAAGGATATGATAAGTGCGATCCAGATTAAAAGATTAGCCAGATTAAAGAAGGATATGGTATTTCAACTCATCGGAATTAACAGCTAGTGCTACCTATCTAGAGTCCAGATTAAAATACTAATAAGCAAGCTGCAAAGGGATGCCAACAAAGGAAAGCCAAGTCAGATCCAGATTAAAAGATTAGTCAGATTAAAGAAGGATATGATATGTGCAAGTTGTTGGAATTACCGTCTAGGGCTACCTACCTAGAGTTCATATTAAAATACTAGCTAAAGGGAAGCCAGATTAAAATCATCGTGCAAAGGGAAAAAATATGATAGGTGCAAAGAGAAGGGAAGCCATAAATGATAGGAGCAAAGGGAAGCCAGATCTAGATTAAAAGATTAGCCAGATTAAAGAATGATATGATAGGTGTGGTCCAGATTAAAAGATTAGCTAGATTAAAAAAGGGATATGATAGGTCCAAGTCGTCAGAATTAGCGGCTAGGGCTACCTACCTAGAGGCAGATTAAAATACTGATAAGCAAGCCAAATCCAGATTAAAAGATTAGCCAGATTAAAGATGGATATGATAGGTACGATCCAGATTAAAAGATTAGCTAGATTAAAGAAGGATATGAGCTAGGGTTACCTACCTAGAGTCCAGATTAAAATACTGATAGGTGTAAAGGGAAGCCAGATTAAAATCATCGTGTAAAGGGAAGAAATATGATAGGTGCAAAATAAAGGGAAGCCAGATATGATAGGTGCAAAGGGGAGCTAGCAAAGGGAAGCCATATCCAGATTAAAAGATTTGCTAAATTAAAGAAGGATATGATAGGTGCGATCCAGATTAAAAGATTAGCCAGATTAAATAAAGGATATGATATGTGCGAGTCGTCAAAATTACCGGCTAGGGCTACCTACCTAGAGTCCAGATTAAAATACTGATAAGCAAGCCAAATTTAGATTAAAAGATTAGCCAGATTAAATAAGGATATGATAGGTTCGATCCAGATTAAAATACTAATAAGCCAGATCCAGATTAAAAGATTATCTAGATTAAAGAAAGATATGATAGGTGCGATCTAGATTAAAAGATTAGCTAGATTAAAGAAAGATATGATAGGTGAAAGTCAGAATTACCGGCTAGGGTTACCTACCTAGAGTCCAGATTAAAATATTGATAGGTGTAAAGGGAAGCGAGATTAAAATTATCGTGCAAAGGGATGGGAAGCCAGATATGATATGTGCAAAGGGATGGGAAGCCAGATATGATATGTGCAAAGGGAAGCCAGATCCAGATTAAAAGATTAACTAGATTAAAGAAGGATACGATAGGTGCAAATGGAAGCTAAATTAAGGAAGCTAGCTAGATTAACATCATCGGAGGCTCTGATAGGTGAAAAGGGAAGCCAGATTAAAATTATCGGAGGGAAGCCAGATTAAAATATGATAGGTGCAAAGGGAAGCCAGATTAAAGAAGGGAAGCCAAATTAAAATATGATAGGTGCAATGAAATATGATAGGTACAAAGGGAAGCCAGGTTAAAATCATCGGGCATATTATGTATGTTGTAGGAAGGGAAGCCAGATTAAAATATGATAGGTGCAAAGGGAAGTATGTTGTACGAAGGGAAGCCAAATTAAAATATGATAGGTGCAAAGGGAAGCTAGATTAAAATCATCGGTCATATTATGTACGTTGTATGAGTTATAATCTTTGTGTTTTGACTATGAATGCTTCGTGGAATTACATACCGGCTAGTTTTGACTATGAATGCTCCGTAGAATTACCGGCTAAGCAGAAAGCCCTAGTGGAAAGGGCTACCTACCTAGAGGCCAAATTAAAATACTAATAGGTACAAAGGGAAATCAAATTAAAATCATCGGGCATATTATATATGTCGTACGAGTTATAATCTGTGCGTTTTGACTATGAATGCCTAGGGTTGCTTTGTAATGGTTGTAGTAGTAGAGTTGAAATTTGTAAGTGATAGTGTATGGTTGGTGATTGTTACTATTAAAGATGTAATTGTGTGTATTTGGTTAAATACAAAATAAAATATACTTACAAAGTAATAATAATCTTTTTAATTCCCTCCAATAAATCAAAATAATAGTAGGAAAAAAAATTGCACAGCACAAACTAGAGTTTGAGAGTTATGGGAATTAGAATTTGCATCCATCAATAAACTGGTGAAATGCGGATTAAAATTTGCATGACACAAAATTTTCATTTCCCAGCACTAAAATGTAGATGACATGATATGCTCATGCAACCTACTCTATCCGTACAAACAGGTGAGTGGATTTGATAAGCACATAGTTCTTTGTTTTCTTAACCTTTATAAAAAAAAATTATTTTGATTTTGCACTCATTCATGGAACTTGAATATTAAGAAGCAGAGCAAATGAAGAAAGTGCAAGCTAGAAGATCCGCCAGGAAATGAGATAGTTTACCCCTGAAATCTCCATGGGTGCAAAGTGGACTCATAAATATGACTTTGTGGTATAAAATGTGTGCAAATAAATGGACACTTTTATACCGTTTGTTCTAAACATAAAACATGGTCATTACAACTATTGTTCATAACATCATTCAGTTGCAACCTGATGAATAGAGAGATGCCTTGATTGAACTAAGATACTCTTGTTGCTTAATTAATTGAATAAAAAGCAGTCACCATCGTTGTTTCTAAATCTAAAACAAACAAACAATAAATACATATATCATCAAACCAGAAAAAGGTGTTAAATGTACCATGTATGGTTTCATGATTACAGTAATACTCCCTCAAAACTCAATGTTCCACAAGATTTATGGCAAAACAATGAAGGCTGTAACTGTAACTGTAACTGTACCAGCAGCTAGCTAGAATTTCACATATAAATACATTGCAAGGTCCATTAATGTATATTCAACTACGCCATAAATATAGAGAAGAGGAAATATAGTAACAATCAGCATCCATAATTTACATTAGGTAATAATTTATTTGTAATTTTGATAGTTAGGCAGTGGGGTATGAAGCTTGCATTCCTATGCCACAGAGGCCTTCTTTTGCATCAACACCTCTTTGCATCCTTATGTACCCTTGTTCTCCCCAACTCGTTCCATGAGTTCTTCACAAGCCAATATATACTTGGTTCCATCACTACTAGTACCATAGCCAACAACAGTAACACCATAGTCTAGATCAGTGCCACACTGTCCTGTAAAGACGCCACTTGAGTAAAACTAGAAGTCTGACCCCCCAGCATCAATGGCTACAGAGATGGGTTGATTGGCAACAGCATTCAGCAGTGCACTCTCACTATTGGCAAGCACATCTTCGTGGCCAGTAATCTTGGCTTGTTAGCAACTAAACCAAATTTATAAATATTTCTAGATTGTTCAAAAATTATCTTAATTAATTAGTGAATTGGTGATATCTAAGTACATGATACATGTATGTACATGAATGTATTTAAAATGTAATCTTAGAACATGTAATGGCTAGGTTCATGTATATGAATGTGGTCATGTAGTAATTATTATGGTAGCTCTAGAAGTATCCTATGAGTACTATAAATAGTCATGTACTTGGATCATTTCAAGCATGTGAAATCAAAGTATTCTTGAGTGTTCTCTAAATTATATTTCACTTCCCTAAATTATCTCTTCCTAATTATCCATCAAATTGGTATCAGAGCTAGCATAGTTGCAGAATAGCGAGTAAGTCAAGATGGCTGCATGGTTTGCTTCTTTGTTGGCGTTGCACGTGCCATCAGTTCCACTGTAAGGGTAGTTTGTTTCAGTGGAGAGGCCGTGATTTTGTTGGATGAACTCAAAGGAATTGTCCATTAGACCACCCTCACAGCCTTGATCTTCGCCACTAGTATCACAATCAACTAGCTCTTGCTCCGATAAAGAGATCAATTTGCCAGTTTTGAGTTGGGTAATTCCTTCCATAGCTGCCACAACCGAAAATGCCCAACCACACCCTATGCATTTTGACAAGTAGAGATTTTAGAATATATAATAGCTTCAAGTTAGTTTAAAATTTCTCTGAGCTTCAAACTTACCACACTGGCCTTGGTCCTTAATAGGTGTAACTGCGCCTTTTTTTCTTTAGTTTATAGTAGCTGGCACTGCAGTAACATTTTCATACTTGAACAAAGTTGTTGCTGTGGAGCAGACTTGGCTCTTGAATCTATTTCTTGAGGTCGTAAACTCTTCATTTGTAAGGTCTGCAAATTCGTTTACCCCTAGTTTGTAAGGCTTGTTATTTGCTCTGTTGAATGATTGTATATATGTTTCAGGTTCTCTTCAAATATGGTTGAACGCCTGTTTTTCTTGTCAGCATCTTTATATACACGACCATAACGAGCCATCCACTGCTCATGCGTCTCAAGTATTGATGCCTCATTGAGAGAGCGAGCTGCAGCAATAGAAGCCAAGGCTCCCAAAACGAAGAGCATTGCCATGATAATGATCTGGTGCTTGCTTGTGGAAGCCATTGTACTGCTTACGGGTAAGATAGATGAATCAGATGTACTTGAGAGCTTATGCAATAACACCGGAATTCTGCATTATATATAGGTACATTTTTTGTAAAGCTTGTTTTGAACTTTCGTAGGGAAATTATTGTCTATCTGCGTGCCTGTTAGATTGTTATGATTCCAATTTTTTTTTAATTACTAATTTGATATGATTGCTAGACTTTGTTGTTTTCTTTTGTTTCTTGCTGTACTCATCTGTTTCATACGTATAATGTTAAATGTTGTACTTCATTCCTAAACTATCTTGGACCTTTTCCTTCTGGAATTTATATGCACCGTGCCGTTTGGTTCATCCATATGTTGAAGGTTCTGATAAATCTGTCAGATTAGAGTTTGAGACGTTATTCACACTTAAAATATAGTGTACAAAATGAATAAAAAAGGTTAAATAAAATTTTAGATTTCCTTTCCTTTTCCCTTGAGTTTTTCAAGTTCCGAGGAGCCTATCTATCTTTCCACTTACTGAATAATAGCGCAAGATCCTTAAATCTGGCACAGGCTATATATAGTTTTAGCCAACCAACCAACAGGAAATCTTCCCTTTTAAATGCATCACAGATAGTGTTCTGAGCTAATGCAGTCATTACAAAGCTACTATATTTCTACTATATTTTTACTCTTTGAATCTGAAACCGTATTTGTACTACGAAATTTATTTTGTGAAAACATTAATTTTATACTACTCACCATTTTTCTCCAGTTCATGATTGATTGGGCATCTGAGTTGAAAGATAGAATACATCTCTAATGGTAATTAAATCGTCTCCGTTTTTTTTTTGCAATTTTGGTTTTTTTTCATGAGGCAAACTTTTATTTTATCGGTAGAGCTTGGATCCATGTACAAGTTTATTGCGATTTTATACTAACTCTGTAAAACTAGACTAAATTGTTAACTAGATTTAATGTTTAGGAAAATTGCAAAAGTTTACGTCGACTTTTTGATTACCAGTTACGTAAAGAAGTATTAGTGGTCATAATTTTGGAGAGATGTGTAATAAGTAGGACCCTCCTATAATTCTTACTAATTCTATGTATTGATAAACTTCGCAATTGTAATTCTGACATAAATTTATCGCAATACATAGCATGACTTAGTGTTTATATGTTTCGATGCAAAATCAAACAATTTGAAAATTTATCATAATACATAGCAGGACTCTAAAGTTTATTTGTTTCGATGCAACAACAGACAACTTGTGTTGGTTGGGTTAGTTAGATACATTTTATTCAAATCTATAATAATTCTCCATCCCAGATACGCAATAGGTCACTACTTATGAACAATGTTCTAAAAATTCCTGCCTACGTCTCATTAATGCCTGCCTAAACATTAGGCGGTCCTCTACCACCTTGATTTGGCTAGGCGCCTAAGCTCCCGCCTATGCAGAATCAGACCTCTACTTTGAAGCTCTACAATAATTAAATGAATTTGCTCAGTTTTAAGAGATTGCTTTTTTGGTAATGTTTCATGTGAAATTTTTAAAAATTACATACACTGTATATTTTGTATAGTATAACAGGTAAATACAATAAAATAAATAAATAAATGAGATCTCAAAGAAAACGTCTAGTCTGCCTAGAAAAACGCTTAGGCATCGACAAAAATAAATAAATGAGATTCCAAAGAAAACGCCTAGTCCGCCAAGAAAAACGCTTAGGCACTACCTAGGCCCCTCCGCCGCCTAGGTCCGCCTAACAATTTTCTTATGAAATTTACAATAACTCCCATTCCATAATCGATAGGTCACCATTTATGAAATTTATGATGATTCCCTGTCCCATCTATATAGGCAATAAGGTGCTGGCAGAATAAATTATGGGTTGAAACTTGAAATGAAGATAGGGTATCATCAACAATAGTAATTCCTATCGGCAAAGATATGGGTTGAAATGAGGCTGATTTTGGATAATGAAGTAGTTATAGATATATTTTGGCTGTATTTGGTTTTTGTTTTAAATAGTATGACTCTGGTCAGTTAATTTGTAATGGTAGTAGATGCTTACTTGTAATGGTGGAAGTATTGTGCATTTAATAAATACACATTAAACTAACCTACCTAATCACACAGTATTAAAAATATTTTTAGTTTCCTCCTGTATATCAAAATAACATATACATAATACACTATAGAGGTGAAAAGGATGGGAATAAGAATTTGCATCCCACAGTAAAACAGGTAACATGCAGATTAAAATTTGCATCTCACAGTAAACTCATAGTATGTATAAATAGGGATGACACAATTTTCATTTCCCATTTATCGGAATGTAGATGGCATGATATGCTGACGCAACCTAGTCTGTCCGTCCCAACAAGCGAGTGGATTTGATTAGCACACAGTTCTTTGTTTTCTTTAAAAAACAAAATTCTTTAGATTATGCACTCATTCATGGCCTTGAATAAACAATATCAAAATGTGACCCAAAAAAAAAAACCCACATCAGAAAATATATCCAAGCAAGAAAAAAGGTGCTAAATGTACCATGTATAATTATATGATTGCAGTAATACTCCCTCAACACTCAAGGTTCCACAAGATTTATGGCACAACAATGTAGGTTGTAACTGTACCAGCAGCTAGAATTTCACATATAAATACATTACAAGGTCCAATAGTACATTCAACTCCAGCATGTCATGTAACATACTACGGGCAATATATAGAGAAAAAGTAATATGGTAACAATCAACAAACATAATTTACATTAGGTAGTCATTTATTTCTGATTTCAATACTTAAGCAGTGGGATATGAAGCTTGCATTGCTATGCCACAAAGGCCTTCCTTCGCTGCAACACCTCTTTGCATCCTTATGTACCCTTCTTCGCCCCAACTTGTGCCCCATGAGTTCTTCACAAGCCAATACTTGGTGCCATCACTACTAGTACCATAGCCAACAGCAGTAACACCATGGTCTAGATCAGTGCCACATTGTCCTGTAAATACGCCACTCGAGTAAAACTGGAAGTCTGATCCCCCAGCATCAATGGCAACCGAGATTGGTTGATTGGCAACAGCTTTCAGCAGCGCACTCTCACTATTGGCAGGCACATCTTCGTGGCCAGTTATCTTGGCTGCATGGTTTGCTTCTTTGTTGGCGTTGCAAGTGCCATCAGTTCCACTGTAAGGGTAGTTTGATTCTGTGGAGAGGCCGTGATTTTGTTGGATGAACTCAAAGGCATTGTCCATTAGACCACCCTCGCAGCCTTGATCTTCGCCACTAGTATCACAATCAACTAGCTCTTGCTCCGATAGAGAGATCAATTTGCCAGTTTTGAGTTGGGTAATTCCTTCCATAGCTGCCACAGCCGAAAATGCCCAGCAGCACCCTATGTATAATGCCCAGTAGAAGTGTTGGAAAATGCAATAGTAAGCAAGTTTTTGCATTTTTTTTTGTCCAACTTAATGACTGAAAAAACCATTGAACCTTTATCAAATTAACAAAAAATAAAATAAAAAATACAAACTATTTCTTTAGCACCAAAAACTATTGAACTTTCAAACAACCAACTAAAATGCCTATAATTTGATTAGATCATATATACACATTAGCAGACACGTCAGCTCATATGATCAAATTTTGGCCATTTATTTGAAAGTAAATTAGTTTTTGGTGCAAAAAATATTTTGTATACTTTTTGATAGCGTGACAAGAGTTCAATGGTTTTTTTAGACAGTAAGTCCAAATTCTTTTTTTCCTAAACTTGAAACTTACCACACTGGCCTTGGTCCTTAACAGGTGTAACTGCGCCTTTCTTTCTCCAGTCCATAGTAGCTGGCACTGCAGTAACATTTTCATACTTGAACAAAGTTGTTGCTATAGAGCAGACATGGCTCTTGAATCTATTTCTTGAGGTCGTAAACTCTTCATTTGTAAGGTCTGCAAATTCGTTGACCCCTAGCTTGTAAGGTTTGTTATTTGCTCTGTTGAATGATTGTATATATTTCAGGTTCTCTTTGAATATGGTAGAACGCCTGTTTTTCTCGTCAGCATCTTTATATACACGACCATACCGAGCCATCCATTGCTCATGTGTCTCAAGTATAGATGCCTCATTAAGGGAGCGAGCTGCAGCCAAAGAAGCCAAGGCTCCCACAATGAAGAGCATAGCAATGATGATACACTGGTGCTTGCTTGAGGAAGTCATTTTTCTGCTTATGGGTAATATAGATGAATTAGTTGTATTGGGAGCTTATGCACTTTGGCATTGGAATTCTTCATTATATAGGTAAATTATTTGTACAGCTTCTTTTTGGAAATTCTCAGGGAAATTATTGTCTATCTGCGTGCTTGTTAAAATGTTTCTGATTTGGATGTCCTTGATTACTAATTTGATATGATTGCTAGACTTTGTTGTGTTCTTTTGTTTTTTCTCTTCTCATCTGTTTTAAATATAGTATTCCATTCCTAAACAATCTTGGACCTTTCCCTTAGGAATTTAAATACTTCCACTGTGCCGTTTGGTTCATCCATATAATAAATCTATCAATACAGAGTTTGAGAACTTATTCACAGTTGAAAGTGCCTGAACTTTTTCGTAATACTCCATCCTTTCCAAAATTAGAGATACAATTTAATTTTGAGGACAAACGACGATATATAAAGGGAATTGTTAAATCCACAACAAAAAATGTTATTTCCACAACAAAAGTGTCGCTATAGATGTATAGCGACGGTTTTAACCGTCGCTATACATCTATAGCGACACTTTTGTTGTGGAAATAACAAAAAGTGTTGTGGATTTAACAATTTCCTATATAAAACTTCAAATTGATGTGAATGCATTTAATTTTAGTTGATACAATTATGATAATTGTATAGTATAAACCAAAAACTATTAATCACAAAATTTAAATAATTATAAATTTTTATGAGTCATATTAATTTTAAAGTTTAATATGCCGTCGTTTAACCTCAAAAATCAAATTGTATCTCTAATTTTGAAACGAAAAGAATAATTGATATCTTTCAACGGCTTGCATGGTGAGCTGACCAGAAAACGAAATTTAAAAAATCAAATGCTACCACTAATGGCTCTGTTTGCAACGTGGAAGACACAGAGGAAAAGGGAAAAGACAAAATCTATCTCAACGATGATAAATGGAACCATCTATACTTATTAGGAACAATGTTAAAATATAGTGTACAAAATGAATAAAAAAGCTTAAATAAAATTTTAGATTTCATTTCCTTTTCCCTGAGTTTTTCAAGTTCCACGGAGCCTATCTTTCGGCTTAATGAATAATAGCACTACATCCTTAAATCTGGCACAGGTTATATAGTTTCAGCCAAGCAACTGGATATCTTCCTTTTTAAATTCATCGCATATAGTATTCTGAGCTGACTCAATTCCTTTTAGGCAAAACTAATGATTACTCTGTTGTAATTGACACTTTTTACTTATTAATCTATTAAATTTTAAAAAAATTTAATTACCCGATTAAATTAATTAAAATTTTGAAATTACATCATTTACAAAAATTAGACAGTCGTTAACTTCATTCTGTTACAAAAATTAGGAAGGTGAGCAGAAGAGAAGTTGGTTGTTGTTGTGGAGAGATAAAGTGGAGGAGATTTTTGTTTGGCCTCATTTGTAGAAGGAGAACAGGGTTTTAGGGTAAGAGGAGAGGTTTTTGGAGCACAAAATTGAGAGGATGATTGTGGGCTGAGGTGGATGAACATGGTGAATTTTTTGTGTTTGAAAATAAAGAGAAATCACAAGAAATTGAGTGAGAAAATGGGTGAATTCATGGTGTAGAATTCATGGGTATGGACCTAGAATGTAATTACTATCAAAATATTTTTTTAAATCTCCCTAATTTTATTTTAAATAGATCTAGAATTTAACTATAATTAAAACACTTTTTAATATGCAATCTATATCTATATAAATATATAATAAGACAAAATGGACCACTTTTCCTAAAATATACACATCTTTTTATCCCCTCTATTTCAGCAATTAAGTAGCGAATGACAATATAGTGAATTACTTTTTAAACTACTAATCCATTCAATATTCTTGGTGCATAAGGAACAATTAACTTATTATTTTACAATAATTTATTTCAAAATCACTATATATTAAAAATACATTAAAAGTATTATGAGAAAATAATAACTAAATTACTTTTTTAACTATTAATCCGTTCAGTATATCTTGACACATAAGGAGTAACTTATTATTTTACAATAATTTTATTTTAAGTACTTATATATCCAAAATATATTAAAAATATTATGAAAAAATAATAATAAATATTAAAAAAAACATAATATATATTATAAAATATATTAAAGATTAAACTTTAATTACCAATTTTATTTTAGATTGGAGATCTTTAGTTGATCAATGTTAAAAAAAATTCTCACTCATATATCAGTTATTGAAATTTAGTTACATTTTAAAACTAAAAAGTATGATGGTAACTTATTATTCTATAACAACTTTATTTCATTTAGAATTCTTTAAACACCAAGTTTAGACTTTTAGGTTTTATTCATTTATGAACTCTAAAAAACTATATATAAATTCGAAAGATTGAAAATTTAAACTAAATATTGAATTTAAAATTAAATATTAAATTAAAAATAAGAAAAATAAATTACTATCACTCAATTGCAACTCTTTAATAATTGTTTATTTTAGCAGCATTTGTAATCATTTTAATAATAATAGTAAGTTATTTAAAATTAAAAAAATATTTTATAATCATCATAGAATAAATAAAAAATTAAACTTAATTTTATTTAAAAAATAAACCTGTACTTCGCACGAGACACTTAACTAGTGTAAATAAAAGGTTTATCCTAACACTTTATTGTTAGCGCTATTGTCCACCATTCCCCCCCCCCCCCCAATGACTATTACTTAAAACCACTAATTCATATATATTGAATAAGTTTATTTTTCAAATTAAAGAAAAAAAAAGAAGCCCATGGGTCGGCTCAACCCATTGTACCTTGGGCTTTGGGCCTCACTTTTATAGTCCAATAAAAATTGGGCCTTTTTAGCTTAAACCAGACCTGGTCCAACCTATTTGCCAAGTCTAGCTTAAATGGGCAAAATGACCCACCTAGTCGTTTACTCGTGATTTAGTTTCATTTTAATCACTGTTTGTTTTTTTATTTTCAAAAATCTCCAAACACTATTTTTTCAAAGTATTACTTTAGTTCTCAAATGCTGTTTCCTCATTAAAAAAGCTAATTAACAAGACACTAAAAAAAGGAAAAAAATGCCAAAGTGTAATTTTTGTAACTCTAAATATTTGAAACTAAATAAAATAATATCTTTTACGATATAATTATTCTCAAATGGCTATTAATCTCTCTGAAAATTAGGTTTCTCAGTTTAATCAATAAAGATGATCATAGTTAATTTGCAAAAATAAATTTTAAATTCGTGCATAAGTTTAATTTAGCATTTTTACAATTAATAAGAATTCTCAAGTAGTTTTCACTATAGACTATTGCACTAATTAAAATAAACAAAATTAACATCAACTTTAAGAATTTAAAATTTAGCAAATTAACTAGGAATTTTTTTTTTGAAACTAAAATATGGGTAAAAGACATTATTGTCCTTAATCTCATATGCATGAGATTAAAAGAATTATATCTCATCATTTTTTTATTTTTTTTATTTTTTTAATGCAATGTCATATTATTTTTAATGAGGCGACAATGTTGAGGACTAAAGTAATACTCTAAAAAATAGTGTTGAGAGATTTTTAGAAAAAAAAGAGTGCAGAGATTAAAATAAAACAAAACCATGATTACATGGATCAAATGAGTTATTTTGCCACCTTAATGTAAATATGGTAGGTATGCTTTTTTCTTTCTTTCTTTCTTTCTTTTCGTTTTTTTTCTTTCTTCTGCACTAGATCCTTAAATCTGGCACAAGCAATATATACCTTTAGCCAACCAACTGGATATATTCATTTCTTAAATTCATCACAATAGTGTTCTGTGCTGACGGGACGAAATTTATTTAATAAAAAACAATAATTTTACATTCCTCAATTCAATTTCTCTAGTTCATGATTAATTGGCGTCTAAGGGAGTAAGGGAGAGATGTAATGCATCATCAATATAAAGGTGGCAATTAAAAAGTCTCATTATTTCGGGAATTGAAAGTTTTATTTTTCATCGGGTAAACTAAATACTTATGAATACCAATATGAGTTAGTCAAATTTGTGGGGGGGGGGGCATGTCCCACATTGATAATATGAGATATCAATGTGGGGTTGATATAAGATTAGACCTCCCATCTTCGATAGCTAGCTTTTTAAGAGGAAATTGAGGTTTGAGCCTATATCGTAACATTTGGTATAAGAGCTGACGATCCGTGGAATTACCGACTAAACAGAAAGCCCTAACGGAAAGGACTACCTACCTAGAGTCATTGAAATTACCGGCTAAGCGGAAAGCCCTAGCGGAAAAGGGCTATCTAACTAGAGTCGACTAAGCGGAAAGGACTAGCGGAAGCCAAATATGATAGGTGCAAAGGGAAACCAACAAAGGAAAGCCAGATCCAGATTAAAAGATTAGCCAGATGTAGAAAGGGCTACCTACCTAGCGGAAGCCAGATATGATAGGTGCAAAAGGAAGCCAATAAAGGGGTACAAAGGGAAGCCAACAAAGGAAAGCCAAATCTAGAATAAAAGATTAGCCAGATTAAAGAAGGATATGATAGGTGCGATCCAGATTAAAAGATTAGCCAAATTAAAGAAGGATATGATATTTCAACTCGTCGAAATTACCGGCTAGGGCTACCTATCTAGAGTCCAGATTAAAATACTAATAAGCAAGCTGTAAAGGGACGCCAACGAAGGAAAGTCAAGCCAAATCCAGATTAAAAGATTAGCCAGATTATAGAAGGATATGATAGGTGCAAGTCGTCGGAATTACCGACTAGGGCTACCTACCTAGAATTCATATTAAAATACTAAAGGGAAGCCAGATTAAAATCATCGTGCAAAAGGAAGAAATATGATAGGTGCAAAGGGAAGGGAAGCCAGATATGATAGGTGCAAAGGGAGGCCAGATCTAGATTAAAAGATTAGCCAGATTAAAGAAGGATATGATAGGTACGATCCAAATAAAAAGATTAGCCAGATTAAAGAAGGGATATGATAGGTCCAAGTCGTCAAAATTAACGGCTAGGGCTATCTACCTAGAGGCCAAATTAAAATGTTGATAAGCAAGCCAGATCCAGATTAAAAGATTAGCCAGATTAAAGAAAGATATGATAGGTGCGGCGCGATCCAGATTAAAAGATTAGCCAGATTAAAGAAAGATATTATAGGTGCTCGTCGGAATTACCAGCTAGGGCTACCTACCTAGAGTCCAGATTAAAATACTGATAGGTGTAAAGGGAAGACAAATTAAAATCATCGTGCAAAGGGAAGAAATATGATAGGTGCAAAGGAAAGGGTAGCCAGATATGATAGGTGCAGAGGGAAGCCATATCCAGATTAAAAGATTTGCAAGATTAAAGAAGGATATGATAGGTGCGATCCAGATTAAAAGATTAACTAGATTAAAGAAGGGATATGATAGGTGCAAGTTGTCAAAATTACCGACTAGGGCTACCTAGAGTCCAGATTAAAATATTGATAAGCAAGCCAGAACTAGATTAAAAGATTAGCCAGATTAAAGAAGGATATGATATGTGCGATCCAGATTAAAATACTGATAAACTAGATCCAGATTAAAAGATTAGCCAGATTAAAGAAAGATATGATAGGTGAAAGTCGTCAGAATTACTGGCTAGGGCTACCTACCTAGAGTCTAGATTAAAATATTGATAGGTGTAAAGGGAAGCGAGATTAAAACTTATCGTGCAAAGGTAAGAAATATGATAACTGCAAAGGGATGGGAAGCCAGATATGATATGTGCAAAGGGAAGTCAACAAAGGGAAGCCAGATCCAGATTAAAAGATTAACCAAATTAAAGAATGATATGATAGGTGCAAATGGAAGCCAGATTAAGGAAGCTAGATTAAAATCATCGGAGGCTATGATAGGTGCAAAGGGAAGCCAGATTAAAGAAAGGAAGCCAAATTAAGTTCATATAAATTTTGAATTTTAAGATTTCGTGAATTGACTCTAAAAAGTTAAAATGTATCTCTTATTTTGGAATAGAGGTAGTATTAGGTACAAAGGGAAGCCAAATTAAAAAAGGGAAGCCAGATTAAAATATGATAAGTGAAATAAAATATGATAGGTGCAAAGGGAAGTATGTTGTATGAAGGGAAGCCAGCTTAAAATGTGATAGGTGCAAAGGGAAGTATGTTGTACGAAAAGAAGCCAAATTAAAATATGATAGGTGCAAAGGGAAGCTAGATTAAAATCTATCAGTCATATTATGTACGTTGTATGAGTTATAATCTCTGTGTTTTGACTATGAATGCTCCATGGAATTACATACCGGCTGGTTTTGACTATGAATGCTCCGTAGAATTACCAGCTAAGCAGAAAGTCCTGGTGGAAAGGGCTACCTACCTAGAGGCCAAATTAAAATACTGATAGGTACAAAGGGAAACCGGATTAAAATTATCGGGCATATTATATATGTCGTACGAGTTATAATATGTGCATTTTGACTATGAATGCCTAGGGTTGCTTTGTAATGGTTGTAGTACTAGAGTTGAAATTTGTAAGTGATAGTGTATGGTTGGTGATTGTTACTATTAAAGATGTAATTGTGTGTATTTAGTTAAATACAAAATAAAATATACTTACAAAGTAATAATAATCTTTTTAATTCCCTCCAATAAGTCAAAATAATAGTAGGAAAAAAAAATTGCATAACACAAACTAGAGTTTGAGAGTTATGGGAATTAGAATTTGCATCCATCAGTAAACTGGTGAAATGCGGATTAAAATTTGCATGACACAAAATTTTCATTTCCCAGCACTAAAATGCAGATGACATGATATCATGCAACCTACTCTATCCGTACAAACAGGTGAGTGGATTTGATAAACACATATTTCTTTGTTTTCTTAACCTTTATAAAAAAAATTATTTTGATTATGCACTCATTCATGGAACTTGAAAATTAAGAAGCAGAGCAAATGAAGAAAGTGCAAGCTAGAAGAAATGCCAGGAAATGAGATAGTTTACCCCTGAAATCTCCATGGGTGCAAAGTGGACTCATAAATATGACTTTGTGGTATAAATTGTGTGCAAATAAATGGACAATTTTATACCGTTTGTTCTAAACATAAAACATGGTCATTACAGCTCTTGTTCATAACATCATTCAGTTGCAACCTGATGAATAGAGATATGCCTTGATTGAACTAAGATACTCTTGTTGCTTAATTAATTGAATAAAAAAGCAGTCACCATCGTTGTTTCTAAATCTAAAACAAACAAACAATTAATAAATACATATATCATCAAGCCAGAAAAAAGTGCTAAATGTACCATGTATGGTTTCATGATTGTAGTAATACTCCCTCAAAACTCAATGTTCCACAAGATTTATGGCAAAACAATGAAGGCTGTAAATGCAACTGTACCAGCACCTAGCTAGAATTTCACATATAAATACATTACAAGGTCCAATGTACATTCAACTACGCCATAAATATAGAGAAGAGGAAATATGATAACAATCAGCATCCATAATTTACATTAGGTAGTAATTTATTTGTAATTTTGATAGTTAGGCAGTGGGCTATGCCACAGAGGCCTTCTTTCGCATCAACACCTCTTTGCATCCTTATGTACCCTTGTTCTCCCCAACTCGTTCCCCATGAGTTCTTCACAAGCCAATACTTGGTTCCATCACTACTAGTACCATAGCCAACAACAGTAACACCATGGTCTAGATCAGTGCCACACTGTCCTCTAAAGACACCACTCGAGTAAAACTGGAAGTCTGATCCCCCAGCATCAATGGCAACAGAAATTGGTTGATTGGCAACAGCTTTCAGCAGTGCACTCTCACTATTGGCAGACACATCTTCGTGGCCAGTAATCTTGGTTGCGTGGTTTGCTTCTTTATTGGCATTGCACGTGCCATCAGTTCCACTATAAGGGTAGTTTGATTCTGTGGAGAGGCCGTGATTTTGTTGTATGAACTCAAAGGCATTGTCCATTAGACCACCCTCACAGCCTTGATCTTCGCCACTAGTATCACAATCAACTAGCTCTTGCTCCAATAGAGAGATCAATTTGCCAGTTTTGAGTTGGGTAATTCCTTCCATACTTGCCATTGTCGAAAATGCCCAGCAACACCCTATGTTTTATACAATTGCAAGTGTTAGTACATGTAACGCCCCCAAAATCGGAACCAACTTAATCCATAATTAGGACTAATCTTAATCCCGACCTTGTGCGTTGAATACTATCTTGTACTAGCTTTACATCATTATTCAATAGTAAAACTAATAAAAATGCGGATAACTAAAAATTTTCTATCTTCTTTCTTTTATTCCCCGAATCGCAACCTTTACCATTCCCTATATTCAATAATCGTATTTGCTTAGGTGAACTATGAAAGTTCAAGTATCAATGCTTAACGTCTTTTATACTGATGTTTCACCTGTATAATTCGACATACAAACAATCATCACAATATATTCTCATTTCAAATTTACCATCCCCATTTATTGAACATTTCACAATTTACATTATATTTTGTATATCATCAATCTAATACCATATAGGTTTTATTTTAAATAAAACAAAACATTACTCCTTTGCACGCCTTCATTTCCTTATTGCCGAGATAACAGATAATATTGTTTTGCTACCTTAACTTGCAAAAAGTTTAATTTTGCAAGATTGAGCTCGACAGCTCAGCAAATCTAACAGTTTTCATGCATCACATAACACATAGATTTTTCATGCTCAGTTCATGCTCATATTAGATATGTATTACAACTTCAAATTGTAAGAGTATAGATTTAGCATATAAAGTATCATATCAAGACTAAGTTCCAAAACTCAATCTATTTTAATCATAAGTTGACTTCCATAATTTCAACAGGCATAATAGGTAATTCATATAATCATGCCAAGTTCAGATAGCAAATAGGAACTGAAAGACTTGCCTTGTTCGATGATTATCGTTTATAGTTTCTCTTAGCTTCTCTTTGCAAAACCTATATAATTACAATCACATATACACAAACATTAGCTATACATTTATATTACATAACATGTATAACTATATATTGGACAATCACATAGGCTCCATTCGGTGTCTTTCATTAACTAATTGTCATTGTTCTTGTTTTGAAAATATATTCATTTTCATTTAGAGTCTTTTTAAGATTTTGCTTATTATAACAATTTTATGTCCAAGAAGCTTTAACATGGCCTTAGAATTTCAATACGTTACCTTTTCAATTAATAAATTATTTACAATCCATTGTATGGAAATCTTAAACGTTTATATGTAAACTTGAGTTTACATAAAATATTCATAACTTATTTCGCGTATTGAACAATTTATAGTTTCTTTCCTTATTGTAAATATTTATAATTTTTATATATAGAATTCAACCATTTAAACATGTATATTCATTTATTTTTATTCTATTTCCATGCGTTATACATCCAAACTTATCGAAAAGTTGAGACGTCGTCATAAACCAGGCGTCGCCTAGCTATTACTGCTACTGTGTACCGCTGTGCGCTGGCTACCAGGCCTGGCCTGGCCAGCCCAACCACATGGCTGCACAGCCCTCCTTCATGTTCAAGACACCAATTTTTCGAGTTTATAATTTCCAAACAAATAGTTCAATTACGTTGCAATTTGGATATGTTATAGGTCATATACCCATCTATTTTATAAAACAATATAAATCATACTATTTGGACACTTTAAACGAGTCAAAAGTCAAGGCCAAGTGGGCTGCCTAGCTTGCCGCACAGCGCAGCCCTGAGGGTGCTGCTGTTTGCTAGCAGTTAGTTTAGTTGCGACGTAGCAGCTTTGCGAATTTTTATCTTCTAGCTCACTTATCGGATCGTTCTTATTTTTGAATATGTTATACATGACATATGAGCCTATTTTTAAAAAAATACAAACTCACCCAATTCGGGTCTGATAATCAGTGTGAATAGCACGTCAAAAATGGGCGTGCGCATTAATTTTTAAGTTTTCATTTCTCTTTTAATGCGCATTCCGACATGGTTTAATGTCGCGAGGCTCTTAAATTATTCTTATTTAGGATGTACGTACTTATCGTGGGTTTCGATTCCGCTAAATTTTGTGTTTTTAACCAAATTAGCTCACTTTGGCATTATATCAAACAGAACACGCGCGTTCTATTTGTGGACTGATTTTTATAGGTTGGGGCTACGTAATCAAACCATTTTCTCCAACCTTATTGCTCCGCACAACAACTAGGCTCCATGGCTCTAATTCATAGCTAATACAACAGCTATTCCATCAATTACATATAAACAATAAAGTCTTGCTAACAAAATCAAAAGTTCAGTACTCACCTTGTTTACTTGATACATTCCAACTTCAATCCCTTTGTGAACAATAATTGATATAATCTTTCTTGACCCAAGTTGGTAATTGCTGTAAATAACTCCCAATTCAGTTTTATAGCTTCATTTCCATGTTAATTTCAATTTCTTCCTTGAATGCTTAGTATTAATTTTGAAATGGAAGAGATGAGAGAACCGATTGAGAATAAGCACGGTTTTGGAATGAATGAGAGGAGCTAAGTTTTCCTCTTTTTTTTTCTTCTTCTTTTCGAGCGAATGGAATTAGATAGGGAGCATTGTTTTTCTCTTCTTTCATTTTTTTTGGAACGAAACAAAGGGAGCAGGGGCTGGTTTTGTCAAGAATGAATACTCCAGTACCTCATGCTTTCACTTGCTTAGTAAACAGTTTATTTCCTAAACTTTTGCCACCTCCTGCTTAGTTTTTTTTTTAATAAAAAAAATATGACTCATCTAAATATTTGGTTATGTCCCCAAGATCCTTTAATCCTCACATTACAGAATATATATACACTTACTTACGTACAATACACATATTACACTACCTATATATTATATCCACCACACATATAATTACCATTTTATTCAATAAAATTATTTACTAAAATTAAATGGTTATACATTAACAATATGTATAACATTTACTACACTAATTATGAAGTAAAATTCATAATTTTTAAAATAAACTCTTGTAATGAAATGAATTAATTATATAATTACTTTTATTCCCAATAATCATTTAAATATTCCATATATACTTTATAATTACATTCCCTTATTTTCTTCCATAAATTGTTCTTAAACAATTTATTCAATAATAATATACATATTATTGTCTAAATCAAATAAGTAATTAATTTGATTTATATTTCTTGGTTTATTTACACATATTGTGCCATTAACATTATATAGTACCACTTCTTTTCTAATATAACTAAATAATTGCTTATTTAATTATTTAACCATTAAGTTATTTTATAAACTTAATATTAGCCAAGCCATTGACATACATGGCTTCGTAATCAAATTATATTATTTCATAATATAATTTAAATTTAATCTCAATTAATTAATTAATTAATTTTCTTCGCCTCCATATTTCATTCCGTGATTAACTCAAGCTAACTAATTTAATAGTTTAATTCACTATTAAATCTTAGTTCTCAATAAATGTATATATATTTCATACCTGTATATACATTTTAAATCTACCACATAAATCACATAAATATATATAACACATATATTTATACATTCGAACACGACACTTCTCATAATAAAAAATTTATTTATTACATTCTTATTTTAATAATTTTCAAAAATTCTGGTTGTCACAGTACACACAGTAGTAAGCAAGTTTTCTCTCTCTTTTTTTTAATTTTGTTTTTTGAACTTGAATCTTACTGATGAGTGCATAATATTCGATAATTTTGATTCCTTTATATTTAGTTTTATTACATATTTTATGTGTATATGAGCTTATTAAGGTATTTATTGATTTCAGGAGGAATTTGAGCTAAAAAGATAAAAAGAGGAAAAATGGATCAAAATGGGCGCGCAAGGAGCAAAAGAAGAAAAATGGACAGACTTTGTGGGTCGCGGCTCGCGATAGGTGGGCCGCGGCGCTTGGATCTTGGGTCGCGACGCTCAAAGGCTGAGCCGCGACACACGAGGCTTTTCGCGGGCGCGTGGCGCGTGGCTTGCGGTAGAATTTTTAGGCTTTGTAATTTTTCAAGGAATTTTATTGGAATTTGGATTGTTATTTTCTTAGGGTTTTAGGACTTTGTTCTAGGGGTATAAATATATATTTTTAGTAAAGTTTTGAGGTCTTGGATGCTCACAATTGTAAATCCTAGATTTAGGGGCAAGATTGAAGACATGTCAAACTAAGTTTTCTTATTCAGTTCTAAGAGATGTTGAATCTTATTTATAATTTATGGTTTAATTAAGTATTCATTATTTATTCTTCTCATATGAAATTCATTCTTGCTAATCTGATTTAATTGTTGAATGCTATTTGGCTTAATTGATTTGATTTCTGTAGAATTGAATTGGTTAGCTAATATCATATGCTAGATTAAGGGATAGTATTACGTGTAATTGATATTGTTTCTAATCATAAGTAGTAATTAGTAATACATGATTGTGAACAAGCTTTTAAGTATTATTATGATTATCAGAAGTTAGGTTAAATAATTCGAGCTTGTAAGATTGTTGCTTGGAATAATCTAATTTCCTAGTTCTTAATGCTGCTATTATATTAAATCTAGAGAGCTTGTTCTAGATTGTATGATAGTTAGAATCTTGTGAAGAGCTTGTTTCATTGAGTGATAATCTAAGGAAAATTTCGGATAGCAGAGCTTATTGTTATTTAGGACTGTTAGATTCATTGAAGGATAAATATTATAAAACTTGATTATTTCATTATTGTAAAAAGGTGATATTGAACTGAAGAATTGAAATCCTAATTCATTGGTTATTCTTATTAATTATTTTCTGTTACATTAGTTAGTTTAATTCAATTCAAAACCCCCCAATTTATATTTAGTTGTATTATAAAGCATTAGGATAAATATTGAACACTCTCTGTGGGATCGACCTTTGCTTATTGGTATACTAATTCTTGTGTTAGTAGAGTAGGAGTAAGGATTTAATTTTGGAGTGTTAACAACAGCTCCCAAATTTTAGCGTCGTTGTCGGGGAGTGTTATTTATTTTTATTTATTCTTTGTTTTCTTTTATATATTCTTTATTTTATTTTATTTTTATTTTTAGTTTAGGACTTGATCCTCTCACTCTCTTGAACTGAATTTTGATCCAGAGTTAGAAACAATTGCACGAAGGGATGGTTGCCAACAACAAGACTTTGAAAGAATTAGCTTCACCTAATCTTGATCAACCATCATTGTGTATCGAATATCCTACTTTAGATGTTGCTTTTCAATTACAATCAGCATTAATCTGCCTTTTGCCTACTTTTCGTGGTCTTGCAAGTGAAGATCCATACAAGCATCTAAAGGAGTTTCAAGTGGTGTGTTCCACCATGTAGCCATAAGGATTAACAGAGGAACAAATCAAGCTTAGAACTTTTCCATTTTCACTAACGGATTTGGCAAAGGAGTGGTTGTACTATCTTCCTTCAGGATCAATACGATCATGCATGGAATGAAATGCAAAGGCTGTTCTTGGAGAAGTACTTTCTTGCTTCAAGAGTTACTACCATAAGGAAGGAGATATGTGGCATCCAACAGTTCAATGGAGAGACTTTTTATGAGTATTGGGAAAGATTTAAGAAGTTGTGTTCCAGCTGTCCACCCCACCAGATCGATGATCAACACTTGATCCAATACTTTTATGAGGGATTGTTGCCAATGGATAGGAGTGTGATTGATGCAGCGAGTTGATGAGCACTGTAATATCCCGAATTATTCGAAAATTATTAAAATAAGAATTTAATAAATAAAATTCTTATTAAGAGACGAAGTAGGTTTGGACATATATTTATATATGTGTTTTATAAAATATGAAGTATGTGATTTTGTGTAAGGAATTAAATGTGTATATATAGATGTGAAATAAATACATATATTAGGAAAATAAGATTTAATAGTTAATTAAATCATTAAAGAAAGTGGATGAAAATAATTAATTAATTTAGATTAAATTGAAATTGTATTATTCAATAATATAATTTGAATATTGAGCTTTGAACGACGATAGAATTATTATGAACTAAATTTTATATACGAGTTAATTAATTCACTTATTTAATATTGGTGAATTAATGTATGTATTTTGTTCTAATAAAATGAGTGAGTTAATTAACATATGAATGTAAAATATATTTATGTAAGGACTTAATATATTATATTATGCCAAACAAATAGTGAATTAAATATGGAATGAGATAATTCACTATTTGAAAATTGGTGGGTTAAAATATTTGTTTTAATTGAATAAAAAAATTTATTTAGTTAATGATGATGGTTGTATTTATATTACAATAATTAAATGTAATATGAATAATGATATAATATTTAATGTTATGCCAAATTGATGTATATTAATAGTTGGTCAAAACTAATTAATTTAATTAGTATGAACTAACTAACGAAGTGTATAATTGTATAAAAGAAATCAAAACTCGAATTTAAGTTCGAAGTGGAATTTGGAGACGCGGACTGGACGATTGAGTCCGGAACGTCGAAATTAGTTGGAATCAACTGTAAGTTCAAAAATGTTAATTTTTAGTATCTGAAATGGTCAAATGGACAATTAAATGAATAAGTGAGTAAATAAAATAGGAGATAATAATTTTTGTGGAGCGTGGGCCCCATGGGCGGCTAAGTGCTGGTGATGGGGGAACATAGTGGAGACAAGATGAGGGAAAGAGGGAAGAAAATAAGGAAAAGAATTAGAAAAGAAGAAAGAAAAAAAAAGAAAGCAAGGAGAGAAGTTATATATATATATATATATATATATATATATATATATATATATATATATATATATATAGCCTAGACACTTACACCCCCTCCCATACTTACTAAGCATTCTAGCACATTAAATAAAATGATCACATGGGAATTAAAAAGAATATATATGTAGGTAGATAAGAAAATTTTATTAAGTTAGTATAACAAATAAAGATTAAGAAAGAAGAGAAAGTTGGCAAAGTACTTGTGTGTGTATATATATATATATATATATATAATATGTCCTCTATATTCATGTGTCTTTTTCTTAGCCAATTATTTATTTTTAACATAGGAGAATTAGTGGAGTAGGTTCGCAGACTCCTTATAAAATAAGGAGTTAGTTGTTTGTTTTATACAGAATGATCAGGGAAGTATGTTAGCAAGTTGGCAGACATACACATCCCCACTTATTAATGTAATATTATTAATTTAGAAGAGACTAGTGATATAGGTACACATATTAACTCCCATCTATATTATTATGTGTACATTAGTTAATAGTTATACACGTTTCTTCCTTACTTATTAAATTGGAAGATTGCCCTAACTAGTTTATATATATATAGCTATACACGTACTTCCCTACTTGGTTTTTCTAATCAAGTATAGATATATTGGTACACATATTCTCCCTACTTCTTTAAATAATAGAAGCTGGTTAACACGTACCTCTATTTTGAGTTATATATATACCTCCCATATTGAAAGAAGGGAAAAGAAAAAGAGAAGTCAGGAACATGAGAGAGAGAGAGAAAAGAAGTGAGAGATAGGAGAGTAAGAAAATCACGAGGAAGTAAGGAAAGGAATTAAATTTGAAGGTATGCTTCTAATTATTATTTTTATTTTGTACATAATGTATGACTATATAATTTTTATAGTAGGAGTAAAATAAATAAATATTTAATGTGAATATGATTAATATTCATGATTTGAGCAAATTTGGACAAGAAAAGATTAAACTCCGTCGTGAATAGTACTCCAGCGTGAATAGTACTCTGACGTGAATAGTATTCCGTCATGAATAGTGGACAAAATGAACAGTAAATGAAAACTCATAAATATATATATATATAATGAAACGAGTAAATCACGGAAATGATATAAGAATGAAAAAAATGTTATATTAATATTTTTGAACAATAATATAGGTCATTTGCAGGAAAGATTTATTGAGCTAATAAATAGTCAACGGACCAAGGCAAGTTTCCAAACTTACACAAATTTTGTATATTGTGCAAGTTTCCTCATTTTGAGCAAATTTCCTAACTTGTGCAAGTTTATTATTATGTGCAAGTTTTCTATTCTTATGTGCACTCCGTGCAACGACATACGTTTAGATTGCTGAATTTCATTTGTTATATGAAGTTCATTGTACTATGTGAATTAAAAAGGAGTTATTGCCATTTGATTCGGTGGCTTAACTCGATTCTTGAACTATTCCAGTCAGAATATTTATGCTTGAGATATTATTTGTGATAATTATTTATTTGTGATAAGTTGTTTGTGCCAAATCAAATAATTTTGAGCAAATAATTGTACATGTTGCTCTCCGTGCAATAATGTGGTTATGTGAGCCAATTTTATTATATGTAATAACGTATTAGACTAATATCAGCATTTATGAGCAAAACTAAAGAAGAAAGATTCTATAATTGACTGTTTAAGATTTTAAAGTTCTGTTTATTCATGAACTATGTTGAAAAATATGTTTATGCTAACTGTTAAAAGAATGTTTTCAATTGTTGTGATTGTCAGTGTAATGTTAAAGATGTTAAATGATAGAAATCTAATTTATTCCTGTTTATTCGAGCAGCTTCACAATCATTGTTCAATTGTTGAAGATTTTAGAAAAAAAAATTATTTTATTCCCGAGAACGTTATTTATTCAACTGCTTATACTTGTTGGACAATTAAATGTTCATTCTTGTTTAAAACATATATTTGCAGCTAAACCTGAGAAAGTCGAAGGATCAGGCAAAGATAAAGGGAAAGGGAAGATGGATGAGTAGGAAGCATGTTATCCAATAATTAAATATTTAAAATATTTGTAATGAATTTGAAGGATTTTATATGCGTGTATTTGTAAAGGTTAGAAAACCTGGGATTAGATTAAGATGTATTCTAATAAAATAGAGATTACATTTATGTCATTAAGAATTATATTGAATGAGTTGTATCATGGAGCACCATACCTGAGGTTAAGGTGACCCGGATTTGGGGGCGTCACAAGCACTAGTTAATAAAACTCCAGAGGTTGCGAAGAACTTAATTGCAAATATGGCAATAAACTCACAGCAGTATGGAACTAGGATTGATCATACACTTACAAGGGTGATTGGGGTAAGCACATGTAATCTTGAGCAACAAATTTCTGATTTAACTGTTATAGTTCGACAAATGGTTGTAGGGAATATACAAGTAGCAAAGGTGTGTGGAATTTGTTCAATGTCAGGGCATACTACTGATGCTTATCCAATATTGCACGAGAATGAAAGTGTTTAACAAGTCAATGTTGTAGGGACATTCTCAGGACAACATCAACATCGTTATGATCCCTACTCCAACATGTCACCAATGCAAAGTATTTTTCAGAACGAGCAGCAAGGTTTTCAAGGAATACCTCTTGAGGATATGTTCAAGGCCTTCATGAACCAAGCACAACATGAGGCACAAATAAGCACATAAATTATTTTATAATCTGTAATGAATTTTCCTCAATTCATTCCTTAGAACTCGATGTGAGTTTCACCGACTGCTAATTTCTCTATCTTCTTATGAGGCTATATCCTAAGGTTTCTCCACCTAAGGTTTATAACCTATCAGCTTTGATACCAACCAGTGATGCTCCCAAATCCGGGGTCTCTTTACCCACAGATTCGGTGCTCACGGTACTACACATTCATCATCTATCCTACCCATATATACAATCTTAAGGACATAAATGTAATTACTAAATATTACACAACGTCTTACTCTACGAATCCCAGGTTCTAAGACCTTGACATAAGTACATAACATCTTAAGATAATTTATACAATCCAGAATGATCACACATTCCTAGCATAAACTATTACAAAAACGGATATGATACAATATCCTTTACTCGGTAACTTTTCCCTTGCCTTTGTCCTTGCGGGAACTCTCTACCTGTTCTGCTTTAGCTGAAAGCATATAATTTAAAGCAAGAATGAGCATTCAATTGCTCAGCAAGTATAACATGTAAATAACAACAACATCAAGAATCATGCTTTCAGTTCTACAACTGAACAATAGTTGAGAACACATTTCGAATAAATAGGAACAATAATAAGGTATTCCTTTACATTACTAATATTTCTAAACAACATACTGAGTGGTCAAATGACCTTGAACTTTCTTCTTTCATCAAAGAGTTTATTAGTTTTATAACTATAAACCGAACATTTTTCCTCTGGGCACTTTAGGGGATCAACCTATCATACCCTATGTTGTACAACATCTATTTAACGTCTAAGCATTTGTTTATCACCCATATAGGGTCAATCGGTATTACCGACCAAAAATAATTCCCCAATAATAGGGTTGTTCTTCTCAGCTTTACCTCAAGGAAATCCAAGTCAAACAATTTGATTGGATAGCTACAATAAATATCAACAATATCTTGATGAATCATTCTTAAATTAACAAAGCAATTCAATATAAGTCTAGCCAAAGCAATTGGCTTAGATAACCATCTCAACATTTCATAGAATATAGAACTTTAAAGCTTCAATAACATGCATTATAGCATAACTCGATATCTTGAATAAAAGTAATAATACTTGTACAATAATAATTTGTCAAAGCTTAGAATTTATATAACATCAGAAACTCGCACAATATATAAGAGTTGTACGGTTTAAGAAACTTGCTCAAATATAAATTGAATAAGGTTAAGGTACTTGCATTCAATATATAAAGAATGAAGTTAGGGAACTTACCTTAAGCGTCTGCTACAATATTATAACACACGTTCCTTAATATCCTACATATGTAAATACATATACACATAGCCATTAGTCACATTAGGACTAGGTTCATTACAGTCATCACATTACTAGACTACATAAATGACCACTACGACAAGGTAGTCGGGGGTCTCGCTCCTCGGTGAGTGAGCGGCTGCCCAGCTCGCCGGTGAGCTAGCAGGGGTGTAAGGGGGCAGTGCCCGTGGAAGCCAAACGTAAGCTACCATTAGTCACGCTATAAATAACTAACGTGTTTTAATCATTCTAGGTCCAAACTATAACCTTATACTGCACTTCTAAGGGTTCACTATAGGGCCATGAGGAAAATATAACATGTATATAACATCATTAAACGAAAGTCTACATTCTGATATTGCTGGAAAATTTTACTGGGCCTGACCCGACCCGACCCGGCGCTGCGGCGCCCGGTTTGGCCTCTGCGGCGCCAGCCCGCTCCATCTCCTTCCCGAGTTGCCCCGGTGCTGCGGCGCCAGGATTTGTTCTACGTGCGGCGCTGCGGCGCCAACCCGTTCCTGTTGCTCGACACGTCATCGGCGCTTCGACGCCAGATTTTACCCTTATGAATGGCGCTGCGGCGCTATTCATCAGTGACCGGATTCTGGGTTTTTGCCCAATTTGCGATCTGACCTCCCTCCATGCAAATCTCCATAACTCCTTCAATACACCTTCAAATTGGTTCATTCCGGACTCTATGGATTCCTAACTTATGGGGCTACAACATACCAAAAATTCACAAGCACACATAAACGTTAACGAGTCCAAATCTTTGATCAAAGTACAAGGTAGTACTCTGTTTCTCGAGTTCTTGGTGTTCTTCACCAAAATCAACACCACGAACTCGTTTTTACACCTTTTAACTCCATTCCAATTGGGTTATGAAGATAACCCATGGAACTACAACATCAACGCATCAAATAAACACAACCAACACAGAAACACAACATTACAGTCCTCTAAAATCGTCCAAAGGTCCATTTATCCAAAAATGTCCAAAGTTTCATCCTTTAAGCCAAAGTTCGGATCATTCTTCGTTTTTGTTCCACTTTAAGGTTATTAATAGCTTACAAGGTGTCTTGGTAACATTATAAACCAAACACAACCATCAATCATAACAAAAATCTCAAGAAAAGCTCAAACCCATCGGTTTGAGCTCAAGAACACAAAACTTGGAAAACAATGGAGAGGAAGAGGATTGAGGCTTGATTACCTCTTGCTCTTGCTTCTGTGGGTGTTATGAAAGCTCTTCTAGTCCCTTCTTTCTTTCTTCTTCCATCCGTACGTCTTCTTCTTCTCCTCTTCTTCCTCCCGTACGCTCCCTTCTTCTTCTTCTTTAAATTTTTCTTCTCTCTCTCTTTGTATCTTCTTCTTTCGTTCCTGCAGCTCTCTATTCTAGCAATGAAGGAAAAATGGAAAGGAAGAATGGTTGAGCGGTGGAAAATTAACCGTGCTCCTTCTTCTCTTCTGTTTTCTCTCTTCCTCATTGTCGTCAACTCTCTCTTCTCTCTCTCAGCTAAATTGAATTTGTAGCAACTTGGAAGAATGAATTTGGAGAACAGAGGGAGTGGCATTGAGAGAATTTAATTGCACTGCCCGAGCTCCTTGGAGAAAGAATTCGAGGGGGATGTTCGGCTAATGGAAATACTTGGCCTCATCTGATTGGTTGAGGCTTAATTGCCTCTCCAATTAGTCCGAATATACACAAAAATATACCCGAATACTCCCACTTTTGTACCAAATTTGGTAAATAACTTTACCCAAAATTAAAATGGGTACTCCCATAAAATATTGGGACGCATAAAAATAATTATTATGGGATTTATCCAAATTTTCGGAACACCAATATTATACATCCAGATACGGATTAAATCATGTATCAGCTCAAATAAAATTTCCGACACTTGGAAAAATTATTCCTTCGCATACACGTTTTAACGAAATTAATAAAAATCAAAAAAGACGTAAAATATTCTGACGTGAATAGTGCCCATGAATAGTGCCTCGGGAAACGTGCCAGTGAATAGTGATTTTGCGATTTTTCGCGAAATCAATTTATTCACTCCCACGAGACACAACACATAAAAATCATACATTCACATCATCCAGGTTATTAAATAACCTTAAAACACATCACATAAAAATAATAATTTAATACATTCATTTAAATAATAATAAACAAATATACATGATTCGCGATCGTTACAATGAACCAAGCACAACAGTTCCAGCAGGAGACAAAGGCTTCCATCCACAATTTGGAACACCAGATGAGTCAGCTTGCTACCACAATTGGAAGGTTGGATTCTCAAGGTTCAAGGGAGTTACCTTTTCAAACTATTGTTAACCTAAGAGAGAACGTATGTGCAATTACCTTGAGACGTAATGAAGAGGTATGACAGTAAAATGAGTTAGTATTTACTTCAGGAATTGACAACAATGTTGAATTTGATGAGGAAGAGCAAGAGGAGGCGGTAGTACCATCAAAGCTGAAGAAGGAGGAAAAAGAGGAAGTGATACTGGAAACCGTTCAAAGGTTGAGGAGATTCTAGAGCGAACAGACGAGGAGAATTTGCAGGTTGTAGTTATTAATAGCATGAAATTGGATAAAGAAGAAGAAATCGAGAGGAGTTCTGATCTAAAGAAGGCTACAACTGCATTATATTCTTTGCCACAACTTTCAGATAAGTATGTCGTCTACTTTTATTCAGTTACCTGTTTCTCACAAGATGTTATTTTCTCCTATTGTGCAGGCACCTAATCTGGAGTTGAGGCTCTTGTTAGTTCACTTGAAGTATGAACGTTCGATTACATAGAATGAGAAGATTGAGGTCGAGCAAACGACATAAAACAAATGCGCTGCTTGGGAGGAAACCCAAGATTTCAGATTTGCTTTTCTATCCCTTTTACTTTATAGTTGCATTTTAGTTAGTTATCTCGTCTTTGCATGATTGTCTTATATTGGGGACAATGCAAGGTTTGAGTGTGGGGGAGAGGTCTAGGTTTAGGTTAGTCTAGGGTAGGTTTTACTCTAAGTTTGATAATCTGGGTTGTTTTGGGAAAAAATTGAAAAAATTGAGAATTCCTTATTCTAAAAAATTTTTAGGCTTAATGATTGTGTTTGGCTAAGTTTTTAAAGTTTTTTGGTTGAAGAATGAAAATTGATGCTAATTTGATAGAATTTGTTTGATGCGGAATTAGTTGATGAATGATGATAACTAAGTCAAGATCCATACTAACTGATTTGAATTGAATTTGTATTGCATGAGTACTTGAATATGAGATATATGCTTATTTGGTTGAGTTATCTGTGGAGTTGTCTATATGCACTGATTTCATGATATTAGAACTGTCTATCTGCTTGTTTTGTTTACAGGACCATGTGAAAAGAAAAAAAAAGAAATTTTGAGAAAATGAAAGAAAAAAAAAGAAGTGTAAAAGAAAATCATGTGGTGGGTTGAGATGGAGCATAAAAAGCACTCACCCATAAACACATGCAACGAGAACGAGCGTAAAACGCACTCGTTGGTGAGAAGATAAGTGAGATGGAGCATAAAATGCACTCACTTGAAAGGAAAATGATGAGAAAGGTGAAATGGAGCATAAAATGCAGTCACTTGAAAAAAATGAAGTTCATGGTTTTGGTGAAAAAAAATGAATAGCAGAAAAAAAAATATGTTCTGAGCTTTGAGTCAGTGTGCAAGGTTATTGTTCCATGATAACTGCGTTGAGTATGTGTGTAGATCATAGGAAAGATACTTATGTGGATACAGTTTGAATTAGAGATGTTCGGTGGGGAATGACGAGGTTATTGTTGTGAATTGATTGATTAAGTATTTAGTAGATTTCTGTTGATTAGTATTGATATTCATGGTTGGTAATTGAATTGAAACCTTTTGAAAGTTGGTTAAATGAATTTCAGATGTAGTTAATATTACCTTTGTTTTAGTTTATGCGAGGACGTGTAAAGGCTAAGTGTGGGGGAATTTGATAAGTGCATAATATTTGATAAATTTGATTCCTTTATATTTAGTTTTATTACATATTTTATGTATATATGAGTTTATTAAGGTATTTATTGATTTTAGGAGGAATTGGAGCTAAAAAGAGAAAAAGAGGAAAAATGGATCAAAATGGACGCGCAAGGAACAAAAGAAGAAAAACGGACAAACTTTGTGGGCTGCGACACTCAAAGGCTGAGCCGCGGCGCGTGAGGCTTTCCGCGGGCGCGTGGGGCACGTGACTTGCGGCAGAATTTGTCAGGCTTTGTAATTTTTCAAGGAATTTTATTGGAATTTGGATTGTTATTTTCTTAAGGTTTTAGGACTTTATTCTAGGGGTATAAATATATGTTCTTAGTGAAGTTTTGAGGTCTTGGATGCTCACAATTGTAAACCCTAGATTTAGGGGCAAGATTGAAGACATGTCAAGCTAAGTTTTCTTATTCAGTTTTAAGGGATGTTGAACCTTATTTATAATTAATGGTTTAATTAAGTATTCATTATTTATTCCTTCTCATATGAAATTCATTCTTGATAATCTAATTTAATTGTTGAATGCTATTTGGCTTAATTAATTTGATTTCTGCATAATTGAATTGGTTAGCTAAAATCATATGCTAGATTAAGGGATAGTATTATGTGTAATTGATATTATTCCTAATCATAAGTAGTAATTAGTAATACATGATTGTGGACAAACTTTTGAGTATTATTATGATTATCATAAGACAGATTAAATTAATAATCCGAGCTTGTGTGATTGTTGCTTGGAATAGTCTAATTTCCTAGTTCTTAATGCTGCTATTATATATATTAAATCTAGAGAGCTTGTTCTAGGTTGTATAACAATTAGAATCTTGTGAAGAGTTTGTTTCATTGAGTGATAATCTAAGGGAAATTTCAGATAGCAGATCGAGCTTATTGTTATTTAGGACTATTAGTTTCATTGAATGATAAATATTGTAAAACATAATTATTTCATTATTGTAAAAAGGTGATACTGAACTGAAAAGCTGAAATCCCTAATTCATTGGTTATTCTTATTAATTATTTTATGTTACATTAGTTAGTTTAATTCAAGTCAAAACCCCCCAATTTATATTCAGTTGTATTAGAAAGCATTATGATAAATATTGAACAATTCACTCTCTATGAGATCGACCTTTGCTTATTCCTATACTAATTCTTGTGTTAATAGAGTAGTAGAAAGGATTTAATTTTGGAGTGTTAACGACAGCTCCCACTTACCACACTGGCCTTGGTTCTTAACAGGTGTAACTGCACCTTTCTTTCTCCAGTCCATAGTAGCTGGCACTGCAGTAACATTTTCATACTTGAACAAAGTTGTTGCTGTGGAGCATATATGACTCTTGAATCTAATTCGTTTGTAAGGTCCGCAAATTCATTTACCGCTAGTTTGTAAGGCTTGTCATTTGCTTTGTTGAATGAATGTATATATTTCAGGTTCTCTTCAAATATGGTAGAATGCCTATTTTTCTCATCAGCATCTTTATATACACGACCATAACGAGCCATCCACTGCTCATGCGTCTCAAGTATTGATGCCTCATTCAGAGAGCTAGCTGCAGCAATAGAAGCCAAGGCTGTGACACCCCCAAATCCGGGTCCCTTGAACCTCAGATTCGGTGCTCACGATACAACATACACATCTCATCCATCTACCCATTTCTTATGAATTACATCAATTATTACATTAACTTAATACAAAATATATAATCATCACAGGTCTTACTAACCTTAACATTACATACCTAATAATACAAAAGGTTTAAGTCAACATACAACATAATATTCATTACATAAGTGACACTATTCAGTCGCCTTCGCTTTGCCTTTATTCTTCTTAGACCATTCGGCTACCTCGGCTTTAGCTGAAAAGTTTTATTTTAAGCAAGGGTGAGCAACTAATTTGCTCAGCAAGTTAAAGCGTATAATAAAGGATATATCATGAACAGAAGAGTTTAACTTTCTGAAACTTCAACAATGTTTCAAAGATTATGAAATAGCTGAACAATAAATCATTTCAAGTAACAAGAATTTTCTTGAATTTCATGCTGAATAATATATGAAGAATGAAAGAGTTAAAATTCTTTCGAAGATTCAATAATATTCAATTGATCATGAAGGATTAGCAATACTGCAATAATAGTCAATAAAGTGGGGTTATACCCAAATTTCATGCTGAGTGATCACAATGGATCTAGAGGAATCATCAGCTAATAATACTGAATACCTCAAGAGTATAAGTTAATCGTATAGACTAAATATACTCTTCTGCAAGTACGTGAAGGGATCAGCTTCATTGTACCCGTGATTATGCATAATACTCAAACATAGCGCGCGGGTCGGGTTTCCGACAATAAAATTTCCCCTGATTTATTTTTCAGGGTTGTTCATCTCAGTCTTACATCATGAGTCCATACCACAACAATATGGTTTGGATTGAATTCAAAGAAATACTATGAATTTAACATATAATATCAATGTTGATCTAGCCGAAATAACTGGCATAAATCTTCCAATAATAAATCCGCTCATATTAAATAGAACGTTTCATGCTTTAACAAATATTAGTCTCGTCAAAACAAATAGCTGAGACACAACTCATAAACAGTTCAAGTAACAGATCAGGAAATCAAATGCACTATGTGCGAATGACAATAAATATTTAGATGTGGAATAATTGTCAATAATTAATCCACTAGCATGCTTGAAATATAATAACTCGAGTTTGAGTTAGGGAACTTGCCTTGTTCGCTGATTATTGCTACGCAATTTAAGTATAATCTCTTATGAAAGACCTATTATTAATAAGATTGATCTTTCAATTAGCATAACATATTATAACTCATTTAGTCACATAAATCAAATATTAGATACTACAATAAATCATTAGTAATATTATCATCATTTGATAATATTCTATCACATAATCATCATCTTAAACTCCCTTTTAATATCAAATAATATTTCATTACTTCTTAACATTATTAATCACATAATAATATTTTATTCCCTTTTTAATATTATTAATTACTTAATAATATTTTATTCATTCAAAAATATTATTAATCATTTAATAATATCTTACTCACCTCATAACATTATTAATCATTTAATAATATCTTATTCACTTACTAATATTATTAATCGCTTAATAATATTTTAATAACTTTTTAATAATATCTTAATCATTTTCAAATATTATTAACCCTTTAATAATATTTTAATCACTTACTAATACTATTAATCATTTAATAATATTTTAATCACTTATTAATATTATTATTTATTTAATAATAGTTTATTTATTTATTAATCATTTAATGCTATTTTAATCATTTAATAATATTTTATTTAATTACTAATATTATGAATCATTTAATAATATTTTAATCATTTATAAATAATTTAATGTAATTGTTTATCTCTTACTATTTAATTCACATATCATGTCATTCATATAACATTTATTAAAAAATGACCAAAATACCCTTATAAAGTTTTTATACATCATATATTGATCATTAATCAATAAAATCACATTAACAGGTTTTACAACTTAATATAACTTAATTTACTGATTTATTCTTAACTTAATCATAGGCATTAAAAATACCAAATAAAGTTATTATTTTTTTTATCTTCTGGGAAAACTTAATATATAATATTTTACTGACAAAATAATTTTCCTGCAATTTTCTAAATTCGTTTCGTATTTTTGAAGTGTCCAAAATATTCCGAAATTGTTACAATTATCATAAATTATCCCTTTGCTCAAAAATTATGAAATTTACACGGTAGTCTCCTATTGTCTAAACCTAGCTCCTGTAAAAATTTCACATTTTTATGGGCTTTATAAGTGGAGTTATAACAGTTTGTTTTTTAAAACGTACTTTCTTATAAAAGCCATAACTCTCATTCTATACATCAACAAATTACCATCTTTGGACAGCAACTAGTTAACTTGATATACTGACATACCACAAAATACCAGAATTTTTAGAGTCTTAAAAAGTGACCGAAACAGCCTTTACAAAAACTGGACAGTAGGCTCACTGGATTTTCCAGTTTTTTTCGCAGGCGGGGAGTGTTTTACGAAAAATCATGCTACGGTTTGCTCGTTTAATCTTTTTGAATGATTCCACTTGGATTCATCAGATAACTCATGTATCTAACTCATGCCTTTGACGGATCATAAATATAATTTACAGATTTAAAATGGTAAAGGTCCAAAGTGGACTGAAATTAGAGCTTTCTAATTAAGTCCAAAAACTGTTTTTGTTCTTCTTTGCTATTCAAGCTTATCAACACTTAAAATGGTATGATCTAAACATGAAATACCCTATAACATGAAGATTTAGTATTCTATGGTTTAAAAACATAAACTCATTATTTATTACAAAATATCCACAAGAAATTATTTAACTAACTAGGATTAAGGTTTAAAGGTATTTATACCTTGTTCTAATTGCAAACCTTTTTCTTCTTCCACAATAATTTATGAAGTTGGATGGTATGAAGAAATAAAACTCCTCCTTCTTACCTTGAAGTACCCGAACCCCCCCCCCCCCACTCTCTCTCTCTCTCTCTCTATCTTTTCTATTTTTCTTTTGTTAGCTAATTTGGAAATATGAAGTAAAGTTTATTTGCAAAATAGATGAGGGGTATATATATACAAGTAAAATGTATATATACCACTTGTATGTATACTTAAATCCTCCAACTCTTCTTGTCTTACTTGCACATCTAAGCAAAATAATTGAGACAAAAACTTAAAGTAATAATAGCTAGTATAGTGGTGCCTAACTTTGGAGAAAAAAAATAATTTCCAACATGTGTTAATTCTTTCCCCACTTGTGCCGGTCATCTCAACAATTATTGTCCATCTTTGATTTTCTTTTTCTTTTTTTTTGTAATTTAGCTTCTAGATAACCCACACAAATTTGGGCTAAAGTTGGGCTATCCATTTATTGATTGGGCTCTCTAATTTAAATTGTTTGTGCTCTCTAATTTAAATTATTTGGGTCATGCAATAATTATAAGTCCATTTCATGAATTTTACATTATCCTATATATTTAATTAGGGTTTCTAATCCACCCATTTTGGATCTTAAGTAATTACTCATGTAGATTTAATTATATAACCCAATTAGACTTGCTTTAATTGGGCTTAAAATAAATACTTAAATTGAGATAATAAAATTAATCTCTTAAGTTAGTCTACTAGTATATATTTTAAATATCAAAAATCTCCAATAAATATAACCTTTAGGTTATTTAATTCTTATTCCTAATATATAATGTTAGGCTACAAGGCTTTTTTTTTTCTCTTTATATAATAAATAAATATATATACATATTTATAATATATATATTTATTTAATCGCATACATATTTCACATAAGTCACAAAATATTTATCATCATTGATAAATATTTAATACATTCATTTATCCACATATCCATTCAATATAAGTCACAAAGTGTTCAATACACTAATAAATAATTTAATATACTTATTTCCTTTAATAAGTTATTACACATTCATATAATCACTTTATATTAGTAATACTAATTCCTCATTTAAATATTATAAATCTTTTTATTTACCATCCAAGGTTAACATTCAATCTATGTTAATTTTTAACATAAGCTTATCTTACTTTCCTTCCATCAATTTAATTAGTTAATCATCTTTCCCTCATTTACATTTCTTAGTCAACTTAAAATAAATAAATTGACTAACTTACTTAATTCATATCACATATGCTCAAAGTAATAATAATAATAATAATAATAATAATAATAATAATAATAAATAAATAAATAAAAATTAATTCGCAAAAATATACATATATAATCATATAAAATTCTCGGTCCTTACAAAGGCTCCCAAAATGAAGAGCATTGCCATGATAATGATCTGGTGCTTGCTTGTGGAAGCCATTGTACTTCTTACGGGTAAGATAGATGAATCAGATGTACCTGAGAGCTTATGCAATAACATTGGAATTCTGCATTATATAAGATAAATGTTTTGTTTTTTTTGTAAAGCTTACGGAACTTTCTTAGATTGTTAGGATTCCGACTTTTTTTTTAATTACTAATTTGATATGATTGCTAGACTTTGTTGTTTTCTTTTGTTTCTTGATGTACTCATCTGTTTCATCTGTTAGATTGTATAATGACTATATTTTTACTCTTTGAATCTGAAACCGTATTTGTACTATGAAATTTATTTTGTGAAAACATTAATTTTATACTACTCACCATTTTTCTCTAGTTCATGATTGATTGGGCATCTAAGTTGAAAGATAGAATACATCTCTAATAGTAATTAAATCGTCTCCGTTTTTTTTTTGCAATTTTGGTTTTTTTTTTTGGAATTGAAGTTTTTTTCATGAGGAAAACTTTTATTTTATCGGCAGAGCTTGGATCCGTGTACAAGTTTATTGCGATTTTATACTAACTCTCTAAAACTAGACTAAATTGTTAACTAGATTTAATGTTTAGGAAAATTGCGAAAGTTTACGTCAACTTTTTGATTACCAGTTACGTGAATAAGTATTAGTGATAATAATTTTGGAAAGATGTGTAATAAGTAGGGCCCTCCTATAATTCCTACTAATTCTATGTATTGATAAACTTTGCAATTGTACATAAATTTATCGCAATATATAACATGACTAGTGTTTATATGTTTTGATGCAAAATCAAACAATTTAAAAATTTATCACAATACATAGCAGGACTCTAATGTTTATTTGTTTCGATGCAACAACAGACAACTTGTGTTGGTTGGGTTAGTTAAACACATTTTATTCAAATCTATAATAATTCCCCATCCCAGATACGCAATAGGTCACTGCCAGTGTTCTAAAAATCCCCGCCTAGTCTCATTAATGCCTGCTAAACATTAGGCGGTCCTCTACCACCTTGATTTGGCTAGGCGCCTAAGCTCCCGCCTAGACAGAATCAGACCTCTACTTTGAAGCTCTACAATAGTTAAATGAATTTGCTCAGTTTTAAAAGATTGTTTTTTTGGTAATGTTTCATGTAAAATTTTAAAAATTACATATACTGTATGTTTTGTATAGTATGACAAGTAAATACAATAGAAAAATAAATAAATGAGATCCCAAAGAAAACGTCTCGTCTGCCTAGAAAAACGCTTAGGTATCGAGAAAAATAAATAAATGAGATTCCAAAGAAAACGCCTAGTCTGCCTAGAAAAACGCTTAGACACCGCCTAGTTAATTGTGTATCTCAATTAACTAATATTAATTAATTAATTTCATCCACTTTCTTTGGTGATTTAATTAACGATTAAATCTTATTTTCTCAATATATGTATATATTTTACATGTATATACACATTTAATCCATTACACAAAATCACATATTTCGGATTATATATATGAAACACATATATACATATATGTTCAAATCTACTTTATCTCTTAATAAGAATTTTATTTATTAAATTCTTATTTTAAATTTCTGAAATATTTGGGATATTACAAATATGGGTTGAAATGAGGATGATTTTGGATAATATAGGCAATAAGGTGCTGACAGAATAAATTATGGGTTGAAACTTGAAATAAAGATAGGGTATCATCAACAATAGTAATTCCTATCGGCAAAGATAGTAATATGGGTTGAAATGAGGATGATTTTGGATAATATAGCAGTGATTGATATATTTTGGCTGTATTTGGTTTTTGTTTTAAATAGTATGACTCTGGTCAGTTTGTAATGGTAGTAGTAATATAGTGCAAGTGCTTGTAATGGTGGAAGTATTGTGCATTTAATAAATACAAATTAAACTAACCTACCTAATCACACAGTATTAATAATATTTTTAGTTTCCTCCGGTATATCAAAATAATATATACATAATACACTATAGAGGTGAAAAGGATGGGAATATGAATTTGCATCCCACAGTAAAACAGGTAACACGCAGATTAAAATTTGCATATCACAGTAAACTCATAGTATATATGTATAAATAGGGATGACACAAAATTTTCATTTCCCATTTACCGGAATGTAGATGGCATATATGCTCATGCAACCTAGTCTGTCCGTCCTAACAAGCGAGTGGATTTGATTAGCACACAGTTCTTTGTTTTCTTTAAAAAAACAAAATTCTTTAGATTATGCACTCATTCATGGCCTTGAATAAACAATATCAAAATGTGACGCAAAAAAAAAACCCACATTAGAAAATATATCCAAGCTAGAAAAAAGGTGCTAAATGTACCATGTATAATTACATGATTGCAGTAATATTCCCTCAAAACTCAAGGTTCCACAAGATTTATGGCACAACAATGTAGGTTGTAACTGTACCAGCAGCTAGAATTTCACATTTAAATACATTACAAGGTTCAATATTACATTCAACTCCAGCATGTCATGTACGTACTACGGGCAATATATAGAGAAAAAGTAATATGGTAACAATCAACATACATAATTTACATTAGGTTGTCATTTATTTCTGATTTCAATACTTAAGCAGTGGGATATGAAGCTTGCATTGCTATGCCACAAAGGCCTTCCTTTGCTGCAACACCTCTTTGCATCCTTATGTACCCTTCTTCGCCCCAACTTGTGCCCCATGAGTTCTTCACAAGCCAATACTTGGTGCCATCACTACCAGTACCATAGCCAACAGCAGTAACACCGTGGTCTAGATCAGTGCCACATTGTCCTGTAAATACGCCACTCGAGTAAAACTGGAAGTCTGATCCCCCAGCATCAATGGCAACCGAGATTGGTTGATTGGCAACAGCTTTCAGCAGCGCACTCTCACTATTGGCAGGCACATCTTCGTGGCCAGTTATCTTGGCTGCATGGTTTGCTTCTTTGTTGGCGTTGCAAGTGCCATCAGTTCCACTGTAAGGGTAGTTTGATTCTGTGGAGAGGCCGTGATTTTGTTGGATGAACTCAAAGGCATTGTCCATTAGACCACCCTCGCAGCCTTGATCTTCCCCACTAGTATCACAATCAACTAGCTCTTGCTCCGATAGAGAGATCAATTTGCCAGTTTTGAGTTGGGTAATTCCTTCCATAGCTGCCACAGCCGAAAATGCCCAGCAGCACCCTATGTGTAATGCCAAGTAGAAGTGTTAGAAAATACAATAGTAGGCAAGTTTTTACATTTTTTTTGTTCAACTTAATGACTAGAAAAACCATTGAACCTTTATCAAATTAACAAAAAAAATACAAACTATTTCTTTTGCACCTATTGAACTTTCAAACAATCAACTAAAATGCCTATAATTTGATTAGATCATATATACACATTAGTAGACACATCAGCTCATATGGTCAAATTTTGGCCATTTTTGACATTTATTTGAAAGTAAACTAGTTTTTGGTGCAAAAAATATTTTGTATGCTTTTTGATAGCTCGACAAGAGTTCAATGATTTTTTTCAGCCATTAAGTCCATATTTTTTATACTTGAACTTGAAACTTACCACACTGGCCTTGGTCCTTAACAGGTGTAACTGCGCCTTTCTTTCTCCAGTCCATAGTAGTTGGCACTGCAGTAACATTTTCATACTTGAACAAAGTTGTTGCTGTGGAGCAAACATGGCTCTTGAATCTATTTCTTGAGCTCGTAAACTCTTCATTTGTAAGGTCTGCAAATTCATTAACCCCTAGCTTGTAAGACTTGTTATTTGCTCTATTGAATGATTGTATATATTTCAGGTTCTCTTCGAATATGGCAGAACGCTTGTTTTTCTCCTCAGCATCTTTATATACACGACCATAACGAGCCATCCATTGCTCATGTGTCTCAAGTATAGATGCCTCATTAAGGGAGCGAGCTGCAGCCAAAGAAGCTCCCACAATGAAGAGCATAGCAATGATGATACACTGGTGCTTGCTTGTGGAAGCCATTTTTCTGCTTATGGGTAATATAGATGAATTAGTTGTATTGGGAGCTTATGCAATTTGGCATTGGAATTCTTCATTATATAGGTAAATTATTTGTAAAGCTTGTTTTTGGAAATTCAAAGGGAAATTATTGTCTATCTGCGTGCCTGTTAAAATGTTTCTGATTTGGATGTTCTTGATTACTAATTTGATATTATTGCTAGACTTTGTTGTGTTCTTTTGTTTTTTCTCTTCTCATCTGTTTTAAATATAGTAATTCATTCCTAAACAATCTTGGACCTTTCCCTTAGGAATTTAAATACTTCCACTGTGCCGTTTGGTTCATCCATATTGAAAGTTCTAATAAATCTATCAATACAGAGTTTGAGAACTTATTCACACTTGAAAGTGCCTCAACTTTTTCATAATACTCCCTCCGTTCTAAAATTAGAGATATAATTTGATTTTTGAGATCAAACGACGATATATTAAACTTCAAATTGATGTGAATGTATTTAATTTTAGTTGATACAATTATTATAATTGTATAGTATAAAATAAAAACTATTAATCACAAAATTTAAATAATTCTAAATTTTTATGAGTGATACTAATTTTAAAATTTAATATGCCGTCGTTTAACTTTAAAAGTCAAATTATATCTCTAATTTTGGAACGGGTGGAATAATTGATATCTTTCAATGGCTTGCATGGTGAGCTGACCAGAAAACCAAATTTAAAAAATCAAATGCTACCACTAATGGCTCTGTTTGCAACTTGGAAAACATAGAGGAAAAGAAAGGAAAAGAAAAAAGACAAATCTATCTCAACGATGATAAAATTAAGTTGCAGAGATACTTATTAGGAACAATGTTAAAATATAGTGTACAAAATGAATAAAAAAGCTTAAATAAAATTTTAGATTTCATTTCCTTTTCCCTGAGTTTTTCAAGTTCCACGGAGCCTATCTTTCGGTTCAATGAATAATAGCACTACATCCTTAAATCTGGCACAGGTTATATAGTTTCAGCCAAGCAACTGGATATCTTCCTTTTTAAATTCATCACATATAGTATTCTGAGCTGACACGATAAAATTTATTTAATGAAAGACATTAATTTTATATTACTCAATTCCTTTTCGGCAAAATTAATGATTACTCTGTTGTAATTGGCACTTTTTATTTATTAACCTATTAAATTTTTAAAAATTTTAATTACCTGATTAAATTAATTAAAATTTTGAAATTACATCATTCAATTATAAAAATTAGATAGCCGTTAACTTCATTCAGTTTTTTCATAATTGGCAGGAAAAAAGAAAAGAAAAGAGAAAGAAATAATGACTTGGCCAATTTGACTAGACAAAAATTACACGTCATCAAAAAATTTCCCAGCAATAATAATATTATCTTTTCTCTCTTCAGTCTTCTTCCTTTCCGCCTGCCTCCATCACGAAAAATTTCTCATTCTCAATTTTCATATCAGAATTTCAAATTGGGGCTTCTCTCTAACAAGACTAACTAGCAGCATATTCTAGCAGCATATTTGGACTCCATCTGCTCCAATTAAAACATAATTCCACAATATAAAAAATTGGGTTTCTTTTAAGTTTCATCTTCATGTGATTGGGGCGGCGGAGGATGGAGGAGAAAGTGTCTTAAAACCATTTCTTTTGTTAGATCCATGGAACTTAGAAGATATTATACTCGATTAAACCTAAATATGTTGGATCTTGGTGGTATATACCTTAAATCATGGAAAAACTTTGAAGAAAAACTTTGTAGGAAATAAGAAAAACCAAGAATTAAGAAACTTAAACTAGTTTTAGGTTAAAAACCCTAAATCTGACCCGAAATTGTAACATACATAACTTTTAATGTATTTCGTATTTTTGCATATTTGTTGTGGATGATATCTCTCTGAGATAGCTACAATGCGGTTGTGGTTTGAGACTTAAATTATTTATAGATTATTTATGGAGAATATTCTATCAAAATAGGGCAGATTGATGAACCTCTTGACATAATTATTGTATGGACTGTTTTGGACTGTTAACTTACATGAAAAATTTTGAACTTTTGGCTATGATACCTAATGACCAAAGGTAGATCCTGTCCAAAGATGAACAAAAATGGACTTGTGATGAAGGAATTATGACCAAAATAAAATTTGAAATTTTAAAATTAAAACTGATATAACTTAAGTTCTACAACTCAGATTGAGATGAAATTTTGAGTGGAAGTACATTTTGATCCAGAGAGGCTACTGTCCAAAATTCATGAGTTTTGAACATAATTTCAATTTTTAATGAATTTTGCAATTTTGGACAGAAACGAACCTGAAATAAATATTAAAAATATTGAGAAAAATCTGAATACTCAAAAATGATCTCAAATGTAATTACTTAGGTGGGGTCAGAAGGAGAAAAAACTAATAAAATGGTTAAGATGAGTTAATGGAGAAAATAAAGGATAAGAATTTATAAAAAATTCATTAACGTAAAATCGAAAAATGTGTAATATATTTCTAGCGGTTAATTTGTGTTAAAATAGAATGTATAAGGTTATAGAAGTGAGAAATGAACGTTATAAAGATAAAATTATAAAAATAATATAAGAGGATGTCCGAACATGAGTTTAAGATAACTGAAATTACCGAAATGGGGTTATAAATAGTTACCGACGGTAACTATTAAAAATATTAGACGAGTTAATAAAGTAAATTCTTATGGATGGTATATGTTATTATTTGGAGACGGAGAATAACTTAAACGAGAAAAGTACGCTTTGAACAGGCAAGTTATCGCACTTATATGCATTTGCGAATCGTTTTTTATTTAATTGTAATTGTATTTTTTAAAGTTCTTGTTGTATCTTGAACTATTTGATGAGATGAGTTTATACCATTTGTTTGGTTAGATTCAGTTGATATAATTCTATCAATTATTGAATTGTTCATAATTTTTTAGAGATATTTAAATGTAATGTAATCTAAATTATTTTGGTGCGGACTCTGATATTATGACTGAGTAGAACAATCTTAAAAATAAAGGATATTGTGTTATCGGATAACCGATATATACTACTACCTCAATTCCATAATAATAGTAGTTTTAGCTTCATGCACATGAATTAAGAAAGTCATTTAATAATATCATTTAATAATTAAAATTTGTATGAAATTCCATCACCACCCCTTTATGAGAAGTTGAAAACTTAATATAAGGGAGAAAATTTCTTGGGACAATGAGAAAAGTTAGGGGTGATATAGGAAAATAAATAATTTATTCTCCTAGAAAGTTGTAAATGACAAACAAATTGGAACAAATTTTTTCTTCTAAAAAGTCAATTATTATGAAATAAAAATAGTATAAAAATACAAAATAGAAATAATATTACGCGTAATATGAAGTATTATTAGGCTGATCCCGTGTCAGAAATTAAAGTTTATGCACTATCAACACAAGTGTGTAACAGTATATAGCTAATAAATAATTGTCATGGTTTGTTTTGGACTTTGTTAGGGGAATTATTGTCTTTCTCCGTGCCTTTGAAAACGTTATTGATTTGGATATTCGTGGATTATTAATTTGATTTGATTGCTAAGTTTTGTTCAGATTTCCTCCCTTTTATGTAGTTCTCTATTTTCATTTCTATATACATATAAAATTTAATTTTTTTTTGTCTTCGATCTTTGGTATGAGCCTAGAATTTAACTACTATTAGAATACTTTTTAAAGTTTTCTTAATTTTATTTTATTTATTTTAAATATATTTAGAATTTAACTACAATTAAAACATTTTTTAATATGCAATCTATATCTATATAAATATATAATAAGACAAAATGGAGCTCTTCTCCTAAAATACACACATTTTTTATCCCCTCTATTTCAGCAATTAAGTAGCAAATGACAATACAGTGAATTGCTTTTTAAACTACTAATCCATTCAATATTCTTGGTGCATAAGGAATAATTAACTTATTATTTTACAATAATTTTATTTCAAAATAACTATATATTAAAACTACATTAAAAATATTATGTGAAAATAATAACTAAATTACTTTTTTAACTATTAATCCATTCAATATACCTTGGCACATAAGGAGTAACTTATTATTTTACAATAATTTTATTTTAAGTACTTATATACCAAAAATATATTAATAATATTATGAAAAAATAATAATAAATATTAAAAAATAATAGATTATATAAAATATATTAATGATTAAACTTTAGTTATCAATTTTATTTCAAATAGGAGATCTTTAGTTGATCAATGTTAAAAACAATTCTCACTCATATATCTGTTATTGAAATTTAGTTACATTTTAAAACTAAAAAGTATGATGGTAACTTATTATTCTACAACAACTTTATTTCATTTAGAATTTCTTGAATACCAAGTTTAGGCTTTCAGGTTCTATTCATTTATGAACTCTAAAAAACTATATATAAATTCGAAAGATTGAAAATTTAAACTAAATATTAAATTTAAAAATTAAATATTAAATTAAAAATTAGAAAAATAAATTACTAACACTCAATTGTGACTCTTTAATAATTGGTTTTAGTAGCATTTGTAATCATTTTAATAATAGTAGTAAGTTATTTAAAATTTTAAAAATATTTTATAATCATCATAGAATAAATAAAAAACTAAAATTAATTTTATTTAAAAAATAAACTCGTGCTTCGCACGAAACACTTAGCTAGTGTAAATTAAATATATATCCTAGCACTTTATTGTTAGCGCTATTGTCCACCATTTTTTTTCCAAATGACTATTACTTAAAATCACTAATTCATATATATTAAATAAGTTTATTTTTCAAATTAAAGAAAAAAAATGAAAAGCCCATGGGTCACTCCAACCTATTGTACCTTGGGCTTTGGGCCTCACTTTTGTAATCCAATAAAAACTGGGTCTTTTTAGCCTAACCCAACCCTAGTCCAGCCTATTTGCCAAGTCTAGCTTGAATGGGCAAAACGACCCACTTGGTTGTTGTACTCATGATTTAGTTTCATTTTAATCAATGTACGGTTTTTCTTCTTCAAAAATCTCCAAACACTATTGAAGACAACGTTACCACCTCATTAAAAAAGCTAACAAGACACTAAAAATAAATAAAAAAATGCCAAAGAGTAATTTTTTTTAACTCTAAATATTTGAAACTAAATAAAATAATATCTTTTACGATATAATTATTCTCAACTGGCCATTAATCTCCCTGAAAATCAGGTTTCTCAGTTTAATCAATAAAGATGATCATAGTTAATTTGCAAAAAATAAATTTTAAATTCGTGCATAAGTCTAATTTAGTATTTTTACAATTAATAAAAATTCTCAAGTAGTTTTCACTATAGACTATTGCACTAACTTAAATAAACAAAATTAATATCAACTTTAAGAATTTAAAATTTAGCAAATCAACTAGAAAATTAAAATTATTTTTTGAAACTAAAATTGGGTAAAAGACATTGTTGTCCTTAATCTCGTATCCATGAGATTAAAAGAATTATATCTCATTATTTTTTTTCTTTTTTTTAATGCCATGTCATATTATTTTTAATGAGATGACAACGTTGAGAACTAAAGTAATACTCTAAAAAATAGTGTAGAGAGATTTTTGGAAAAATAACAACGTATAGAGATTAAAATAAAACCAAACCATGAGTACATGGATCAAATTAATTAGTTATTTTGCCACCTTAATGTAAATATGGTAGCTATGTTTTTTTCTTTCTTTCTTTCGTTTCGTTTTTTTTCTTTCTTCTGCACTAGATCCTTAAATCTGGAACAGGCTATATATACTTTCAGCCAACCAACTGGATATATTCATTTCTTAAATTCATCACAATAATGTTCTGAGCTGACATGCCGAAATTTATTTAATAAAAAACAATAATTTTACACTCCTCAATTCAATTTCTCTAGTTCATGATTAATTGGCGTCTAAGGGAATAAGGGAGAGATGGAATGCATCATCACTATAAAGGTGGCAATTAAAATCTCTCATTATTTCGGGAATTGAAAGTTTTATTTTTCATCCGGTAAACTTAATACCAAGGGAATTTTTTTATCCTAATATTATGAATACTAATATGAGTTTGTCATATTGGGAACATATCCCACATTGATAGTATGAGATATCAATGTGGAGTTGATATAGGCTTAGAACTCCCTTCTTCGATACCTAGTTTTTTAAGAGAAAATTGAGGTTTGAACCTATATCGTAATATTTGGTATCAGAGCTGACAATCCGAGGAATTACCGGCTAGCGAAAATAGCGAAAAGGGTTACCTAGAGTCGTTGGAATTACCGGCTAAGCGGAAAGCCTTAGCGGAAAGGGCTACCTACCTAGCGGAAGCCAAATATGATAGGTGCAAAGGGAAACCAACAAAGAAAAGCCAGATCTAGATTAAAAGATTAGCCAGATGTAGAAAGGGCTACCTATACCTACCTAGCGGAAGCCAGATATAATATGTGCAAATGGAAGCCAGCAAAGGAAAGCCAAATCCAGATTAAAAGAGTAGCCAGATTGAAGAAGGATATGATAGGTGCAATCAAGATTAAAAGATTTGCTAAATTAAAGAATGATATGATAGGTGCAAAGTCGTCAAAATTACGGGCTAGGGCTACTTATCTAAAGTCCAAATTAAAATACTGATAAGCAAGCTGCAAAGGGAAGCCAACAAAGGAAAGCCAAGCCAGATCCAAATTAAAAGATTAGCCAAATTAAAGACGGATATGATAAATGCGATCTAGATTAAAGATTAGCCAAATTAAAGAAGGACATGACAGGTGCAAGTCGACGGAATTACTGGCTAGGGCTACCTACCTAGAGTTCAGATTAAAATATTGATAACAAAGTCAAATCAAGATTAAAAGATTAGCCAGATTAAAGAAGGATGTTGTGATGACCCGGATTTTCAGAAAAATATTAAAATAAAATTTTAATAAATAAAATTCTTATTGGATGTTATGATATGTGGTATTATATTGCATAAATCAATACGTGCTTTGCAATAATATGTGATTTTTGTGAATAACAAAAATCTATTATTATTATATATTTATTATTTCATGTAAATAAATGGTTAGAAGTAATTAATAAATGGAGATTAAATTAAATCATATTATGAAATGATATAATTTGATTATGAAGTCTTGTAATGAATTCGCTATAAATTAAATTTCATGAGCAAGTTAATTCACTTAATTAAATCGGTGAATTAAGGTAATATTTAAATTATGGTTAAATATAGTAAACTAATATATTTAATAAATAGAACTAAATTGTTGAAGACAATTTATGGGAAGAAGAAGATGATTAAATTTAAATATACAAAATTTGTTATATATATTAAATAATTAAATTAAGATAGTTAATTGAATATTAACTATTTTAATTGGTCAGTTATATTGAATAAATAGAACTAAAATAATTTATGGAATTAAATTATTTTAGTATAGAGGAATTATTTCATTGGATAAATTATTTTAATTTAGTAATTCGTTACACTAAAAGTGTTAATTTCATGAGTGGATTAATTTCATGTTTAATGAAATGAATTTATACATAATTACAAATGTATTGATTGCTAAATTATGTATTTATAAGTACTACATATATTGAAATAAATATAATTACATGTATTAGTAATTATATTAATAAAATGTATAAATATGTATAAGTATATATGTTATCCTGCAAATGCTGAGTAATTAAGTAGGGTGGTGGTGTATTACTTTGTTACATGACACCTAGCCTTTCAAGTTAAAGTGGAAGATGAGTAAGCTGCTTAGCAGTGTATAAGCTTACTATAAGCTTACTATATCAATTCATTCCTTTCATCCGTTCCAAACCAAAAAAAAAAGAAAAAGAAAAAAAAATTCCAAGCCACTAGGTTTCTTTAAGTACAACAGAAACTGTAGCCTCCTCTTTTCCAACACCAAATATTACAATCCTATTGTTTATATTGTCGGTAGTGTTCAGTGAACACCTTTGTACTTATCATGGCCATCGACACTGTTTGGTCTCGCAGTATCTCATGTAAGTTCCTTTTTCTTCTCTATTCATATTGATGCATGGTGTAATTTTTTTAAATTGCTCTGATAATTTTTGGGTCACTGGAATTGAAAATGAAGATGAGAAATACTCCCGCTTGCTGTGAAAATGCGCCGAATCATCAAGCTTACACCATGGCAAAGCAATCCAAATTTATCAAAACTGTGATTCACTCTTCGGTATATTTGCAGAATCATCCGGTTAACATGTATGTAAAATGAGAGGATTTTGTGGATGGTTTCTAGGTGTTTGATGAAATGCCCAAAAGGAATATAGTGTCCTAGACTCTGCTGTTATAGCGGGTTTGGTTCAGCATGGTGGTTCTTAGAAAACCCTCATCAAACCTTCAATTGATTATCTAAAAGGTTTAGTGGGTAGTGATGAAAATGTTGTTAAGGCTATTAATAGATTGAAATGGTTGCTATTAAGTAATGTCCAAAATAGAATTAGACTCAACGTGGTGTTATTACAAAAGTACGGTATTACTACTAATAAAATTGAGAAGTTTGTAATTAGTAACCTTAGATATGTGAAGCTTATATTGGTTATATGGAATGTAATTTAAAATATAGATTAACCTATATTTGGAATAATAAATCCAACTTGGCTAAAATTAAAGATTTGAAATATTAATCTAGAATGTACGAGTTTTGAACAAAATTCGTAAAACGAGTTGGATATCAACTATGTGATAATTTTATTTATATTACATAGGTGTTACAAGAGACGATAACGTTACGAATTCAACGAGTAGAAGCAATAAGAATGACTACAAGCGATAGTGAAAACGACGAAAGGCAAGTTTTTCGGAACTTGTTGTTGTGTTACGTGCATATTTTTGATATTATATGCAATGCTTGTGAACTTGCTTTATTGTGCATTCCATGCAATAATGATTTGAGTTAAATGCTTTATGTGAACTATATAAATTGAGAAATGCGAAACTTGAATTTTATGAAGCATGTATGAAATGTACTGCATGAGAAACATGAAACATATATAAAATGCGAACTATGAAACATGTAAAGTATATTTGAAATGTGAATTACGTGTTATGTGATAACTGTTAAACTTGTTGGGCAATGCAGTTGCTCATTCTTGCTATAAATAAATTGTTTCAGCAAAACCGAGAAATCTGGAGGTTATGCTAACGACAAAGGAAAAAGGAATGCTTAAGGAGTAGAAGCACTTAATTTAATCAGTAGGTAATGTTATTAATGAAATAGTTGTTGTATTAATTATTTTGAGTCAAGGATGTTTGTATTAATTATAATATTAGTACCAACTTATTATTGTAAATAATATTAAAAGATGTTTTGTACTATTAAAGGTTAGAAAACCTGGGATAAGATTGAGATGTATTTTAATAAAATAGAGATTACACTTATGCCGATAAGAATTGAATTGATTGAGTTGTATCGTGAAGCACCAGACTCGGGTTCTGAAGATACCTAGATTTGGGGGCGTCACAGATATAATAGGTGCGATCCAGATCCAGATTAAAATACTAATAAGCCAGATCCAGATTAAAAGATTAGCCATATTAAAGAAGGATATGATGGGTGTGATCCAGATTAAAATATTAGCTAGATTAATGAAGGATATGATATGTGCAAGTCATCGGAATTACCGACTATGGTTACCTACCTAGAGTCCAGATTAAAATACTGATAGAAGATTTTAGAAAAAAAATTTATTTTATTCCCGAGAACATTATTTATTCAACTGCTTATACTTGTTGGGCAATTAAATGTTCATTCTTGTTTAAAACATATATTTGCAGCTAAACTTGAGAAAGTCGAAGGATCAGGCAAAGATAAAGGGAAAGGGAAGATGGATGAGTAGGAAGCATGTTATCCAATAATTAAATATTTAAAATATTTGTAATGAATTTGAAGGATTTTATATGCGTGTATTTGTAAAGGTTAGAAAACCTGGGATTAGATTAAGATGTATTCTAATAAAATAGAGATTACATTTATGTCATTAAGAATTATATTGAATGAGTTGTATCATGGAGCACCATACCTGAGGTTAAGGTGACCCGGATTTGGGGGCGTCACAAGCACTAGTTAATAAAATTCCAGAGGTTGCGAAGAACTTAATTGCAAATATGGCAACAAACTCACAGCAGTATGGAACTAGGATTGATCATACACTTACAAGGGTGATTGGGGTAAGCACATGTAATCTTGAGCAACAAATTTTTGATTTAACTGTTATAGTTCGACAAATGGCTGTAGGGAATATACAAGTAGCAAAGGTGTGTGGAATTTGTTCAATGTCAGGGCATACTACTGATGCTTATCCAATATTGCACGAGAATGAAAGTGTTTAACAAGTCAATGTTGTAGGGACATTCTCAGGACAACATCAACATCGTTATGATCCCTACTCCAACATGTCACCAATGCAAAGTATTTTTCAGAACGAGCAGCAAGGTTTTCAAGGAATACCTCTTGAGGATATGTTCAAGGCCTTCATGAACCAAGCACAACATGAGGCACAAATAAGCACATAAATTATTTTATAATCTGTAATGAATTTTCCTCAATTCATTCCTTAGAACTCGATGTGAGTTTCACCGACTGCTAAATTCTCTATCTTCTTATGAGGCTATATCCTAAGGTTTCTCCACCTAAGGTTTATAACCTATCAGCTCTGATACCAACCAGTGACGCTCCCAAATCCGGGGTCTCTTTACCCACAGATTCGGTGCTCACGGTACTACACATTCATCATCTATCCTACCCATATATACAATCTTAAGGACATAAATGTAAATACTAAATATTACACAACGTCTTACTCTACGAATCCCAGGTTCTAAGACCTTGACATAAGTACATAACATCTTAAGATAATTTATACAATCCAGAATGATCACACATTCCTAGCATAAACTATTACAAAAACGGATATGATACAATATCCTTTACTCGGTAACTTTTCCCTTGCCTTTGTCCTTGCGGGAACTCTCTACCTGTTCTGCTTTAGCTGAAAGCATATAATTTAAAGCAAGAATGAGCATTCAATTGCTCAGCAAGTATAACATGTAAATAACAACAACATCAAGAATCATGCTTTCAGTTCTACAACTGAACAATAGTTGAGAACACATTTCGAATAAATAGGAACAATAATAAGGTATTCCTTTACATTACTAATATTTCTAAACAACATACTGAGTGGTCAAATGACCTTGAACTTTCTTCTTTCATCAAAGAGTTTATTAGTTTTATAACTATAAACCGAACATTTTTCCTCTGGGCACTTTAGGGGATCAGCCTATCATACCCTATGTTGTACAACATCTATTTAACGTCTAAGCATTTGTTTATCACCCATATAGGGTCAATCGGTATTACCGACCAAAAATAATTCCCCAATAATAGGGTTGTTCTTCTCAGCTTTACCTCAAGGAAATCCAAGTCAAACAATTTGATTGGATAACTACAATAAATATCAACAATATCTTGATGAATCATTCTTAAATTAACAAAACAATTCAATATAAGTCTAGCCAAAGCAATTGGCTTAGACAACCATCTCAACATTTCATGGAATATAGAACTTTAAAGCTTCAATAACATGCATTATAGCATAACTCGATATCTTGAATAAAAGTAAGAATACTTATACAATAATAATTTGTCAAAGCTTAGAATTTATATAACATCAGAAACTCGCACAATATATAAGAGTTGTACGGTTTAAGAAACTTGCTCAAATATAAATTGAATAAGGTTAAGGTACTTGCATTCAATATATAAAGAATGAAGTTAGGGAACTTACCTTAAGCGTCTGCTACAATATTATAATAACACATGTTCCTTAATATCCTACATATGTAAATACATATACACATAGCCATTAGTCACATTAGGACTAGGTTCATTACAGTCATCACAATACTAGACTACATGAATGACCACTACGACAAGGTAGTCGGGGGTCTCGCTCCTCGGTGAGTGAGCGGCTGCCCAGCTCGCCGGTGAGCTAGCAGGGGTGTAAGGGGGCAGTGCCCCCTGGAAGCCAAACGTAAGCTACCATTAGTCACGCTATAAATAACTAACGTGTTTTAATCATTCTAGGTCCAAAATATAACCTTATACTGCACTTCTAAGGGTTCACTATAGGGCCATGAGGTAAATATAACATGTATATAACATCATTAAAAGGAAGTTTACATTCTGGTCTTGCTGGAAAATTTTACTGGGCCTGACCCGAACCGACCCGACCCGGCGCTGCGGCGCCCGGTTTGGCCTAGCCAGCGGCGCTGCGGCGCCAGCCCGCTCCATCTCCTTCCCGAGTTGCCCCGATGTTGCGGCGCCAGGATTTGTTCTACGTGCGGCGCTGCGGCGCCAACCCGTTCCTGTTGCTCGACACGTCATCGGTGCTTCGACGCCAGATTTTACCCTTATGAATGGCGCTGCGACACTATTCATCAGTGACTGGATTCTGGGTTTTTGCCCAATTTGCGATCTGACCTCCCTCCATGCAAATCTCCATAACTCCTTCAATACACCTTCAAATTGGTTCATTCCGGACTCTATGGATTTCTAACTTATGGGGCTACAACATACCAAAAATTCAGAAGCACGCATAAACGTTAACGAGTCCAAATCTTTGATCAAAGTACAAGGTAGTACTCTGTTTCTCGAGTTCTTGGTGTTCTTCACCAAAATCAACACCACGAACTCATTTTTACACCTTTTAACTCCATTCCAATTGGGTTATGAAGATAACCCATGGAACTACAACATCAACGCATCAAATAAACACAACCAACACAGAAACACAACATTACAGTCCTCTAAAATCGTCCAAAGGTCCATTTATCCAAAAATTTCCAAAGTTTCATCCTTTAAGCCAAAGTTCGGATCATTCTTCATTTTTGTTCCACTTTAAGGTTATTAATAGCTTACAAGGTGTCTTGGTAACATTATAAACCAAACACAACCATCAATCATAACAAAAATCTCAAGAAAAGCTCAAACCCATCGGTTTGAGCTCAAGAACACAAAACTTGGAAAACAATGGAGAGGAAGAGGATTGAGGCTTGATTACCTCTTGCTCTTGCTTCTGTGGGTGTTATGAAAGCTCTTCTAGTCCCTTCTTTCTTTCTTCTTCTCCTCTTCTTCCTCCCGTACGCTCCCTTCTTCTTCTTCTTTAAATTTTTCTTCTCTCTCTCTTTGTATCTTCATCTTTCGTTCCTGCAGCTCTCTATTCTAGCAATGAAGGAAAAATGGAAAGGAAGAATGGTTGAGCGGTGGAAAATTAACCGTGCTCCTTCTTCTCTTCTGTTTTCTCTCTTCCTCACTGTCGGCAACTCTCTCTTCTCTCTCTCAGCTAAATTGAATTTGCAGCAACTTGGAAGAATGAATTTGGAGAACAGAGGGAGTGGCATTGAGAGAATTTAATTGCACTGCCCGAGCTCCTTGGAGAAATAATTCGAGGGGGATGTTCGGCTAATGGAAATACTTGGCCTCATCTGATTGGTTGAGGCTTAATTGCCTCTCCAATTAGTCCGAATATACACAAAAATATACCCGAATACTCCCACTTTTGTACCAAATTCGGTAAATAACTTTACCCAAAATTAAAATGGGTACTCCCATAAAATATTGGGACGCATAAAAATAATTATTATGAGATTTGTCCAAATTTTCGGAACACCAATATTATACATCCAGATACGGATTAAATCATGTATCAGCTCAAATAAAATTTTCGACACTTGGAAAAATTATTCCTTCGCATACACGTTTTAACGAAATTAATAAAAATAAAAAAAGACGTAAATATTCCGGCGTGAATAGTGCCCATGAATAGCGCCTCGGGAAACGTGCCAGTGAATAGTGATTTGCGATTTTTCGCGAAATCAATTTATTCACTCCCACGAGACACAACACATAAAAATCATACATTCACATCATCCAGGTTATTAAATAACCTTAAAACACATCACATAAAAATAATAATTTAATACATTCATTTAAATAATAATAAACAAATATACATGATTCGCGCTCGTTACAATGAACCAAGCACAACAATTCCAGCAGGAGACAAAGGCGTCCATCCACAATTTGGAACACTAGATGAGTCAGCTTGCTACCACAATTGGAAGGTTGGATTCTCAAGGTTCAAGGGAGTTACCTTTTCAAACTATTGTTAACCTAAGAGAGAACGTATGTGCAATTACCTTGAGACGTAATGAAGAGGTATGATAGTAAGATGAGTTAGTATTTACTTCAGGAATTGACAACAGTGTTGAATTTGATGAGGAAGAGCAAGAGGAGGCGGTAGTACCATCAAAGCTGAAGAAGGAGGAAAAAGAGGAAGTGATACTGAAAACCGTTCAAAGGTTGAGGAGATTCTAGAGCGAACAGACGAGGAGAATTTGCAGGTTGTAGTTATTAATAGCATGAAATTGGATAAAGAAGAAGAAATCGAGAGGAGTTCTGATCTGAAGAAGGCTACAACTGCATTATATTCTTTGCCACAACTTTCAGATAAGTATGTCATCTACTTTTATTCAGTTACCTGTTTTTCACAAGATGTTATTTTCTCCTATTGTGCAGGCACCTAATCTGGAGTTGAGGCTCTTGTTAGTTCACTTGAAGTATGAACGTTCGATTACATAGAATGAGAAGATTGAGGTTGAGCAAACGACATAAAACAAATGCGCTGCTTGGGAGGAAACCCAAGATTTCAGATTTGCTTTTCTATCCCTTTTACTTTATAGTTGCATTTTAGTTAGTTATCTCGTCTTTGCATGATTGTCTTATATTGGGGACAATGCAAGGTTTGAGTGTGGGGGAGAGGTCTAGGTTTAGGTTAGTCTAGGGTAGGTTTTACTCTAAGTTTGATAATCTGGGTTGTTTTGGGAAAAAATTGAAAAAATTGAGAATTCCTTATTCTAAAAAAATTTTAGGCTTAATGATTGTGTTTGGCTAAGTTTTTAAAGTTTTTTGGTTGAAGAATGAAAATTGATGCTAATTTGATAGAATTTGTTTGATGCGGAATTAGTTGATAATTGATGATAACTAAGTCAAGATCCATACTAACTGATTTGAATTGAATTTGTATTGCATGAGTACTTGAATATGAGATATATGCTTATTTGGTTGAGTTATCTGTGGAGTTGTCTATATGCACTGATTTCATGATATTAGAACTGTCTATCTGCTTGTTTTGTTTACAGGACCATGTGAAAAGAAAAAAAAAGAAATTTTGAGAAAATGAAAGAAAAAAAAAGAAGTGTAAAAGAAAATCATGTGGTGGGTTGAGATGGAGCATAAAAAGCACTCACCCATAAACACATGCAACGAACGAGAACGAGCGTAAAACGCACTCGTTGGTGAGAAGATAAGTGAGATGGAGCATAAAATGCACTCACTTGAAAGGAAAATGATGAGAAAGGTGAAATGGAGCATAAAATGCAGTCACTTGAAAAAACATGAAGTTCATGGTTTTGGTGAAAAAAAATGAATAGCAGAAAAAAAATATGTTCTGAGCTTTGAGTCAGTGTGCACGGTTGTTGTTCCATGATAACTGCGTTGAGTATGTGTGTAGATCATAGGAAAGATACTTATGTGGATACAGTTTGAATTAGAGATGTTCGGTGGGGAATGACGAGGTTATTGTTGTGAATTGATTGATTAAGTATTTAGTAGATTTCTGTTGATTAGTATTGATATTCATGGTTGGTAATTGAATTGAAACCTTTTGAAAGTTGGTTAAATGAATTTCAGATGTAGTTAATATTACCTTTGTTTTAGTTTATGCGAGGACGTGTAAAGGCTAAGTGTGGGGGAATTTGATAAGTGCATAATATTTGATAATTTTGATTCCTTTATATTTAGTTTTATTACATATTTTATGTATATATGAGTTTATTAAGGTATTTATTGATTTTAGGAGGAATTGGAGCTAAAAAGAGAAAAAGAGGAAAAATGGATCAAAATGGACGCGCAAGGAGCAAAAGAAGAAAAACGGACAGACTTTTTGGGCTGCGACACTCAAAGGCTGAGCCGCGGCGCGTGAGGCTTTCCGCGGGCGCGTGGGGCACGTGACTTGCGGCAGAATTTGTCAGGCTTTGTAATTTTTCAAGGAATTTTATTGGAATTTGGATTGTTATTTTCTTAAGGTTTTAGGACTTTATTCTAGGGGTATAAATATATGTTCTTAGTGAAGTTTTGAGGTCTTGGATGCTCACAATTGTAAACCCTAGATTTAGGGGCAAGATTGAAGACATGTCAAACTAAGTTTTCTTATTCAGTTTTAAGGGATGTTGAACCTTATTTATAATTAATGGTTTAATTAAGTATTCATTATTTATTCCTTCTCATATGAAATTCATTCTTGATAATCTAATTTAATTGTTGAATGCTATTTGGCTTAATTAATTTGATTTCTGCATAATTGAATTGGTTAGCTAAAATCATATGCTAGATTAAGGGATAGTATTATGTGTAATTGATATTATTCCTAATCATAAGTAGTAATTAGTAATACATGATTGTGGACAAACTTTTGAGTATTATTATGATTATCATAAGACAGATTAAATAATCCGAGCTTGTGTGATTGTTGCTTGGAATAGTCTAATTTCCTAGTTCTTAATGCTGCTATTATATATATTAAATCTAGAGAGCTTGTTCTAGGTTGTATAATAATTAGAATCTTGTGAAGAGTTTGTTTCATTGAGTGATAATCTAAGGGAAATTTCAGATAGCAGATCGAGCTTATTGTTATTTAGGACTATTAGTTTCATTGAATGATAAATATTGTAAAACATAATTATTTCATTATTGTAAAAAGGTGATACTGAACTGAAAAACTGAAATCCCTAATTCATTGGTTATTCTTATTAATTATTTTATGTTACATTAGTTAGTTTAATTCAATTCAAAACCCCCCAATTTATATTCAGTTGTATTAGAAAGCATTATGATAAATATTGAACAATTCATTCTCTATGAGATCGACCTTTGCTTATTCCTATACTTATTCTTGTGTTAGTAGAGTAGTAGTAAGGATTTAATTTTGGAGTGTTAACGACAGCTCCCACTTACCACACTGGCCTTGGTTCTTAACAGGTGTAACTGCACCTTTCTTTCTCCAGTCCATAGTAGCTGGCACTGCAGTAACATTTTCATACTTGAACAAAGTTGTTGTTGTGGAGCATATATGACTCTTGAATCTAATTCGTTTGTAAGGTCCGCAAATTCGTTTACCGCTAGTTTGTAAGGCTTATCATTTGCTTTGTTGAATGAATGTATATATTTCAGGTTCTCTTCAAATATGGTAGAATGCCTATTTTTCTCATCAGCATCTTTATATACACGACCATAACGAGCCATCCACTGCTCATGCGTCTCAAGTATTGATGCCTCATTCAGAGAGCTAGCTGCAGCAATAGAAGCCAAGGCTGTGACACCCCCAAATCCGGGTCCCTTGAACCTCAGATTCGGTGCTCACGATACAACATACACATCTCATCCATCTACCCATTTCTTATGAATTACATCAATTATTACATTAACTTAATACAAAATATATAATCATCCCAGGTCTTACTAACCTTAACATTACATACCTAATAATACAAAAGGTTTAAGTCAACATACAACATAATATTCATTACATAAGTGACACTATTCAGTCGCCTTCGCTTTGCCTTTATTCTTCTTAGACCATTCGGCTACCTCGGCTTTAGCTGAAAAGTTTTATTTTAAGCAAGGGTGAGCAACTAATTTGCTCAGCAAGTTAAAGCGTACAATAAAGGATATATCATGAACAGAAGAGTTTAACTTTCTGAAACTTCAACAATGTTTCAAAGATTATGAAATAGCTGAACAATAAATCATTTCAGGTAACAAGAATTTTCTTGAATTTCATGCTGAATAATATATGAAGAATGAAAGAGTTAAAATTCTTTCGAAGATTCAATAATATTCAATTGATCATGAAGGATTAGCAATACTGCAATAATAGTCAATAAAGTGGGGTTATACCCAAATTTCATGCTGAGTGATCACAATGGATCGTGAACTGCTAGAGGAATCATCAGCTAATAATACTGAATACCTCAAGAGTATAAGTTAATCGTATAGACTAAATATACTCTTCTGCAAGTACGTGAAGGGATCAGCTTCATTGTACCCGTGATTATGCATAATACTCAAACATAGCGCGCGGGTCAGGTTTCCGACAATAAAATTTCCCCTGATTTATTTTTCAGGGTTGTTCATCTCAGTCTTACATCATGAGTCCATACCGCAACAATATGGTTTGGATTGAATTCAAAGAAATACTATGAATTTAACATATAATATCAATGTTGATCTAGCCGAAATAACTGGCATAAATCTTTCAATAATAAATCCGCTCATATTAAATAGAACGTTTCATGCTTTAACAAATATTAGTCTCGCCAAAACAAATAGCTGAGACACAACTCATAAACAGTTCAAGTAACAGATCAGGAAATCAAATGCACTATGTGCGAATGACAATAAATATTTAGATGTGGAATAATTGTCAATAATTAATCCACTAGCATGCTTGAAATATAATAACTCGAGTTTGAGTTAGGGAACTTGCCTTGTTCGCTGATTACTGCTACGCAATTTAAGTATAATCTCTTATGAAAGACCTATTATTAATAAGATTGATCTTTCAATTAGCATAACATATTATAACTCATTTAGTCACATAAATCAAATATTAGATACTACAATAAATCATTAGTAATATTATCATCATTTGATAATATTCTATCACATAATCATCATCTTAAACTCCCTTTTAATATCAAATAATATTTCATTACTTCTTAACATTATTAATCACATAATAATATTTTATTCCCTTTTTAATATTATTAACTACTTAATAATATTTTATTCATTCACAAATATTATTAATCATTTAATAATATCTTACTGACCTCATAACATTATTAATCATTTAATAATATCTTATTCGCTTACTAATATTATTAATCACTTAATAATATTTTAATAACTCTTTAATAATATTTTAATCACTTACTAATATTATTAATCATTTAATAATATTTTAATCACTTATTAATATTATTATTTATTTAATAATATTTTATTTATTTATTAATCATTTAATGATATTTTAATCATTTAATAATATTTTATTTAATTACTAATATTATTAATCATTTAATAATATTTTAATCATTTATAAATAATTTAATATAATTGTTTATCTCTTACTATTTAATTCACATATCATGTCATTCATATAACATTTATTAAAAAATGACCAAAATACCCTTATAAAGTTTTTATACATCATATATTGATCATTAATCAATAAAATCACATTAACAGGTTTTACAACTTAATATAACTTAATTTACTCATTTATTCTTAACTTAATCATAGGCATTAAAAATACCAAATCAAGTTATTATTTTTTTTATCTTCTGGGGAACTTAATATATAATATTTTAGTGGCAAAATAATTTTCCTGCAATTTTCTAAATTCGTTTCGTATTTTTTAAATGTCCAAAATAGTTCGAAATTGTTACAATTATCATAAATTATCCCTTTGCTCAAAAATTATGAAATTTACACGGTAGTCTCCTATTGTCTAAACCTAGCTCCTGTAAAACTTTCACATTTTTCTGGGCTTTATAAGTGGAGTTATAACAGTTTGTTTTTTAAAACGTACTTTCTTATAAAAGCCATAACTCTCATTCTATACATCAACAAATTACCATCTTTGGACAGCAACTAGTTAACTTGATATACTGACATACCACAAAATACCAGAATTTTTAGAGTCTTAAAAAGTGACCGAAACAGCCTTTACAAAATTGGATAGTAGGCTCACTGGATTTTCCAGTTTTTTTCGCAGGCGGGGAGTGTTTTACGAAAAATCATGCTACGGTTTGCTCGTTTAATCTTTTTGAATGATTCTACTTGGATTCATCAGATAACTCATGTATCTAACTTATGCCTTTGACGGATCATAAATATAATTTACAGATTTAAAATGGTAAAGGTCCAAAGTGGACTGAAATTAGAGCTTTCTAAGTCCAAAAACTGTTTTTGTTCTTCTTTGCTATTCAAGCTTATCAACACTTAAAATGGTATGATCTAAACATGAAATATCCTATAACATGAAGATTTAGTATTCTATGGTTTAAAAACATAAACTAATTATTTATTACAAAATATTCACAAGAAATTATTTAACTAACTAGGATTAAGGTTTAAAGGTATTTATACCTTGTTCTAATTGCAAACCTTCTTCTTCTTCCACAATAATTTATGAAGTTGGATGGTATGAAGAAATAAAACTCCTCCTTCTTACCTTGAAGTACCCGAACCCCCCCACTCTCTCTCTCTCTATCTTTTCTATTTTTCTTTTGTTAACTAATTTGGAAATATGAAGTAAAGTTTATTTGCAAAATAGATGAGGGGTATATATATACAAGTAAAATGTATATATACCACTTGTATGTATACTTAAATCCTCCAACTCTTCTTGTCTTACTTGCACATCTAAGCAAAATAATTGAGACAAAAACTTAAAGTAATAATAGCTAGTATAGTGGTGCCTAACTTTGGAGAAAAAAAATAATTTCCAATATGTGTTAATTCTTTCCCCACTTGTGCCGGTCATCTCAACAATTATTGTCCATCTTTGATTTTTTTTTTTGTAATTTAGCTTCTAGATAACCCACACAAATTTGGGCTAAAGTTGGGCTATCCATTTATTGATTGGGCTCTCTAATTTAAATTGTTTGGGCTCTCTAATTTAAATTATTTGGGTCATGCAATAATTATAAGTCCATTTCATGAATTTTACATTACCCTATATATTTAATTAGGGTTTCTAATCCACCCATTTTGGATCTTAAGTAATTACTCATGTAGATTTAATTATATAACCCAATTAGACTTGCTTTAATTGGGCTTAAAATAAATACTTAAATTGAGATAATAAAATTAATCTCTTAAGTTAGTCTACTAGTATATATTTTAAATATCAAAAATCTCCAATAAATATAACCTTTAGGTTATTTAATTCTTATTCCTAATATATAATGTTAGGCTACAAGGCTTTTTTTTTTCTCTTTATATAATAAATAAATATATATACATATTTATAATATATATTTATTTAATCGCATACATATTTCACATAAGTCACAAAATATTTATCATCATTGATAAATATTTAATACATTCATTTATCGACATATCCATTCAATATAAGTCACAAAGTGTTCAATACACTAATAAATAATTTAATATACTTATTTCCTTTAATAAGTTATTACACATTCATATAATCACTTTATATTAGTAATACTAATTACTCATTTAAATATTATAAATCTTTTTATTTACCATCCAAGGTTAACATTCAATCTATGTTAATTTTTAACATAAGCTTAGCTTACTTTCCTTCCATCAATTTAATTAGTTAATCATCTTTGCCTCATTTACATTTCTTAGTCAACTTAAAATAAATAAATTGACTAACTTACTTAATTCATATCACATATGCTCAAAGTAATAATAATAATAATAATAATAATAATAAATAAATAAATAAATAAAAATTAATTCGCAAAAATATACATATATAATCATATAAAATTCTCGGTCCTTACAAAGGCTTCCAAAATGAAGAGCATTGCCATGATAATGATCTGGTGCTTGCTTGTGGAAGCCATTGTACTTCTTACGGGTAAGATAGATGAATCAGATGTACTTGAGAGCTTATGCAATAACACTGGAATTCTGCATTATATAAGATAAATGTTTTGTTTTTTTTGTAAAGCTTACGGAACTTTCTTAGATTGTTATGATTCCGACTTTTTTTTTTAATTACTAATTTGATATGATTGCTAGACTTTGTTGTTTTCTTTTGTTTCTTGATGTACTCATCTGTTTCATCTGTTAGATTGTATAATGACTATATTTTTACTCTTTGAATCTGAAACCGTATTTGTACTACGAAATTTATTTTGTGAAAACATTAATTTTATACTACTCACCATTTTTCTCTAGTTCATGATTGATTGGGCATCTTAGTTGAAAGATAGAATACATCTCTAATGGTAATTAAATCGTCTCCGTTTTTTTTTTGCAATTTTGGTTTTTTTTTTGGAATTGAAGTTTTTTTCATGAGGCAAACTTTTATTTATCGGTAGAGCTTGGATTCGTGTACAAGTTTATTGCGATTTTATACTAACTCTGTAAAACTAGACTAAATTGTTAACTAGATTTAATGTTTAGGAAAATTGCAAAAGTTTACGTCAACTTTTTGATTACCAGTTACGTGAATAAGTATTAGTGATAATAATTTTGGAAAGATGTGTAATAAGTAGGGCCCTCTTATAATTCCTACTAATTCTATGTATTGATAAACTTTGCAATTGTAATTCTGACATAAATTTATCGCAATATATAACATGACTAGTGTTTATATGTTTTGATGCAAAATCAAACAATTTAAAAATTTATCACAATACATAGCAGGACTCTAATGTTTATTTGTTTCGATGCAACAACAGACAACTTGTGTTGGTTGGGTTAGTTAAACACATTTTATTCAAATCTATAATAATTCCCCATCCCAGATACGCAATAGGTCACTGCTAGTGTTCTAAAAATCCCCGCCTAGTCTCATTAATGCCTGCTAAACATTAGGCGGTCCTCTACCACCTTGATTTGGCTAGGCGCCTAAGCTCCCGCCTAGACAGAATCAGACCTCTACTTTGAAGCTCTACAATAGTTAAATGAATTTGCTCAGTTTTAAAAGATTGTTTTTTTGGTAATGTTTCATGTAAAATTTTAAAAATTACATATACTGTATGTTTTGTATAGTATGACAAGTAAATACAATAGAAAAATAAATAAATGAGATCCCAAAGAAAACGTCTCGTCTGCCTAGAAAAACGCTTAGGTATCGAGAAAAATAAATAAATGAGATTCCAAAGAAAACGCCTAGTCTGCCTAGAAAAACGCTTAGACACCGCCTAGTTAATTGTGTATCTCAATTAACTAATATTAATTAATTAATTTCATCCACTTTCTTTGGTGATTTAATTAACGATTAAATCTTATTTTCTCAATATATGTATATATTTTACATGTATATACACATTTAATCCATTACACAAAATCACATATTTCGGATTATATATATGAAACACATATATACATATATGTTCAAATCTACTTTATCTCTTAATAAGAATTTTATTTATTAAATTCTTATTTTAAATTTCTGAAATATTTGGGATATTACAAATATGGGTTGAAATGAGGATGATTTTGGATAATATAGGCAATAAGGTGCTGACAGAATAAATTATGGGTTGAAACTTGAAATGAAGATAGGGTATCATCAACAATAGTGTTAACGCTTGATTTTGTCCACGCGTCCAATCCACTCTCCGCGCGTGTACCTGCACAAAAGTCCCAACGGCTTGGGCCGTGTGGAGACTCCTCGGGTGTAAGAGTAAGTAACAAGCTCAAGTTTCGCTAACAATGGAGGTCAAATATTTAGTAGGGTAAAAGTGTTGTACCTGGCCTTCATTGTTACTCGGGTATTTATAAGGATCCACTTGGCTACTTTCTACTCCAATTAGGAGTGTACTGCCCAGAATCCTTATAAGATCCGGACTCAACTACCTTGATCCGATAGAAGTATTATCCAATAGGGAACCACAAGGGCTTAGGATACTGGCCCAAGCCATTTCGGACTGGAGAGTCCTCATAGAATCCGCTAGGTGTGATTGGCCTTTGGGCCGAGCCCAACATAAGAAGCCCAATCCAGCCTGTTAGGATTTATATCCGATCATTGCCCCCTACTCTCCCTTAGTATATGATATGTACTGGGGGAGTGAGTCAGAGGATTTGATCATCCGGAAAATTTATAACAAGGAAATAGGATAAATGCTCTCGGGAACCCGAAGGTGTCAGACCGAGGATATCTCTCCTCCAAGTGTCTTCAAGTGCTAGCCCGAAGATAGGGACTCTCGAGGGCGTCAAACCAAGGATAATGCCCCTCGGGTGCTCGACAGCATAAGAACCGAGGGGGGGAGTTCTTTGGGATCCCTAGAAATGTTGTCCCGAGGACGGAGAATCTGGTCACGACATTGGGCTTCTCTGATGGGTAAGCCCCGCTCACAAATGTGTATTTGGGCCCAATCTTTGTATTTCGAAGCCCAACAGTGATAGCCCAGTGCAAGCAGCCTAACAGTCATTTTTTGAAATTCGAAGTGTTACAGCTGTTTGGCACTATAGCTCATCAGCAATAACTTCTCCCTCCCGCCTCTGACCTCGTCCGTTGGATAGGATCAATTTCGGCCGTTGGATACCCACTTTTATAGAGAAAGTTAACCTAGCCGTCATTTCTTACCAGCGCATTCGTTTTCACAGAGAGAGAGAAGTAACTTTCCAGAGACCTCGTCTTCTTGCTTTTTCTCTGCTTTAGGATCGATCGTCCATCCCCTTCCTCGAACGTCTTCAAGTAAGTTAATCACTTTCTTTCTTTTCTCTTCTCGATGGCTGGGGGTGATGGGAATCAGGCTTCATCTTCCCATGGTGAAGATGAGATTACTATTGCTAGGGCCGGAATTCCAGAAGGTCAGCCATGGAAACCGGTAATAATAGAACGTATGAGAGATATAGAAGAGTACAATAGGACTAAGTATCTTTCTTTAGAGTATAGAGTAGCCAACATTCCTTCTTCTATCAAGAATCCCTTTTTTGATCTGTTGATGACGGAATTCTATATTCCAGAATCGTATGAAATTAGGAGACCCGAGGGTGAAGAAAAGGTATACTGGCAACCCGAAGGGGGGTGGATTCCGATTCACCGCCAGTTGCTTCTCTTCGGGGTGCGTTTTCCACTCCGCCCTTTCGTCGTAGAACTTCTTCATACAGTAGGACTTAGTTTGAATCAATTATCCCCAAATTCTTTCATTCACTTAAATAGTTTTCATAGCTTTCTGCTCGTCCGAGAGCATAACCCCGAAGCTTGACTTCTTCTTTCAATTCTTTTCCCGCTCTCTCCGCCTGTAAGGAGAAGGGTTTTTATCAAATAATCAAGAATCCGGGTAGAGATACCCTAATGGATACCCCATCCAGTAACAAGGGATGGCATGGGGATTGGTTCCTCATCAAGGGGCCGGACACTGAGTTGGTAGGACCTTGGTCTAACCCGAACAAAGACCAATTAAACCCGAATCGGATTACCCGAAGAAGGTTGGAGGAGTTCGAGGTTTTGTATTCCAAGCGACCATCGGTGAAGTGGAACCGGCTTCTTTTGAATGACCAAGACTGGTTACATGATCATGGCTGTAAGTCCATTTAAATTTCCCGAATGCAAATTATTATCGAATTGATAACATACTGATTGATTGTATCTTTTGTGCAGTGGCTGACTCCGGAAGGACTGCTGATAACGAGGTTATCCTTGAGGCAGCTGGTGTGCCGAGGACAAAGCTGTCAGGTGCTGAAAAGCTAAGGCTGGCACACCAGAAGAAATCCTCGGGCAGCAAAGTATTAACCTTGCCCGAGGGAGCTACCGAGGGAGCAACTGGACCGGGCCCGACCCCAGAGTCAGCGAGAGCTGCTGAGCCCAAGCCCAAAAAGAGGAGGCTGGTGCGTCACTCCTCAGTTGAGGTGAGAGAAGGACCTATCCAAATGGTCCCGATCGAGCCTTCTTCTACTACCGGGGGATCAGCCAGTGTTGCCCCGAAGGAGCTGGTCGCAACAGCTTCTTTTGATGCCGAATCTCCTCACCCCGAAGAAGGGGTTCTGGTGAGGAAGAAGAAGAAGCAAGTAGAGTCCACTCCTCCTCCCCCTCCTGCCACTGAACAACTAGGGGCGGAAGGAGTGGGAACTTCTGTCGGGGCCTTGGACTCTGTCCCGATCATTCTTGACGCAGCAGAGGCTAGTCAGGGGGGTCTGAAGGTCTTGATGGAGAGGTTGTTCGCTCACCACACCAAGGTACACAAGTGTTTTTTAAGTATTACCCCTAATTGCTTTGTCTGTCGTATCCTAACTCCTGAATCGTTACTATACAGGGAAACGATCTTCTGCTTGAAGTTTCTGGCCAAGTTAAGAGCTTGGAGCACGAGCTGAAGAAGTCCACCGAGGAGTGTGATGCGGCGAAGGATAAACACCAGAAGGTCCGAGACCAACTCCACCAACAACACGCTAGCTTTCATGCCATGAAAGCTGATTATGAAGTGATTCGGTCGGAGAAGGTGAAGACTGATCAGGAGCTCGCCGATCTGAGGAATCGGGCAGAATATGCCGAGACCCGGGCCGAGAGGGCTTCCAAACAAACTGAGGCTGCTACAAAGCGAGCCGATGCTGCCGAGGGGAAGATCCGGGAGCTCGAAGCTCTTCTCCGGAGGCAAACTGAACAAATCAGCCAATCGGACGAGGTGATCCGCTTACAAACCGACCAGATGCGCAATCTAAAGGACAATGTCCAGATGATCGTTGACGGTTGGGCTGCGAAGGAATCAGATTGGCTGAAAGGTCCTATTGACCCCGCGTCGCCGAGTGTTCTGGCCCCAAGTCTTCGGCAAAAGGTGATCGAGGACTACAAGGTCTCCGATCAATTCCACGAAGATGTCCAGGATGCTGTGGTGAACGAGTTCAATGACGGCTTTGAGTTTGCCCGAGAACTTGTGCGGGGAAAGGGTCATGATCCTGATGCACTGGGGATTGTTATTCCCGAAGACTGATTTTGTAATTTCCTAACATGTAATTTCAACAAACTCTTTGTAGTATGAATATTATGTAATGAAAGTTAGTTCTTTTGATGAGTTGTGTAAATATTCTATCTTATCTCTTCTCTTGAGTTATTCTTATTTATCAATGTTCATAGCTGCTCTACATCTCTTCTCCCCATTAACTTTATTAGGAAATTGCTAATAATGTTAATCGATGTATCAAAGTGTATGCAAAAACAGCAGGCAAAGATAAAACAGAAGAATTCTCATTAATCTCGAAAAGATAATCAATATTGAGCAACATTTGAGCCTCAAAAAGAAACTAAGTACATAGTGTCACTGATGATATCTTCGGAGCCGAGCTGCATGCCATGTGTTCGGGACTTCCTTTCCATCCATATGTTGCAATTTATAGGTTCCTGATCCTAATATTTCGATGACTTTATACGGTCCTTCCCATGTGGGCATCAGTTTTCCCGTTTCCCGAGGTGTAGACGCTTCTGCCTGCCGAAGAACCAAGTCCCCTACCTGGAATGTTCTTGACTTGACATTTTTGTTGAAATGCCGAGCCGTTCGTTGTTGATAGGTGGCTAATCTGAGAACCACGGCATCACGTTCCTCTTCCAGTAGGTCTAGGTTTTCCCGAAGCCCCTCGCTATTGAGAATTTCGTCAAAGTTTTGGACTCGGGAGGAAGGTATTCCAATCTCAATAGGTATCAAGGCTTCGGTCCCATAAGAAAGCTTGAAGGGTGTTTCTCCGGTTGTGGTTCGAGGAGTTGTTCGGTAGGCCCATAGGACATGCAGGAGTTCTTCGGGCCAGGCTCCTTTGGCGTCTTCGAGTCTTCGTTTGATACCGTTCAACAAGAGCCTGTTTGTCACCTCAACCTGTCCATTTGCTTGAGGATGGGCCACAGAAGTTCGTCGGTGTTGAATATTCAGTTCTGTCAGAAAACCTTCGAACTCTTTCCCCACGAACTGAAGACCATTATCAGAGACTAGGACTTTAGGGATCCCGAACCGATAAACCACCTGTTCTTTAAAGAATTGAAGACATGTTTTCTCCGTGATTTTTGCTAGTGGTTTGGCTTCGACCCATTTGGTGAAGTAATCTATGGCCACAATAACAAATTTTACCTGACCCTTACCCTGAGGAAGCGGCCCGAGAATATCTATTCCCCAAACTGCGAAAGGGATGGGAGATAATATAGGAGTTAGCTCTTCGGGAGGTTGGTGTGGTACCGAAGCGCACAGTTGGCATTTGTGGCATTTTTTGACGAAGTCTTTGGCGTCCTGAAGCATGGTCGGCCAGAAATATCCTTGTCGCAAAATTTTATGTGCCAACGTCTTTGCTCCAACGTGATCCCCACATATCCCTTCATGGACTTCTCGAAGAGCGTAATCTGATTCTCTGGGACCGAGACATCGAAGTAGGGGCGACGAATAGGATCTCCTGTACAGTGTATCCTCAATGAGACAGTACTTTGTGGCTTTGAATTTGATCCATCGGGCCAATGTTCGGTCATCGGTCAGCTCATCGGTTTTCAGAAACTTGACTATGGGGGTCATCCAGGAATCCTCGGATTCAATATCCATTACTGTCTGAACCGTTGTGCTCGGTTCCTGAAGGGTTTCAAGGTAGACAGATCCTTCCATTTCTCCCTGGTCAGTTGTAGCAAGCTTCGAGAGGGCGTCAGCCATGGTGTTGTCTGCTCTGACTACCCCAATAATTTGATACTTAGGGAAGTGTTCGAGGAGCGTCTGCACCAGCTGTAGATATGCCTGAAGATGTGGTTCTCTGGCTTCATATTCCCCCAATACCTGTTTTACCACGAGTTGGGAGTCGCTGTATATCATCAGGTTTTTTACCTCCAGGCTTCGGGCCAACCTTAGACCTGCTATAAGTGCTTCATATTCGGCAATGTTGTTGGTAGCTGTGAACCCGAAGCGAATAGATTGTTGGATCCTGAATCCTTCGGGGGATGTAAGAATCACCCCAGCCCCGCTGCGAGGTCCGACGCTAGATCCGTCTACAAATAATGTCCATGCCGAGTCTGTAGTCGGATTTGATAATTCAACTGTCTCTTCTTCCTTCTCCTCAGGGAAAGAACATTCAACAATGAAATCCGCCAGAGCCTGCGCCTTGATTGCTGTTCGAGGCCGAAAGTCTATATTGAACTGACTTAGCTCCACAGCCCACGCTGCTAGTCCTCCCCCCGAAAACTCGGGACGGTACAATACTTTCCGAAGGGGTTGATCTGTAAATACTGTGATGGTTCTTCCCTGAAAGTAATGCCGAAGTTTCCGGCTAGAAATAACCAACGCGTAAGCCAACTTCTCTATGTTCGGATATCGGGTCTCGGCATCTCGAAGAGCATGGCTTACGTAGTAGACTGGTTTCTGACCTTGTGTGTCCTCCCTTATCAAAGCTGACCCGACCGCAAACTGTGTTGGCCGATAGATACAACTGTAGGTTCTCCTCGGGAAGAGCTTTACTGAGGATAGGAGGAGAAGAGATATAATGCTTGATCTGTTCAAAGGCAAGCTGACACTCTTCCGTCCAAACGAACGTCCTTCTGGGTTCTGAGCCCCTTTTAGAGTATTGAAGAATGGCAGACATTTCTCTGCTGATCGGGGCCACGAACCTTCGAAGGGCAGCGAGTCTCCCTGTTAATCTTTGAACATCTTTGAAACTCCTTGGGGATTGCATCTCGAGGATGGCCGATATTTTTTCGGGATTAGCTTCTATCCCTCGTCGGCTAACCATGTATCCCAGGAATTTACCGGACCCGAGTTCCAAAAGTGCACTTGGCGGGATTAAGTCTCATATTATGGATTCTGACGTTCCGAAAGCACTCTTCTAGATCTGACAAGTGGTCTTCGTCTCTCCCATGCTTCGTACGATCATATCATCCACATAAACTTCCATATTTCTGCCGATTTGATCTCTGAACACTTTATTCATCATTCTTTGATAAGTTTGCCCCAGCATTGATCAGACCGAACGACATAACCTTGTAGGCGTAGATTGCTCGGTGAGTGATGAAGGATGTCTTCGGGATGTCTGGTTTGTACATGGCAATCTGATTATACCCGGAAAAAGCATCCAAGAAGCTCATTAAAGTGTGTCCCGCAGTGGAATCGATTAGTTGATCGATGTTCGGGAGAGGATAATAATCTTTCGGGCATGCTTTATTAAGATCCGTGTAGTCTACACACATCCTCCACTTCCCGTTATGCTTCTTCACCAGCACCACGTTGGCAAGCCATTCCGGATAAGTTATTTCATAAATGAAGTTGGCAGCCAATAACTTTTTTTCGATCTCTTCATCTATCACCTTTTGTCTCTCGGGAGCAATATTACGCCTCTTCTGTTTGACGGGCTTGTGGCTGGGGTTGATACTTAATTTATGTTCGGCCCCACATCCCTATTTATTCCCGGCATGTCAGCTGGCGTCCACGCAAATATGTCTGAGTACTCTTTCACCAGCTCGATGAGTCTGGTTCTGACGCCCGTTTCCAAACCGGTAACCGATCTGTATTGTCTTGGTGCTGTCCTCTCCCGAAGCAATGGAATCTCTTCGGTTTCTTCAGCAGGCGTAGCTATCGGCTCAGAGCCTCCTTCTGTAAAAGGTTTCTAGCTCAATTTTCATCGTAGTTTTTTGCTTACTCACACCCCCCCACAGAAGTCGCCTGGATAGTCTGGAGATAGCACCTTCTAGACAAATCCTGATCACCAGTCACTTCACCAATCCCATTCTCGGTCGGAAACTTCATCTTCAGATGCGGAATTGAGGTAACTGCCTTTAAAGCCGCCAAAGTTGTTCTCCCGAGAATAGCATTGTAGTTGCTTTCCACCTGGACCACATAAAACCTTATCATGATGGAAGCCTGTTTGGGAGCCGTGCCAAAGATCGCTGGTAATTCTATCGTCCCTGCTATTCGGACTGGGTTGTTCCCGAAGCCATACAGCGGGGACTCATTGCAGATCTCCAACTTCCTTCCCCCCAGATCCAGCCGATTGTAGGCGTGGCTGTAGAGCACGTCCACTGAACTTCCGTTATCCACCAGCATGCGTTTCAGATTCATAGTTCCAACCTGGGCCGTGATGACCAATGCATCTTGGTGTGGCATGACTATTCCCGGGGGGTAATCATCATCGGAGAAGGTAATGGGCTCGGTCGGAGAAGTCTTGGGCTGCCCAGACAATTGATGGACCTCTCTAGCGAAGGCCTTCCTCTTCCGGTTAGACAGAGCTGATATTGGGCCTCCTGAGATAACGTCGACAACTCCTCGGGCTGTTCCCGATGATGGAGGTGGTGGTGCTATCCGATCGAAAGCACTTGGTTTGTATCGATCTGCCACATAGCAATCCAGGTTACCCCTCCGGACTTGCCTTTCTAGGAAATCCTTTAACTGGTAGCAATCTTCAGTGTCATGCCCCTTGGCTTCATGGTAGTCGCAATATTTGTCCCCTTCCTTTTGTCTGGCAAAAACTCTGATCCTCGGGGGCTTTTCATAGAAAGGCTGGTCCTTAATTTCCTTAATGATAACGGCTCTACTCAAGGTTAAGGGAGTGTAGTCCTTATCATTATCCCTGTTACCTCGGTCTCTCGAACCATTATTCTTCTTTTACCGATTATCTTGGGAATCTTTCTTGTTGTTCCCCTTGTCGTTATCGTTGTACTTCTTATCAGCGTCGTTTCCTCTGGGGTCTCTCTGGTGAAAATCACCTGTATTTTTCGAGGTGCCCCGAAGGTTAGCGAGCGCCTCTTCCAACTCAACGAACTTATCGACTTTGTCATATGCCTCTGGTAGGGATTCGGGTGCCTTCGAGATGATTTCCTCGATCAACCTGCTAGACTTATCCACGTTCAATCCCATGGTCAAAAAGTGGATCACCTGCTTCGGATCTATATCGTTGATCTCAGATACAGCCTCCCGGAATCTCTTTATATACTGCCGAAGCGTCTCATTCGGTCTCTATTTAACCTGCATCAGGGATGTGATCATCTTAGCCCGCCTCTTGTTGCTGCCGAAGCGGGTGTGGAATTGTTCTTTCAGATCATCCCATGAGCGTACTGATGCAGATGGGAGGGAGACAACCCACTCCCGAGCAGTCTTCTTCAGGGTGGATAAGAATAAATGGCACATGGCCGCTTCATTATGACCATGAAAGAGCATGGCCTGCTCGAAAGTGAAGGTATGATCATGGGGATCTCCAGATCCATCATACATCTCCAGGTTTGAGGGAACCTTGTTCTTCCTATCGATCTTCGCATTAGCCAAGTCTCGGGTGAAAGGGGTGGCCCGAGGCTTCTTGTTTCCTGACGGTTCGGCCCTTCGGGGTGATGATTCCCCAGTATGACTTCTATCAAGGCTTCGTCGGGAACCCTCGCGACGATCTCGCCTGGATGGTGACCGGGCTCTCTTTCTCAAGTCCCTTGTAAAAATGGATTCAGACTGGGCCTGGTTATTATCTCGACGCCGTCTTTGGGGTCGGTCATCTCTTCGTCGGCGGGGAGCAGAGCGGGAGGCCGAGCCTCTCTCGCTCAGCAACTGTTGCCCAGCTTCGTTCAGTTCTATGTACTGCCTGTCAAGCTCTTCTTGCTGGATGTCTAGAGCTTTCTTTCGATCAAGGATCTGCTGAAGGCGTTGTCCCCGTTCGGCTGATGTCTCCCGGTGTGGCCGAGATTGCACCGGTCCGTGTGAACCATGGTTGCTTTGTTGTGAATTTTCCATGTGGATTTGTTTTGATCACCAAAGCAATTTTCTACTAAAAGGCCCTCCTTCTAGCGCCAATGTTAACGCTTGATTTTGTCCACGCGTCCAATCCACTCTCCGCGCGTGTACCTGCACAAAAGTCCCAACGGCTTGGGCCGTGTGGAGACTCCTCGGGTGTAAGAGTAAGTAACAAGCTCAAGGTACGCTAACAATGGAGGTCAAATATTTAGTAGGGTAAAAGTGTTGTACCTGGCCTTCATTGTTACTCGGGTATTTATAAGGATCCACTTGGCTACTTTCTACTCCAATTAGGAGTGTACTGCCCAGAATCCTTATAAGATCCGGACTCAACTACCTTGATCCGATAGAAGTATTATCCAATAGGGAACCACAAGGGCTTAGGATACTGGCCCAAGCCATTTCGGACTGGAGAGTCCTCATAGAATCCGCTAGGTGTGATTGGCCTTTGGGCCGAGCCCAACATAAGAAGCCCAATCCAGCCTGTTAGGATTTATATCCGATCAAATAGTAATTCCTATCGGCAAAGATAGTAATATGGGTTGAAATGAGGATGATTTTGGATAATATAGCAGTGATTGATATATTTTGGCTGTATTTGGTTTTTGTTTTAAATAGTATGACTCTGGTCAGTTTGTAATGGTAGTAGTAATATAGTGCAAGTGCTTGTAATGGTGGAAGTATTGTGCATTTAATAAATACAAATTAAACTAACCTACCTAATCACACAGTATTAATAATATTTTTAGTTTCCTCCAGTATATCAAAATAATATATACATAATACACTATAGAGGTGAAAAGGATGGGAATATGAATTTGCATCCCACAGTAAAACAGGTAACATGCAGATTAAAATTTGCATCTCACAGTAAACTCATAGTATATATGTATAAATAGGGATGACACAAAATTTTCATTTCCCATTTACCGGAATGTAGATGGCATATATGCTCATGCAACCTAGTCTGTCCGTCCTAACAAGCGAGTGGATTTGATTAGCACACAGTTCTTTGTTTTCTTTAAAAAAACAAAATTCTTTAGATTATGCACTCATTCATGGCCTTGAATAAACAATATCAAAATGTGACGCAAAAAAAAAACCCACATTAGAAAATATATCCAAGCTAGAAAAAAGGTGCTAAATGTACCATGTATAATTACATGATTGCAGTAATATTCCCTCAAAACTCAAGGTTCCACAAGATTTATGGCACAACAATGTAGGTTGTAACTGTACCAGCAGCTAGAATTTCACATTTAAAATAACATTACAAGGTTCAATATTACATTCAACTCCAGCATGTTCATGTACGTACTACGGGCAATATATAGAGAAAAAGTAATATGGTAACAATCAACATACATAATTTTACATTAGGTTGTCATTTATTTCTGATTTCAATACTTAAGCAGTGGGATATGAAGCTTGCATTGCTATGCCACAAAGGCCTTCCTTTGCTGCAACACCTCTTTGCATCCTTATGTACCCTTCTTCGCCCCAACTTGTGCCCCATGAGTTCTTCACAAGCCAATACTTGGTTGCCATCACTACCAGTACCATAGCCAACAGCAGTAACACCGTGGTCCTAGATCAGTGCCACATTGTCCTGTAAATACGCCACTCCACTCGAGTAAAACTGGAAGTCTGATCCCCCAGCATCAATGGCAACCGACGATTGGTTGATTGGCAACAGCTTTCAGCAGCGCACTCTCACTATTGGCAGGCACATCTTCGTGGCCAGTTATCTTGGCTGCATGGTTTGCTTCTTTGTTGGCGTTGCAAGTGCCATCAGTTCCACTGTAAGGGTAGTTTGATTCTGTGGAGAGGCCGTGATTTTGTTGGATGAACTCAAAGGCATTGTCCATTAGACCACCCTCGCAGCCTTGATCTTCCCCACTAGTATCACAATCAACTAGCTCTTGCTCCGATAGAGAGATCAATTTGCCAGTTTTGAGTTGGGTAATTCCTTCCATAGCTGCCACAGCCGAAAATGCCCAGCAGCACCCTATGTGTAATGCCAAGTAGAAGTGTTAGAAAATACAATAGTAGGCAAGTTTTTACATTTTTTTTGTTCAACTTAATGACTAGAAAAACCATTGAACCTTTATCAAATTAACAAAAAAAATACAAACTATTTCTTTTGCACCTATTGAACTTTCAAACAATCAACTAAAAATGCCTATAATTTGATTAGATCATATCATACACATTAGTAGACACATCAGCTCATATGGTCAAATTTTGGCCATTTTTGACATTTATTTGAAAGTAAACTAGTTTTTGGTGCAAAAAATATTTTGTATGCTTTTTGATAGCTCGACAAGAGTTCAATGATTTTTTTCAGCCATTAAGTCCATATTTTTTATACTTGAACTTGAAACTTACCACACTGGCCTTGGTCCTTAACAGGTGTAACTGCGCCTTTCTTTCTCCAGTCCATAGTAGTTGGCACTGCAGTAACATTTTCATACTTGAACAAAGTTGTTGCTGTGGAGCAAACATGGCTCTTGAATCTATTTCTTGAGCTCGTAAACTCTTCATTTGTAAGGTCTGCAAATTCATTAACCCCTAGCTTGTAAGACTTGTTATTTGCTCTATTGAATGATTGTATATATTTCAGGTTCTCTTCGAATATGGCAGAACGCTTGTTTTTCTCCTCAGCATCTTTATATACACGACCATAACGAGCCATCCATTGCTCATGTGTCTCAAGTATAGATGCCTCATTAAGGGAGCGAGCTGCAGCCAAAGAAGCTCCCACAATGAAGAGCATAGCAATGATGATACACTGGTGCTTGCTTGTGGAAGCCATTTTTCTGCTTATGGGTAATATAGATGAATTAGTTGTATTGGGAGCTTATGCAATTTGGCATTGGAATTCTTCATTATATAGGTAAATTATTTGTAAAGCTTGTTTTTGGAAATTCAAAGGGAAATTATTGTCTATCTGCGTGCCTGTTAAAATGTTTCTGATTTGGATGTTTCTTGATTACTAATTTGATATTATTGCTAGACTTTGTTGTGTTCTTTTTGTTTTTTCTCTTCTCATCTGTTTTAAATATAGTAATTCATTCCTAAACAATCTTGGACCTTTCCCTTAGGAATTTAAATACTTCCACTGTGCCGTTTGGTTCATCCATATTGAAAGTTCTAATAAATCTATCAATACAGAGTTTGAGAACTTATTCACACTTGAAAGTGCCTCAACTTTTTCATAATACTCCCTCCGTTCTAAAATTAGAGATATAATTTGATTTTTGAGATCAAACGACGATATATTAAACTTCAAATTGATGTGAATTTATTTAATTTTAGTTGATACAATTATTATAATTGTATAGTATAAAATAAAAACTATTAATCACAAAATTTAAATAATTCTAATTTTTTATGAGTGATACTAATTTTAAAATTTAATATGTCGTCGTTTAACTTTAAAGTCAAATTATATCTCTAATTTTGGAACGGGTGGAATAATTGATATCTTTCAATGGCTTGCATGGTGAGCTGACCAGAAAACCAAATTTAAAAAATCAAATGCTACCACTAATGGCTCTGTTTGCAACTTGGAAAACATAGAGGAAAAGAAAGGAAAAGAAAAAAGACAAATCTATCTCAACGATGATAAAATTAAGTTGCAGAGATACTTATTAGGAACAATGTTAAAATATAGTGTACAAAATGAATAAAAAAGCTTAAATAAAATTTTAGATTTTATTTCCTTTTCCCTGAGTTTTTCAAGTTCCACGGAGCCTATCTTTCGGTTCAATGAATAATAGCACTACATCCTTAAATCTGGCACAGGTTATATAGTTTCAGCCAAGCAACTGGATATCTTCCTTTTTAAATTCATCACATATAGTATTCTGAGCTGACACGATAAAATTTATTTAATGAAAGACATTAATTTTATATTACTCAATTCCTTTTCGGCAAAATTAATGATTACTCTGTTGTAATTGGCACTTTTTATTTATTAACCTATTAAATTTTTAAAAATTTTAATTACCTGATTAAATTAATTAAAATTTTGAAATTACATCATTCAATTATAAAAATTAGATAGCCGTTAACTTCATTCAGTTTTTTCATAATTGGCAGGAAAAAAGAAAAGAAAAGAGAAAGAAATAATGACTTGGCCAATTTGACTAGACAAAAATTACACGTCATCAAAAAATTTCCCAGCAATAATAATATTATCTTTTCTCTCTTCAGTCTTCTTCCTTTTCGCCTGCCTCCATCACGAAAAATTTCTCATTCTCAATTTTCATATCAGAATTTCAAATTGGGGCTTCTCTCTAACAAGACTAACTAGCAGCATATTCTAGCAGCATATTTGGACTCCATCTGCTCCAATTAAAACATAATTCCACAATATAAAAAATTGGGTTTCTTTTAAGTTTCATCTTCATGTGATTGGGGCGGCGGAGGATGGAGGAGAAAGTGTCTTAAAACCATTTCTTTTGTTAGATCCATGGAACTTAGAAGATATTATACTCGATTAAACCTAAATATGTTGGATCTTGGTGGTATATACCTTAAATCATGGAAAAACTTTGAAGAAAAACTTTGTAGGAAATAAGAAAAACCAAGAATTAAGAAACTTAAACTAGTTTTAGGTTAAAAACCCTAAATCTGACCCGAAATTGTAACATACATAACTTGTAATGTATTTCGTATTTTTGCATGTTTGTTGTGGATGATATCTCTCTGAGATAGCTACAATGCGGTTGTGGTTTGAGACTTAAATTATTTATAGATTATTTATGGAGAATATTCTATCAAAATAGGGCGGATTGATGAACCTCTTGACATAATTATTTATGGAAAATTTTGAACTTTTGGCTATGATACCTAATGACCGAAGGTAGATCCTGTCCAAAGATGAACAAAAATGGACTTGTGATGAAGGAATTATAACCAAAACAAAATTTGGAATTTTAAAATTAAAACTGATTTAACTTAAGTTCTACAACTCAGATTGAGATGAAATTTTGAGTGGAAGTACATTTTGATCCAGAGAGGTTACTGTCCAAAATTCATGAGTTTTGAACATAATTTCAATTTTTAATGAATTTTGCAATTTTGGACAGAAACGAACCTGAAATAAATATTAAAAATATTGAGAAAAATCTGAATACTCAAAAATGATCTCAAATGTAATTACTTAGGTGGGGTCAGAAGGAGAAAAAACTAATAAAATGGTTAAGATGAGTTAATGGAGAAAATAAAGGATAAGAATTTATAAAAAATTCATTAACGTAAAATCGAAAAATGTGTAATATATTTCTAGAGGTTAATTTGTGTTAAAATAGAATGTATAAGGTTATAGAAGTGAGAAATGAACGTTATAAAGATGAAATTATAAAAATGATATAAGAGGATGTCCGAACATGAGTTTAAGATAACTGAAATTACCGAAACGGGGTTATAAATAGTTACCGACGGTAACTATTAAAAATATTAGATGAGTTAATAAAGTAAATCTTTATGGATGATGTATGTTATTATTTGGAGACGGAGAATAACTTAAACGAGGAAAGTACGCTTTGAACATGCAAGTTCTCGCACTTATATGCATTTACGAATCGTTTTTTATTTAATTGTAATTGTATTTTTTAAAGTTCTTGTTGTATCTTGAACTATTTGATGAGATGAGTTTATACCATTTGTTTGGTTAGATTCAGTTGATATAATTCTATCAATTATTGAATTATTCATAATTCTTTAAAGATATTTAAATGTAATCCAATCTAAATTATTTTGGTGCGGACTCTGATATTCTGACTGAGTAGAACAATCTTAACACTACAGGATATTGTGTTATCGGATAACCGATATATACTACTACCTTAATTCCATAATAATAGTAGTTTTAGCTTCATGCACATGAATTAAGAAAGTCATTTAATAATATCATTTAATAATTAAAATTTGTATGAAATTCCATCACCACCCCTTTATGAGAAGTTGAAAACTTAATATAAGGGAGAAAATTTCTTGGGACAATGAGAAAAGTTAGGGGTGATATAGGAAAATAAATAATTTATTCTCCTAGAAAGTTGTAAATGACAAACAAATTGGAACAAATTTTTTCTTCTAAAAAGTCAATTATTATGAAATAAAAATAGTATAAAAATACAAAATAGAAATAATATTACGCGTAATATGAAGTATTATTAGGCTGATCCCGTGTTAGAAAAGTTTATGCACTATCAACACAAGTGTGTAACAGTATATAGCTAATAAATAATTGTCGTGGCTTGTTTTGGACTTTGTTAGGGGAATTATTGTCTTTCTCCGTGCCTTTGAAAACGTTATTGATTTGGATATTCGTGGATTATTAATTTGATTTGATTGCTAAGTTTTGTTCGGATTTCCTCCCTTTTATGTAGTTCTCTATTTTCATATCTATATACATATAAAATTTAATTTTTTTTTGTCTTCGATCTTTGGTATGAGCCTAGAATATAACTACTATTAGAATACTTTTTAAAGTTTTCTTAATTTTATTTTATTTATTTTAAATATATTTAGAATTTAACTACAATTAAAACATTTTTTAATATGCAATCTATATCTATATAAATATATAATAAGACAAAATGGAGCTCTTCTCCTAAAATACACACATTTTTTATCCCCTCTATTTCAGCAATTAAGTAGCAAATGACAATACAGTGAATTGCTTTTTAAACTACTAATCCATTCAATATTCTTGGTGCATAAGGAATAATTAACTTATTATTTTACAATAATTTTATTTCAAAATAACTATATATTAAAAATAAATTAAAAATATTATGTGAAAATAATAACTAAATTACTTTTTTAACTATTAATCCATTCAATATACCTTGGCACATAAGGAGTAACTTATTATTTTACAATAATTTTATTTTAAGTACTTATATACCAAAAATATATTAATAATATTATGAAAAAATAATAATAAATATTAAAAAATAATAGATTATATAAAATATATTAATGATTAAACTTTAGTTATCAATTTTATTTCAAATAGGAGATCTTTAGTTGATCAATGTTAAAAACAATTCTCACTCATATATCTGTTATTGAAATTTAGTTACATTTTAAAACTAAAAAGTATGATGGTAACTTATTATTCTACAACAACTTTATTTCATTTAGAATTTCTTGAATACCAAGTTTAGGCTTTCAGGTTCTATTCATTTATGAACTCTAAAAAACTATATATAAATTCGAAAGATTGAAAATTTAAACTAAATATTAAATTTAAAAATTAAATATTAAATTAAAAATTAGAAAAATAAATTACTAACACTCAATTGTGACTCTTTAATAATTGTTTTTTAGTAGCATTTGTAATCATTTTAATAATAGTAGTAAGTTATTTAAAATTTTAAAAATATTTTATAATCATCATAGAATAAATAAAAAACTAAAATTAATTTTATTTAAAAAATAAACTCGTGCTTCGCACGGAACACTTAGCTAGTGTAAATTAAATATATATCCTAGCACTTTATTGTTAGCGCTATTGTCCACCATTTTTTTTCCAAATGACTATTACTTAAAATCACTAATTCATATATATTAAATAAGTTTATTTTTCAAATTAAAGAAAAAAAATGAAAAGCCCATGGGTCACTCCAACCTATTGTACCTTGGGCTTTGGGCCTCACTTTTGTAATCCAATAAAAACTGGGTCTTTTTAGCCTAACCCAACCCTAGTCCAGCCTATTTGCCAAGTCTAGCTTGAATGGGCAAAACGACCCACTTGGTTGTTGTACTCATGATTTAGTTTCATTTTAATCAATGTACGGTTTTTTTTTCAAAGATCTTCAAACATTATTTTTTCAGAGTATTACTTTAGTTCTCAAACGTTACCACCTCATTAAAAAAGCTAACAAGACACTAAAAAAAAGGAAAAAATGTCAAAGATTAATTTTTTTTAACTCTAAATATTTGAAACTAAATAAAATAATATCTTTTACGATATAATTATTCTCAAATGGCTATTAATCTTCCTGAAAATTAGGTTTCTCAGTTTAATCAATAAAGATGATCATAGTTAATTTGCAAAAAATAAATTTTAAATTCGTGCATAAGTCTAATTTAGTATTTTTACAATTAATAAAAATTCTCAAGTAGTTTTCACTATAGACTATTGCACTAACTTAAATAAACAAAATTAATATCAACTTTAAGAATTTAAAATTTAGCAAATCAACTAGAAAAAAATTATTTTTTGAAACTAAAATTGGGTAAAAGACATTGTTGTCCTTAATCTCGTATGCATGAGATTAAAAGAATTATATCTCATTATTTTTTTTCTTTTTTTTAATGCCATGTCATATTATTTTTAATGAGGTGACAACGTTGAGAACTAAAGTAATACTCTAAAAAATAGTGTAGAGAGATTTTTGGAAAAATAACAACGTATAGAGATTAAAATAAAACCAAACCATGAGTACATGGATCAAATTAATTAGTTATTTTGGCACCTTAATGTAAATATGGTAGCTATGTTTTTTTCTTTCTTTCTTTCGTTTCGTTTTTTTTCTTTCTTCTACACTAGATCCTTAAATCTGGAACAGGCTATATATACTTTCAGCCAACCAACTGGATATATTCATTTCTTAAATTCATCACAATAATGTTCTGAGCTGACATGCCGAAATTTATTTAATAAAAAACAATAATTTTACACTCCTCAATTCAACTTCTCTAGTTCATGATTAATTGGCGTCTAAGGGAATAAGGGAGAGATGGAATGCATCATCACTATAAAGGTGGCAATTAAAATCTCTCATTATTTCGGGAATTGAAAGTTTTATTTTTCATCCGGTAAACTTAATACCAAGGGAATTTTTTTATCCTAATATTATGAATACTAATATGAGTTTGTCATATTGGGAACAGATCCCACATTGATAGTATGAGATATCAATGTGGAGTTGATATAGGCTTAGAACTCCATTCTTCGATACCTAGTTTTTTTAAGAGAAAATTGAGGTTTGAACCTATATCGTAATATTTGGTATCAGAGCAGACAATCCGAGGAATTATCGGCTAGCGAAAATAGCGGAAAGGGCTACCTAGAGTCGTCGGAATTATTAGCTAAGCAGAAAGCCTTAGCGGAAAGGGCTACCTACCTAGCGGAAGCCAGATATGATAGGTGCAAAACGAAACTAACAAAAGAAAGCCAGATCTAGATTAAAAGATTAGCTAGATGCAGAAAGGGCAACCTATACCTACCTAGCAGAAACCAGATATGATAGGTGCAAAGGGAAACCAACAAAGGAAAGCCAAATCCAGATTAAAAGAGTAGCCAGATTGAAGAAGGATATGATAGGTGCAATCAAGATTAAAAGATTTGCTAAATTAAACAATGATATGATAGGTGCAAAGTCGTCAAAATTACGGGCTAGGGCTACTTATCTAAAGTCCAAATTAAAATACTGATAAGCAAGCTGCAAAGGGAAGCCAACAAAGGAAAGCCAAGCCAGATCCAAATTAAAAGATTAGCCAAATTAAAGAAGGATATGATAAATGCGATCTAGATTAAAGATTAGCCAAATTAAAGAAGGACATGATAGGTGCAAGTCGACGGAATTACTGGCTAGGGCTACCTACCTAGAGTTCAGATTAAAATATTGATAAGCAAGTCAAATCAAGATTAAAAGATTAGCCAGATTAAAGAAGGATATAATAGGTGCGATCCAGATCCAGATTAAAATACTAATAAGCCAAATCCAGATTAAAAGATTAGCCATATTAAAGAAGGATATGATGGGTGTGATCCAGATTAAAAGATTAGCCAGATTAATGAAGGATATGATATGTGCAAGTCATCGGAATTACTGACTATGGTTACCTACCTAGAGTCCAGATTAAAATACTGATAGGTGTAAAGGGAAGTTAGATTAAAATTATCATGTAAATGGAAGAAATATGATAAATGCAAAGGGAAGGGAAGCCAAATATGATAGGTGTAAAGGGAAGTAAGTAAAGGGAAGTCAGATCCAGATTAAAAGATTAGCTAGATTAGAGAAAGATATGATAGGTGCGATCCAGATTAAAAGATTAGCGAGATTAAAGAAGGATATGATAGGTGCAAGTCGTTAGAATTACCGACTAGGGCTACCTACCTAGAGTCCAGATTAAAATACTAATAAACAAGCCAGATCCAGATTAAAAGATTAGCCAGATTAAAAAAGGATATGATAGGTGCGATCCAGATCTAGATTAAAATACTGATAAGCCAGATCCAGATTAAAGAAGGATATGATAGGTGCGATCTATATCAAAAGATTAGTCAGATTAAAGATGTGACACCCCCAAATCCGGGTACCTTAACCCTCGAATTCGGTGCTCACGATCCAACACATACATCATATAAACTACCCATTAAATAAACATCATATAAGATAATCCTTAATAAAAGGTTATATACATAAACGTACCCCAGGTCAACTAACCTTTAATAACAAAATAACAGCGGAATAATATAAATAAATTCATTACACAATTCATCACAAATAGAAGATAAACTATGAGTCATCTATTCATGCATCTTGCCTTTGCCCTTGCTTGAAGATGGTTCCTCAGGTTTCTCATTCTTAGCTGAAATGTTTTGTGCAAGGGTGAGCAAACAAATTGCCCACAAGTAGAAAAATATATAATAAACAATATATGATTGAGCAAATGCTTATTCATTGGAATCAATCAACTGATAATCAAAAGCTTGTGAATTCAATGGAATAATCGTCTATTAAATGAAATCATAGATATTGAGTTCTGCTGTAAGTACTGAGGGTCTCAAGACCACGAACTATGTCCTAGGTTTACAAGCATATATACTGTAACCTTTATCAGCCTAATGGCTGTGGACTATCCATCTCGTACTCCAGGTGATCAGCCTTTTGTACTATGTATTGTGCACAAACATATTATCGCTATTGCGTAGTTCGAAATTATAGTTTCCGATAACATCTGCCCTTTATATAGGGTTGTTCATCTCAGCTTTATCATAGAAATCCGCACCAAAGACAAATCAGTTTGGAATAACATTAGAAAGAATTCTAATCTTTTAGAACGTTCATCGACTATGTACTAGCCGAATCAAATAAGTTTGATAAACAATCAAAGATTTAATAACAACATCATCTCGAATAATTGCAATAAATATGCCATGATTCAATAACTTATATTTGAACGAGTATTATTCATCAAAGTAATGCTTTCAGAAAAGAATTAGAAAACTTGCATGTCCATAGGAAACTCGCACAAATATGAAAGAACTGTACAGTTTAGGAAACTTTGCTTAATATTAAAGTATAAGCAAAAGTTAGAGAACTTGCCTTGCGTGTTCGCTACAAAGTTATGATATATGTTCTTCAAATATCCTACACAATATTATTAATAATAACATACCAATTAGTCACATATAGACTTCACATAAGAGTTTATAACTTTTATTATAAGTCACATTTCATGTTGTTCGCGTTTTATAATAACGCGACCAATCTTCAAAAATGCCTCTCGGCATTCGAAAATGATACGACCCGCTTATCGCCCCCTTATGATATTTTACTTCAAAATATATCATTGTTCAAAATTCATTTCAATCCAAGTTATAAAACTCATTTTCGCAGTTTTTCTTTAACAAAACATTGTTCTTGTTTTTATCATATCTCCTTCGTTACTCATTCGTTTTCGTTCATTCTTACGTCAAATTAAAGCTTATCCAGTGTACTTTAACACTAGCTAGGCCTTGGTTCCAGCCCCTTCTTCAATAAAAATAGATTTTCATTTTTTTCAAGCAACGTCAGATTGCTACAAAAACCTGGCCAGCTTTACCCTCGCTCGCTAAAACAGTCATAACTAATTCGTATCAAAGGCTTTTTGAGCGATTCTTGCGCCCATGGGAAGCTAACTTCCGGGGCTACAACTTTCATTTTTTACACCACTTTCAAATTCTGAACACACAAGACCAGAAAATTCGTACAAGAAGCATGTCAGAATCTGTCCATTTCTACGTTTTAGCTTTATCCCATCTCGCTAAAAAAATCATAATTAATTCGTTTTAAGCTCGTTTCAGTTCATTCCAACTGGGTTGTCTTCGTATCTCAGAGAAGTATAACATATAACCTTCAAACTAACTTTTTAAACGTAACAACAAAACCATAATAACCTCTAAACAGTCCAAAACGTCCAAAATCAGTCCATAGGTCCATTTCTTTCTCCTTTACGCACATGATCAGATTTGTTTGCATTTGATTCCACTTGTAAGTTGTTACCAATTTGTTTAACACTTGAAATAACTTATATAAATTCTTTAACAACTCATGCAACCAAAATAACAACTAACCATGAAAATCTAAGAAATTGAGGTTTAAAGCTTTAGAGTTAATTCATTACCTCTTGGCTCCTCTTTTGCTTGGCTAGAGAGTGTAAAATGCTTGCTTAAACTCCTCCTTGCTTCTCCTTGATCTTTTGGACAGTTTGCATTAAGTTCTTCGAAGGCCCATTTCACTCTCTCTCTAGAAAGCTTAAGCTTTAATGGAAGTTTTGGAGATTAATGGAGGTTAAGGATGAAATGGAGGATGGAGTATGTTTTAGTTTAGCTAAAGAGCTTCAATCTTCTTCTCAAATAACAAATGAACTCTCTTCGTTCACCTCCCGATAGTTTTCTCCGGCGACCTTCTCTCTCACTCTCTCTCTCTACTGTTAGTATGCAAACTGAGCTTAGCCAAGGAAATGAAAATGCAGAATGAGAGTAGGAGAGTTAGCTAGTTTAACCGAGCATTATTTAGAAGATGAAAAGTCGGAGAAGTTGAGCAGTTGGGAACGTTTCATTGCTCCAAGCAATTTTACTCCCTCCAAGTTCCATTCTCTCTTTTCTAATTAATTAATAAATGCCAAGCTTGGTTTTAATGGGTGATGTTTGGTTGCCTGCAAGCCTCTTCCTCTCTCCTTCCTTATTGGTCCAAATATCACAAGCTAAATTTTAATTGGTTATCAATTGCATGAACAATATTACTCCATGCAAGTTCCATTCTCTCTCTTCTCTAATTGGTTAATCAAATGTCATGCATGGTTTTAATGAATAAAAAAAAATACACACCCACTTGCATTTCCTTGCATTTTCGTAGCTTTTATTTGTTCCCAAATATTACAAATTCATAACCCATTTAATAACCATTTAACCAATTTTATTTTTTTTAACATTCCAAATGGGATTTTAAACTAAGTTTATTAAAGAATTAAATAAACATTTAATTCCTACATATATTTGGTTAACACATAAACACCAAATAAATTATTCTAAAATTAATAGTACTCATTAAAATATTTATTCAATAAATATTTATAACTATATTACGAAATTTAACTCGGGTAACAATCGTTACAAAAGAAGGATATGATAGGTGCTAGTCGTCGAAATTACCGACTACGGCTACCTATCTAGAGTACAGATTAAAATACTGATAGGTGTAAAGGGAAGCCAGATTAAAATCATCGTGCAAAGGGAAGAAATATAATAGGTGCAAGGGAAGGGAAGCTAGCAAAGAGAAGCCAAATCCAGATTAAAAGATTAACTAGATTAAAGAAAGATATGATAGGTGCAATCCAGATTAAAAGATTAGTCAGATTAAAGAAGGATATGATAGGTACAAGTCGTCAGAATTACCGGCTAGGGCTACTTACCTAGGGTCTAAATTAAAATACTGATAAGCAAGCCAGATCCAGATTAAAAGATTAGCCAGATTAAAGAAGGATATGATAGGTGCGATCCAGATCCAGATTAAAATATTGATAAGCCAAATCCAAATTAAAAGATTAGCCAGATTAAAGAAGGACATGATAGTGCGATCCAAATTAAAAGATTAGCCAGATTAAAGAAGGATATGATAGGTCGTCAGAATTATCGGCTAAGGCTACCTACCTAGATTCCAGATTAAAATACTAATAGGTGTAAAGAGAAGCCAAATTAAAATCATCGTGCAAAGGGAAGAAATATGATAAGTGCAAAGGGAAGGAAAGAGCCACATATGATAGGTGTAAAGGGAAGCCAACAAAGGGAAGTCAAATCCAAATTAAAAGATTAGCCAGATTAAAGAAGGATATGATAGGTGCAAAGGGAAGCCAGATTAAAATCATCGGAGGCTATGATAGGTGCAAAGGGAAGCCACATTAAAATATCAGAGGGAAGCCAGATTAAAGAAGGGATGCCAGATTAAATTCATATCAATTTTGAATTTTAAGATTTCATGAAATCTCTAATTTTGGAACGGAGGTAGTATTAGGTGCAAAGGGAAGCCATATTAAAGAAGAGAAGCCAGATTAAAATATGATAGGTGCAAAGGGAAGCCAGATTAAAACCATCGGAGGGAAGCCAAATAAAATATGATAGGTGCAATAAGATATGATTAGTGCAAAGGGAAGCCAGATTAAAATCATCGGGCATATTATGTATGTTGTACGAAGGGAAGCCATATTATAGTCACTGGCGGATCTAGCTTAGGGGTAGGGGGGTCAATTGACCCCACTGAATTTTCAGGGGTAAAAAAGAAAGAGAGTAAAATTTTAGGGTGTTTAATAAATATTTTAAAGTTTAGATTGAAAAATATTATTTTCGTTCCAAAATTAGAGATACATTTTGATTTTTTAAAATCAATTTGCGAAATCTTAAAATTCAAAATTAATATAAAGTTATTTAGTTTTGATACAATAAATATAATAATTATAAACTAACTATAAAGCACTACTAATTAGTATCTTTGTTATTTTCAAAACTTGAACGAATTTATATTAATTTGAGTTTTAGGATTTCGCGAATTGACTTCAAAAAGTCAAAATGTATATCTAATTTTGGAATGGAGATATCATTAAATTCTTCAAAGTTCATATCCTATATTACATTGGTCACTACAAATACTCTTTGTCTCTCCGTTTCCCATCTAGCGGCTTGGCCTAATTCTTCCCACTAGTTCAAGTTTAGAGAATTTGATATGTTTTATTTTTCTTATTTATAATTTCACAAATTTAACAATTGCTTTTAGATTTTTTGTAATTACTTGCGTTTTTTTTTGTAATTGCTTGTGAATTTTTGTAACTAATAAAAATGAGATTATCATACAACAATTTTAAATAATGAAGTCTCGAAAAATGTTACTATATATAATATTTGGGCATTATTTAGTTTTGTAATTTACTTTACTATATTTTTATTTATTTTTTTTACAGAAATTTGTTTATTTTAAATTTGACCACACTGACCTAAAAAGCTGGATCCGTCCCTGATTATAATATGATAGGTGCAAAGGGAAACCAGTTTAAAATATGATAGGTGCAAAGGGAAGCTAATTAAAATCATCGTTCATATTATGTATGTTGTACGAGTGGTCATATTATGTATGTTGTACGAGTTATAATATGTGCCTTTTGACTATGAATGGTCCGTGGAATTACCGGCTAGTTTTGACAATGAATGCTCCGTGAAATTACCGGCTAAATGGAAAGCCTTAGCGGAAAGGGCTACTTACCTAGGGGTCAGATTAAAATATTGATAAAGATCAAATAAAAATACTGATAGGTGCAAAGAGAAGCTAGATTAAAATCATCGAGGTGCAAAGGAAAGCTAGATTAAAATCATGGGGCATATTATGTATGTTTTACGAGTTATAATCTTTGCCTTTTGACTATTAATGCCTAGGGTTGCTTTGTAATGGTTGTCGTAATAGAGTTGAAATTTGTATGTGATAGCGTATGGTTGGTGATTGTTACTATTAAACATGTAATCGTGTGTATTTGGTTAAATACAAAATAAAATATACTTACAAAGTAATAATAATGTTTTTAACATGTCAAAATAATAGTAGGAAAAAAACAATTGCATAACACATACCAGAGTTTGAGAGTTACGGGAATTAGAATTTGCATCCATCAGTAAACTGGTGACATGCGGATTAAAATTTGCATGACACAAAATTTTCATTTCCCAGCACTAAATTGTAGATGACATGATATGCTCATGCAACCTACTCTATCCGTACAAACAGGTGAGTGGATTTGATAATCACATAGTTCTTTGTTTTCTTAACTTTTATAAAAAAAAAATTATTTTGATTATGCACTCATTCATGGAACTTGAATATTAAGAAGCAGAGCAAATGAAGAAAGTGCACGCTCGAATATCCGCTAGGAAATGAGATAGTTTACCCCTGAAGTCTCCATGGGTGCAAAGTGGACTCATAAATATGACTTTGTGGTATAAATTGTGTGCAAATAAATGGACTACTTTTATACCGTTTGTTCTAAACATAAAACATGGTCATTACAGCTCTTGTTCATAACATCATTCAGTTGCAACCTGATGAATAGAGTGATGCCTTGATTGAACTAAGATACTCTTGTTGCTTAATTAATTGAATGAAAAAGCAGTCGAACCATCGTTGTTTCTAAATCTAAAACAAACAATATAAAAATGTGATGAAATAAATAAATAAATACATATATCATAAAGCCAGAAAAAGGTGCAAAATGTACCATGTATGGTTACATGATTGCAGTAATACTCCCTCAAAACTCAATGTTCCACAAGATTTATTGCAAAACAATGAAGGCTGTAACTGTAACTGTACCAGCAGCTAGCTAGAATTTCACATATAAATACATAGCAAGGTCCAATGTTACATTCAACTATGCCATAAATATAGAGAAGAGGAAATATGGTAACAATCAGCATCCATAATTTACATTAGGTAGTAATTTATTTGTATTTTGATATTTAGGCAGTGGGGTATGAAGCTTGCATTGCTATGCCACAGAGGCCTTCTTTTGCATCAACACCTCTTTGCATCCTTATGTACCCTTGTTCTCCCCAACTCGTTCCCCATGAGTTCTTCACAAGCCAATACTTGGTTCCATCACTACTAGTACCATAGCTGTGATAACCCGAGTTTTGAAAAATATTAAGATAAGAATTTAATATATAAAAATTCTTATAATGAGATATAATGAGTATAAATATATACATGTGATATATATTTATGTGAATTATGTGGGGAATTTAATGTGTATATATATAAGTGAGAAATATAAATACATATATTTTGGAACGAAAGTTAAAAGTTAATTATATTATTAAATTAGTTAGTTTGAGTAAATACGAATCGAAGTTGAAAGTGAAGGAAAATAATTGATGGATTTGAATATTAAGCCTTGAACGGCAATGGAGATATTATGAATTAAATTTCATAAAAGAGGAGATTAATTCGCTTAATTAAACTAGTGAATTAATGTTAGTATTTTTATTTTTTATAAATGAGGGAGTTGGTTAAACTCGTTATGTATATAAATATTAATTACATATAAATGTAATATATTTATGTAATGGCCTAATATATTATATTATGTCAAACGAATATAAATCGAATATGAAATGCAAAATATAAGGCGAGGGACCAATATATATATATATATATGAATATTGGTATTGAATTAGAGAATTAAATTAATATTTAATTTGAGGTAAAATATGAATTAAATAAACTGTTTTGAAACAATTTATGGAAGGAAGGAAGGAACAATATTACTTTAATTTAATTATACAATATTAATTATATAAATTAAATAAGTTATTATTTAACGTTCGTTACACAAAAAGTGTTAAATTAATTGTGAAATAATTCCATAATTGGTTGGATAATTTTTATACATGTTGTAATAAATTGGGAACAGCCGAAGACGCCGACAGAAGTAACTAAATGATTATTTAGTTATTTGAGGAAGGAAATGGTATTATATATATTTAATTATATAACATGTGTAATGTTTGTATATATATGTTGGAACCTATTTGGATTATATGTAATGGGACTAAGTTACGGGACTTAATTAAGCATTTAGAGAGAGAACTAAGTTAGTGGATATGCTGATTCATATCATGAGGTGGCATCCTTAGAAAGCTTTAGTAAGACACTAAGCTGTAAATTAAGCATGAGCTGTGACCAAGGAGAGATATTACAATGTCATTAATCAACATAAGTCTGATAACGGGATAAAGAAAGGACTTTATTACTCAGCTGAGAACTTCAAAGGAAACGGAAGGAGGGCTATTTTTTTCCCCTGTTAATTATACTCCCTAACAGTCCCGTTCCACTCTCTCTAAATTCTCTATGAATCAAGTGCTATATAAACCAAGGAGCTTGCTAAATTACCTCTATGTTTGGCAATTAACAACACTTGGTCAAGTAATGTAGAAGTGTGTTGATTGAAGAAGAGTTCGCGCAAGAAGAGGCTACACAAAGTGGTTCTAAAAAGCTAAAATATCATCTAACTCAAAGAGGGTTTAAGGTAAGTTATGTCTTTACTTATTAAATTCATGGAAGCTAAGTAAAATATGTTATAAGTGTTATGCTTGATTTGTGATTGGGCTGTGAATTAGTTTAAGGAGGTTTATGCAGGACATATGGAGTGACAAGGAAGGAAATTTTTGGTTAATTCATATATAAACAGGGTTGGGATCTGTTTTAAAAAGGGGCGCACATAAAGTGTTTGTAAATTTGCCTCTTAGGGGCTGTTTAGCCTAAATAAAGGATTTGAGTGAGGTTTAAGGTTAATAACATGTAACGATCGCGGATCGTGGGTAGCTTTGTAACGCGAGCCTATGAATTTTATTGAATAAATTGATCTTTTATTAATATTATTCCGTGTTATGTGTATGAATATTTTATTACTACATATGATGTGTAGGTAATAATTTTTGATTGTTATTATTTTTATTGGAGTTGATTAAATCATTAGAGAAATAGCGCTAAAACGCTATTTATGCAAAGGACGCCTTTTTCGATTTTATGACTTTTCATAATTTCGTCAAAGCGTTAATGAGAGGGGTTAATAATCCAAGTATGGGATTTTTATTTGAGCCCAATTGGATATTTATTAGAAGCCCAATTAGAATTAAATTTGGAGTCCAAGAGAAGCCCAAAAGGTTATTAAGTGAAGCCCAAAACCCATGGACTTAGTCCATGAACCAAACCCACCATCCATGACCCACAACCCATGACCCATGAGGGAAATGGGTTATGTTTTCAGCTGGTCACAATTGGAGGAGAAGAGTACGGGAGAAGAGTGAAGAAGAGAGGAGAAGAAGATGAAGAACGTGATGGATTTGGGGAGGAGCAAAACTTGCATTTGGTGAAGGAAGAATGTCAGAAAGCAAACTCGGGAGAAGGGAGGGGGAGAGCCCAATGGCTGACCACACCTTGGAGGAGCCGAAGCTCTCCTACCCGAGCATTGGGAGCTGCCATGGCTGGCATGCTCAGCCTTGAACCCATCCTTGAAGCTCAGTTCTTCTTCTATAAATACTCCTCCCTTGCCATACATCCATTCCTTTGATTGTTGCTTAGTAAGATAGCTGAAACTTGAGAGAAAATAGTGAAGAGAGTGTTCACGGGTGATTTGAGGAAGAAGAAGGAGTATAGTAGCAGCTGGCTTTAGCTCATTAGCAACCTTAGAACAAGCTCAAGAGGTATGCAATATAGAGTTTAGCTCATTTCCACATTCTTTCTAAGTTATAGTTTTACTGTGATTGTTTTGTTGGAGTTATGTTGCTGAAATTGCTTGGTTGTTCATGAACTTGTGTATGAATGTTGTTAGCTCTATTAAACCTTGTTAATGGTGTGTAAAAGTGGAACAATGTATGAGAATCAAACCTATGCATAAGGAATCAAGAAATGGACTGAAATGGATATTAGAGGACTGTTATTCATATTTTGTTAATAATGAAGTTATAACCATCTTGGTTTGGTTGTGCATTGGTTGTGTATTGTTGGTATATGCCAAGAAGGTATGAGTAATGATTTCAATGGGAAATCTGGACTAGAGTATAATGAAACTCTACTCCAATGTGAGTTTTCAACTCATGCCTACCAACTATTTGGTTTAATGTCCAAGAGAATGATTTCTCTAAGGAACATGAGAATTAGAGATGATTAATTGATTAAATGATGTTATGATGCATAGCTTAGTTGTAAAAGTATGTTTTGAGTCATATAGACTTGTTGTATAATGGCTAAGAAGCAAATGGGACGGAATCAAGAGTTTAGATTTTTGGGTTCTGCAGTAGCAGAACTTGAAAGTCCCTGGATGCAGAGTGGCGCAGCTGCGCCACTCCCAAGCATAGCACCTGCGCAGCTGCGCTGGGTGCCAGACCTGAAAGCCCCTGGATTAGAGTGGCGCAGCTGCGCCACTCCCAAGTGTAAGACCTGCGCAGCTGCGCCGGTCTGCAGAGGTGAATGGTTCTGCTGCTTTGTGTTATTGATGCGATGCATGTTTATATAGTCCCAACATGTCATAAATACCCCAAGACATATGTTTGATATGTTAGTGTAGTAGTTGAATGACCCCAAGCATGAAATGACTAAGTCACGTGAGATTTGCTTAAATGAAATGAATAGCGTAGTTGCATTTTTCGTTTGGCTTTCAGGGGGCGCTGCCCCCTACTCCCCCGCCAGCTCACCGGCAAGCTGGGCAGCCGCTCGCTCACCGGGGAGCGAGACCCCCGTTTGGGTAAGCGTAGTGGCAATCAATGTTCGTAATGATTATAATGTCTTGATTAATGTAAGCCAATGTTTGGTGTCTATTGTGAGACTAATTGGTATGTGAATATATGTTTAAATGCGTAGGACATATTTGAAGGACGATTAACGTCAACTTGTAGCAAGCGCTTAAGGCAAGTTTCTAAACCTTATGCACTATTTTTATTTCGTGCAAACAGGTATATATTGTTGCAAGTTTCCTAAACCCTTGTCTAACCTTTGTGTTGGGCAAGATCTCTAGCTTCATTCATTTTCAGTATTGAATGCAAGTTTCGTATCTTATGCAAGAGACGTATATTGTGCAAGTTTATTTGATTCATTTGATTATATTCTCTTGACTCTCATGCGATGTTTGAAGTTCCGATTTACGCAATACATATATGGTTGTGTGAATTCCTTACTTATGTAAATCTTTTAGTATTTGCACAAGTATTCGAGCTATGTTATGACATAAATTGTTGAAGCTTTCAAGTTCACATATATATGAACTGTTATAGAGAACGTCGATGCCATTTGTTTCGGCTAGACAGATATTAAGATATTTTATTGATTTGATAATAAATCTTTGAGATGTTATTGATGGTTAAGTAGAGCTATCCAACCGAATTGCTTTGGTTAGGATTCCGAGACATGAATGAGATGAACAACCCTAATATTAGGGGCAGTTTTTAGTCAGTTATTCTGACAAGGCATCGAGCGCCTAAACAAACGCATATAGACGTTTCCAGCTAGAGTGTTGATCAACATAGAGTACAATAGGCTGATCACCTAGAAGTGCTCGTAAGTAAGACGGTTTGCAGTTATAATGCTGTGTACCTTTTCAAGAAAGCAAAAGAAAGTTCAAGGTCTTATGACCACTCAATGTCGTTTCAAAAATATATTTTTAAAACGAAAGCAAAGTATTATTCTTGTTTATTCAGAATATTTCACAACTATTGTTCAGTTGTCGAAGAGAAATGATATGATTGATGATATTGTTGTTATTCAATTGTTATACTTGTTGGGCAATTGAATGCTCATTCTTGCTTTATATTAAACATTGCAGCTAAGTCCGAGCGGGCCGAAGGTTCCGGTAAGGACAAGGGAAAGGGCAAGATGAACGTCTAGATGGCGTCATAGTTTATTTGTATTAGAGATGTTGTAATACTAAGACTTATTATGTATTTGGATTGATGTTATGGTAATAGAACCTGGGATTGAGAGTAAGACGTGTTGTAATAATATAATAATTACATTCATGTCTATTATGTTGTATGGAATGGGGTGTACCGTGTAGCACCGGATTCGGGTTTGAGGTACCCGGATTTGGGGGCGTCACATAACATCTTTATGTATGTTATAAGAAATGAATTGAATGATTTATCTAAGTTAAATGAGATTGGAAATCAATTTTTAAGTCAATGACCTGCTGGTACTGAGTTTGAAAACTGACTTGACGGAACAGTTTTGGCCCTCTGTTAAACCTGTCTAAGATGTTCAAATTTGCTAAGTTATATTTTTAAAATACACTATTACATACCCTCTATAACAGGTTCAAGTTTGGTTGCAAGAGATTTAGTAATGTGTTAACTGGAAATTGGTAAAAGGGGCTGTTGAGGCTTGGTTATAGGTGAGGGCAGCTGCTGCAATGCAGCAGCAACAGCAGTCGCATGCGTGCACGCTGCCTGCTGCGCTGCACTGCAGTGGCTAGTCTTGCACAGCTTGTTGAAGCTATTTGATCGTTTTAATTTCCAACTTATGCCAAGTTTAAATAAGTATAATATGTTAATTATAATTAGAGTATAACATGGAAACTAAGCTTAATAAATAAAGTAAAGTTAAGAAATAAGTTGTTTAAGCATGAAAATACTAGTTTAATCGAAATTCTTGCTTTTGGAAGCATTGAGCTAAATATTGAGCTTTATAAGAAAAGTGTGGAATAGTATTAAGAAACCAATAGAAGTTATATTAAATTTATATTGCAAGAACGTGGAAAATACTCAAATTAAAATAGTAAGCTTGAATCAATAGCATTTCGACGCAAAGGCAAGTTTTTCAGACTTACTTGTTATATGTAAGCTTATTAACATTCATATGCCTTTGTGCTACTTTGATATCTGTTCTTTTTAAGGTCAAGATATGACCGGATTGAATTGAGTTACGGAAACTCAATTGATGTGCATTATGTGTTATTCGAGAAAAATGATTATTACATTAGCAAGCATGATTAAGCATAATGATGTGTTAACTACAATCAATATGGTGATGCACAACATGATAATATTAAGCATATTAAATCATGACACACGTTCTAAATGCAATGTACGAAATATAGAAAATATATTGTAAATCATGTATGAAATACAAATATGTGTTATCTGTTAGACTTGCTGAGCCGTTGTGCTCAACCTTGCAAAATATAAAATTTGCAGATGAAAGTTGAATTATCAGACGATCGTACCAGCGAAGTTCGAGATGCGGTACACTCGTTTCGTTAAATTAGCTTGTACTAAGCTATAGTGAATTGTTGTATTGTAATTTGACTGAGTTGTGTCTATTGCTAATTATGCAATAAATAAAGTTAGAATAAAAGTATTCATTTTGAATATATGGTGTAACTTTATAATTATTTTATAAAATAGATTAATATTACGGTAATAGTGTGTAAATAATAGTGTAAAGTGAATATATATATTTGAGGGATTACATTGCGAATATCCAGGAAATAATTCAAATTAGAAGTTAAACCTTACGTTCATATATGATATTTTTTTTAAGTTGATCTTTATATATACACGATCTTGTATATAAGTACAGATGCTAAAGGTTGCGAATTCTGGTATTACGAAAGAATTGAAATAACTAAGTTTTAATAGTTATATTGTTATTGATTGTTATGAACTTTTAGAAAAAAACTAGATTGTGATGAAAATTTCAAAGTATGAAAGAAAAGTATAAAAGTTTGAATTTATCCGCATTTTTATTAATTATAATATTGATTAATGTTGTAAAAAAAAAAAGAAGAACGAGAGTGTATGTTAACGACCAAAGTCGGGAGCGAAAATTTGTCCGGATTTTTGGGGGCGTTACAGTTGGTATCAGAGCTGATAGGTTAAAAACCTTAGGTGGGGAACCTTAGGCTATAACCTGATAGAGATTATTGAAGATAGTAACGAGATAAACTCGGACAGAGTTTTAAGAGATGAATTAAGAAAATTCATCAAAAGAAGTAAAAGATATAGTAATATGAGAAGATTCAAAGAAGAATCTCGCAGAGTGATAAGAATAAGAAGTTGAGTATAAGTTATGGTACAATCGTACTCTTTAATGGTTGATGTATGGTATCTGGGCTAAACGATTCCTTCAGAGAGCGGAGGTTAATACGAACTAGCAACCGATCTAACTCGCTGTAAAAGACAGTGTAGACGAGACGGGAAACTAGTTTGTTGGTTGTTTGTGGGAAACCACTCAGCTTACTATATTAAACACTATTAGAGACTCGATGTGTACCGAGTATAGAGATTAGTTGTTGATAAATGCAGAGAATGCATATGAAACAAGTTAAAAATAATATAAATAGGTTCAAAGAAGAACCTGAAGAGCCAGAAGATCAGGGTACACCTGACCCAAGACATAAGAAAAGATCACGACGTGATCTGATTAAGTTATAGAAGGACAGATAATCAATCGAACGATTGGAAATTTTAGCGTAATGTTATAAGTGGAAGGTACTATGAAATAGTACGAGTAAAACTCAGAAAGAGTTAAAGATGATGAAATACGGATTAAAGAAAGTTCGTATTAAGCAAATAGAAAGCTAGATTTGGTGGGATTTCAATTGAGGACTCATGTTAGTGGCTGAGTTGTACAATTCCTTGTATGGGCGGGGAATTTGTGCTTGGTTTGACAACCACTTAGCTTCCTATATTGATAATCATTGAAATATTGGTATCGCGCTATCGATATATATATGGTGAAAAGGTGATTCTTTTCTCATATTTATATTTGATAGTTAGAGAATATTAAAATTAGGTGCGAGTTCTTTAAACTCATACTTATGGTAAGTTCGTGACTCATAATCGCATGGTGGAACCCCTCAGCGAATGGACGATTTTGGTCTGACTAGGATAAGTTCCTAAACCCATATGATTATGGTAAGTTCCTGAACTCATAACGTGTGGTATGTTTGATGAACTATACTGGGGTATAGAAAAGTTGTGCATGAAGAATTAAGAATTTTTAGTATAGTAAGCTTTAAGGATGATAGAAATAGATAGAATTATTAAGCAATGGATAATTAGAGCTATTGAAGTTGATGGTGGAAGCATAGGTATTCCAAATCTTCTAGCTATGCTAGACTTCGAAATTTTTGACATCAACCTAATTCGCACTGATGTGCCTTTAGAAATAAAACGAATTTTTGTTGTCCCCAAAACATGGTGATAAGGGTGTGTAGATGGACTTCGAGCCATTATCACATCGTTACCTGTTGCGGCATGATAACACCAAAAATGATTTTTTTCAATGGTTTTGAACTGTTTAAAGAGGAGTCTACGCTAATTGTTTCGGCTAGACAAAAATAATTTGAAATATCAAAATGTATTTTAAATAGTCATCAATGCATCATGGAACCTGGTGTAGAATGACAGACGATGGAGTCATCAATGCAGTATTACCTAGTGTCGGATGTGATCTATGGATCGTCAGCCCATTACGGTATGTTGTAGTATGGCAAAGTCATAAAACGAATTTCAATATTTTGAGCTATTTAAAGAAAAAGATGCCAGTTGAGCTGGCTAAAATATTTCGATTGATGTCCGAATTATTGATGTAAGTCTAAGCTATTTGATTCGGCTAGACAAATACTGAAAGATGTTTATGAAATTCAAGTGTTCTTTGAAAATTTATGCCAAACCAAATTATTTTGGTGCGGAATTTTGTAGTAAGTCTGAGGTGAACCAACCCTGTAATAGGGTACATGCTATCGGAGGCTATAGTTCCGAACTACGCTGATGCGTTATTACGTTGTGCACGACGTAAAGTACAAAAGGCTGGTCACCTGGCGTACGATGAGAATTTGTCCATAGTCTTATGACTGTTAAAGGTTACGGTGAAAATACTTGTTAACCTAGGACAAGGTTCAAAGTCTCTACGACTCCTCAGCATAATATCAAAAGGAATCTTTTTAAATTCCTATTTATTCATACTGCTTCACAATTATTGAACAATTGTTGAAAGATTACTATGATTCTGAAAACTGAATGTGGAAAGGATGATTTTCCCTAGAAAGAAGTAGTCTTAGAAGCGACAATACTAAATGCATTCTTGAAGAAAGAAAGTGTAAAGATTAGTCTGAAGAAGTGAAATTTTTAGAAAGAAGTGTACGAAAAGTACAATGATTTCAGAAAGATCTTTAGAGAAAGTTGGTCATAGAACTCAATGAATGAATGAAGATTAATACAAAAATCTATTTTGATGAATCGAACAAATGAAGATTAGTGAGTCGAAATTTCGAGGACGAAATTCCTAGAAGAATAGGTGAATGTGATATCCCGAATAATTATGAGTTTACTAAACGATGATATTGAACTATTATGATGATTGAGGCTTATGATGATCCATAGAGAAGGATACTGATGGGCTAAAGAAAAAGAATAACACTCGAAATATAATCGAGTCCAAGTGAAGGTTATGGAATGAAATCTATAAGAATTAGATAGGGGAATGAATGAGATGGGTAATATAAAACCTATATTAAAGCGATATGTTGATATGATTTAAGCTATCAAAATTTCGGAAGCATAGACCAAATGAGGATGTTCGGTGCTTGTGATTCCGAGGACGGAATCCTTATAAGAGGGGAAGAATGTGATAACCCGAGTTTTGAAAAATATTAAGATAAGAATTTAATATATAAAAATTCTTATAATGAGATATAATGAGTATAAATATATACATGTGATATATATTTATGTGAATTATGTGGGGAATTTAATGTGTATATATATAAGTGAGAAATATAAATACATATATTTTGGAACGAAAGTTAAAAGTTAATTATATTATTAAATTAGTTAGTTTGAGTAAATATGAATCGAAGTTGAAAGTGAAGGAAAATAATTGATGGATTTGAATATTAAGCCTTGAACGGCAATGGAGATATTATGAATTAAATTTCATAAAAGAGGAGATTAATTCGCTTAATTAAACTAGTGAATTAATGTTAGTATTTTTATTTTTTATAAATGAGGGAGTTGGTTAAACTCGTTATGTATATAAATATTAATTACATATAAATGTAATATATTTATGTAATGGCCTAATATATTATATTATGTCAAACGAATATAAATCGAATATGAAATGCAAAATATAAGGCGAGGGACCAATATATATATATATATATATATATATATGAATATTGGTATTGAATTAGAGAATTAAATTAATATTTAATTTGAGGTAAAATATGAATTAAATAAACTGTTTTGAAACAATTTATGGAAGGAAGGAAGGAACAATATTACTTTAATTTAATTATACAATATTAATTATATAAATTAAATAAGTTATTATTTAACGTTCGCTACACAAAAAGTGTTAAATTAATTGTGAAATAATTCCATAATTGGTTGGATAATTTTTATACATGTTGTAATAAATTGGGAACAACCGAAGACGCCGACAGAAGTAACTAAATGATTATTTAGTTATTTGAGGAAGGAAATGGTATTATATATATTTAATTATATAACATGTGTAATGTTTGTATATATATGTTGGAACCTATTTGGATTATATGTAATGGGACTAAGTTACGGGACTTAATTAAGCATTTAGAGAGAGAACTAAGTTAGTGGATATGCTGATTCATATCATGAGGTGGCATCCTTAGAAAGCTTTAGTAAGACACTAAGCTGTAAATTAAGCATGAGCTGTGACCAAGGAGAGATATTACAATGTCATTAATCAACATAAGTCTGATAACGGGATAAAGAAAGGACTTTATTACTCAGCTGGGAACTTCAAAGGAAACGGAAGGAGGGCTATTTTTCCCCTGTTAATTATACTCCCTAACAGTCCCGTTCCACTCTCTCTAAATTCTCTATGAATCAAGTGCTATATAAACCAAGGAGCTTGCTAAATTACCTCTATGTTTGGCAATTAACAACACTTGGTCAAGTAATGTAGAAGTGTGTTGATTGAAGAAGAGTTCGCGCAAGAAGAGGCTACACAAAGTGGTTCTAAAAAGCTAAAATATCATCTAACTCAAAGAGGGTTTAAGGTAAGTTATGTCTTTACTTATTAAATTCATGGAAGCTAAGTAAAATATGTTATAAGTGTTATGCTTGATTTGTGATTGGGCTGTGAATTAGTTTAAGGAGGTTTATGCAGGACATATGGAGTGACAAGGAAGGAAATTTTTGGTTAATTCATATATAAACAGGGTTGGGATCTGTTTTAAAAAGGGGCGCACATAAAGTGTTTGTAAATTTGCCTCTTAGGGACTGTTTAGCCTAAATAAAGGATTTGAGTGAGGTTTAAGGTTAATAACATCTTTATGTATGTTATAAGAAATGAATTGAATGATTTATCTAAGTTAAATGAGATTGGAAATCAATTTTTAAGTCAATGACCTGCTGGTACTGAGTTTGAAAACTGACTTGACGGAACAGTTTTGGCCCTCTGTTAAACCTGTCTAAGATGTTCAAATTTGCTAAGTTATATTTTTAAAATACACTATTACATACCCTCTATAACAGGTTCAAGTTTGGTTGCAAGAGATTTAGTAATGTGTTAACTGGAAATTGGTAAAAGGGGCTGTTGAGGCTCGGTTATAGGTGAGGGCAGCTGCTGCAATGCAGCAGCAACAGCAGTCGCATGCGTGCACGCTGCCTGCTGCGCTGCACTGCAGTGGCTAGTCTTGCACAGCTTGTTGAAGCTATTTGATCGTTTTAATTTCCAACTTATGCCAAGTTTAAATAAGTATAATATGTTAATTATAATTAGAGTATAACATGGAAACTAAGCTTAATAAATAAAGTAAAGTTAAGAAATAAGTTGTTTAAGCATGAAAATACTAGTTTAATCGAAATTCTTGCTTTTGGAAGCATTGAGCTAAATATTGAGCTTTATAAGAAAAGTGTGGAATAGTATTAAGAAACCAATAGAAGTTATATTAAATTTATATTGCAAGAACGTGGAAAATACTCAAATTAAAATAGTAAGCTTGAAAAGTTCAAGATTAAATAAAATTATAGAATATGATAATATTGAGTATGGTAATAATTTTATATGTGTTAACATTAAGATATATTGTAACCTTATGTGTGCTACATAGGTGTGGTATATGATAATATCGCTTTGAGAGCACAACCAAGAGTTGAATCAATAGCATTTCGACGCAAAGGCAAGTTTTTCAGACTTACTTGTTATATGTAAGCTTATTAACATTCATATGCCTTTGTGCTACTTTGATATCTGTTCTTGTTAAGGTCAAGATATGACCGGATTGAATTGAGTTACGGAAACTCAATTGATGTGCATTATGTGTTATTCGAGAAAAATGATTATTACATTAGCAAGCATGATTAAGCATAATGATGTGTTAACTACAATCAATATGGTGATGCACAACATGATAATATTAAGCATAGTAAATCATGACACACGTTCTAAATGCAATGTACGAAATATAGAAAATATATTGTAAATCATGTATGAAATACAAATATGTGTTATCTGTTAGACTTGCTGAGCCGTTGTGCTCAACCTTGCAAAATATAAAATTTGCAGATGAAAGTTGAATTATCAGACGATCGTACCAGCGAAGTTCGAGATGCGGTACACTCGTTTCGTTAAGTTAGCTTGTACTAAGCTATAGTGAATTGTTGTATTGTAATTTGACTGAGTTGTGTCTATTGCTAATTATGCAATAAATAAAGTTAGAATAAAAGTATTCATTTTGAATATATGGTGTAACTTTATAATTATTTTATAAAATAGATTAATATTACGGTAATAGTGTGTAAATAATAGTGTAAAGTGAATATATATATTTGAGGGATTACATTGCGAATATCCAGGAAATAATTCAAATTAGAAAGTTAAACCTTACGTTCATATATGATATTTTTTTTTTAAGTTGATCTTTATATATACACGATCTTGTATATAAGTACAGATGCTAAAGGTTGCGAATTCTGGTATTACGAAAGAATTGAAATAACTAAGTTTTAATAGTTATATTGTTATTGATTGTTATGAACTTTTAGAAAAAAACTAGATTGTGATGAAAATTTCAAAGTATGAAAGAAAAGTATAAAAGTTTGAATTTATCCGCATTTTTATTAATTATAATATTGATTAATGTTGTAAAAAAAAAAAAAAGAACGAGAGTGTATGTTAACGACCAAAGTCGGGAGCGAAAATTTGTCCGGATTTTTGGGGGCGTTACAATAGCCAACAGCAGTAACACCATGGTCTAGATCAGTGCCACACTGTCCTGTAAAGACGCCACTCGAGTAAAACTGGAAATCTGATCCCCCAGCATCAATGGCAACAGAGATTGGTTGATTGGAAACAGCTTTCAGCAGTGCACTCTCACTATTGGCAGGCACATCTTCGTGGCCAGTAATCTTGGCTGCATGGTTTGCTTCTTTGTTGGCGTTGCACGTGCCATCAGTTCCACTATAAGGGTAGTTTGATTCTGTGGAGAGGCCATGATTTTGTTGTATGAACTCAAAGGCATTGTCCATTAGACCACCCTCGCAGCCTTGATCTTCGCCACTGGTATAACAATCAACTAGCTCTTGCTCAGATAGAGAAATCAATTTGCCAGTTTTGAGTTGGGTAATTCCTTCCATAGCTGCCACAGCTGAAAATGCCCAGCAACACCTTATGTTTTATACAATTGCAAGTGTTAGTAAATACAGTAGTAAGCAAGTTTTCTCTCTCTCTTTTTTGTTTTTTTGTTTTTTGAACTTGAAACTTACCACACTAGCCTTGGTCCTTAACAGGTGTAACTGCGCCTTTCTTTCTGCAGTCCATGTTAAGGAAGATATATATTTAATAATATATATTTGCAATTTACAAATTAATAATAATTGAACTGATATATATATATAAACTTATCTGATATACCGAACTTCTAAAATATGAATATGTCAAGGCTAGTATTGAATATTATGTCCTTAAGATAATTATGCCCTCCTTATTGGTGCGTCGAGTTAGCGGCACTTGTCTCCCAGGATACAATGACAACTTGTGTTATAGCAGCACTACAAATAATACAATCAGCGAACCAAAGAAATGGTCGGACTCTCTCTCTGAAATAACTATGAACTATTTATGCTTAGAATGGTTAATGCTCTGTTAAAATGAATGAATGAAATGGCCGGCCCTCCTACTCCATTTATAGGAAAAGGATGTGAGATGCATCTGTTCGGCCATGGCAGAAGAGGCATGTCAGTTCGGGGAAGAAAGGACGCGTCTGTTAGGGTCAAAACGACGTAGTTTTGGCCTAACAGAGAGGGCGCTTCCGTTTATGGCATCTGTTCGGTCAAAACGACGTAGTTTTGAGCCTTAACAGAATGAGCGCATCTGTTAAGATAGACACTTCCCAAAACGACGTAGTTTTTGTGTCCGTTCTGCAGATAACGCTTCGCAGGTTTGATAATAAATAACATTTATCAAAACGACATAGTTTTAATAATAGAACTAAAATAAAATTAAACAAAATTCAAATAAATTTTGTCTAAAAAGAATATATACAAGGACCCAGAGCCACGAGCCACGAGCCTGAGCCCGGCCCGACCGACCGGTCGGTCGGCGGCGGCGGCGCGCGCGTGTGGGTTCAAACCAAGCCTTGGCTAGGTCCTCTCCCTTCCACAAAAGTGGGGTGCCCCTTGGGGCCCAAACCCAAGAGCAACTTTCTTGTATATAAACCAATTAATACTTTAGTTCTTAACCAATGTGGGACTTTCCTTCCCACAAGTATTTATTATCATTTCCAAAGGTGATCTTTAGGAGTTAATTTTTCATTCATTACTCCATGGATTTGAGCTTTCAAATACTTAATTTAATCTACTCATGGAGTATAACACATTGATATATGAATTTCATTAATTATTTAATGAAATCCATAATTACTTTTGGCTCAAAATCCTAACAATCCCCCACATGAATGAAATTGACTGCCAGCCTTATGCAAATGTTATGCAGACTCTGAGAGAGAGACAAAATTGGAAATCATCTGTATAGAGCGAGGTAGTTTTTGGCTTTGAACCTTCCCTTGTGAAAAGGCTATCGGATTTACTGGTTGTCTAGTGAACATGATGTCTTGAACTGTCTAACCGTTTATGTAAACCGAGACAATAGAAGTTCACACAGAATCTTTCCAGACATTATTTGGTTCTCATGACTTTGTTCATTTTGGCCCTGAACAATCCCGGATTTATGAGTGCTCTAGAGAAGTATAGCCTTTTATCATTCTCATAGAATTGGCCCAGTTCACACTCACATAGGTGATCCTTATTAAGAGTATCCTGCCATACTCCACTTGTTTATCAAGATATAAGAATCATTAAAAACATAGCTTATCCTGAAATCGCTGCAGGTATCACTATCTCGTATCATAGGAATGGATAAAAGAAATTAATTCCTTTATAGTGATTTGGTTGAATCGTTTACAACTTAGTTGTCCCTTTGAACCTAGATCTTGGGATCTCCAGTCAACTAGGTTGGGTTTCCATCATGACGATCCTTTATTTATAGGCTTTAAACCCATTCCCCTCGATGTTATTTTTACTTGCTCTCTAGTCAAACCTTTAGTTAACGGATCCGCTAGATTTTCTTTTGACTCTATTTACTCAATAGACATAATGCCATTAGAGAGCAATTGTTTTATGGTATTATGTCTAGGACGAATATGTCTAGACTTACCATTATACATATGACTCTGTGCCCTTCCGATTGCTGATTGACTATCACAATGGACACAAATAGCAGGCACAGGTTTAGGCCACATAGGAATATCCTCTAGAAATTGACGAAGCCATTCAGCTTCTTCTCCAGCCTTATCCAATGCCATAATCTCAGATTCTATCGTTGATCGAGCAATGCATGTTTGTTTAGAAGATTTCCATGATACTGCTCCTCCACCTAGTGTAAACACAAAACCACTTGTGGATTTAGAGTCTTTTGTATCTGATATCCAGTTAGCATCACAGTATCCTTCAAGTACTGTCGGATATCTCGAGTAGTGTAATCCAAAGTTTTGAGTGTATTTTAAATACCTTAAAACTCTTATGATCGTTGTCCAGTGATCTTTCCCTGGATTACTTGTAAATCTACTCAATTTATTAACAGCCTGTGCTATGTTAGGACGTGTACAATTCATTAAGTACATAAGGCTTCCAATTATTTGTGCATACTCGGGTTGTGATATGCTCTCTCCTTTATTTTTAGACAAGTGTAGATTTATATCTACCGGTGTTCCCACAGGATTGCAATCATATTGATTGAATTTCCTGAGTATTTTCTCAATATAATGTGATTGAGATAACACTAATCCATCCGATGTTTTAGAAATTTTAATTCCTAATATTACATCTGCAACACCCATGTCTTTCATGTCAAATGTATTGTTTAACATATTCTTGGTAGTTTTAATGATTTCATTATTACTACTCATAATGAGCATATCATCTATATAAAGACAAATAATGACAAATCCTTTCGCAGTGTCCTTGACATATACACATTTGTCACACTCATTTATTTTAAAACCATTTGACATCATTGCACTGTCAAATTTTTCATGCCATTGTTTAGGTGCTTGTTTTAATCCATAAAGGGACTTCACAAGCCGACAAACTTTCTTTTCTTGTCCTGGAACAATAAACCCTTCTGGTTGTTCCATGTATATTTCTTCTTCAAGATTACCATTCAAGAAGGCTGTTTTCACATCCATTTGATGTATCTCCAAGTTGTATATAGCTGCAATGGCTATTAACATCCTAATTGATGATATTCTTGTCACAGGAGAATAGGTATCAAAATAATCCAAACCCTCCTTTTGCTTGTATCCTTTGATTACAAGTCTTGCTTTATATTTATCTATAGATCCATCTGCTTTCATTTTCTTCTTGAATATCCACTTATATCCAAGAGGTTTAGAACCTGGTGGGAGATCTACTAATTCTCATGTATGATTGTGCAGTATGGATTCTACTTCACTATTTATAGCCTCTTTCCAATATGGAGCTTCAGGACTCGATACTGCTTCTTTATAAGTTTGAGGCTCATTTTCTAACAAATAAGTTAGAAAATCTGGACCATAAGATTTTGATATTCTAGCACATTTACTACGTCTAGGTCATCAATATCTTCTAATCCATGATCACTGTCTCTAACAGTGTCATAAGTTCTTTTGTTTGAACTTATTTCTTGTTCATTAGAACTTGGCTCTTGTGATTTATTATTAGGAAATACTGTTTCAAAAAATTCAGCATCTTTTGACTCAATAATAATATTTTCATGTATATCCTCTATTTTTGATTTATTAACCAAAAATCTATATGCACTGCTATTATTAGCATAACCAATGAATATACAATCTATTGTTTTTGGTCCTATCTTCACCTTTTTGGGTGGAGGAACCATTACCTTTGCTAAGCACCCCCACACTTTTAAGTGTTTATAAGACGGTTTCCGTCCTTTCCATAACTCATACGGTGATGCATTAGACTTCTTTTGAGGTATTCGGTTGAGAATATAATTTGCTGAAAGAATTGCTTCCCCCCACAAATTTTGAGGTAATCCAGAACTTAATAATAATGCATTCATCATTTCTTTTAAAGTTCTATTCTTTCTTTCAGCAACACCATTTTGTTGTGGTGAATATGGTGTTGTTGTTTGGTGTATTATACCATGTTGAGAACAAATTTCAACAAAAGGAAATTCATATTCTCCACCTCTATCACTTCTAATTATTTTGATCTTTTTATCTAGTTGATTCTCAACCTCATTTTTGTAATGTGTAAACATTTCCAAAGCCTCATCTTTACTTCTCAATAAGTAAACATAGCAATATCTTGTACAATCATCAATAAAAGTAAGAAAATATTTCTTGCCCCCTCTTGTTTGTATATACTTTAAATCACAAATATCAGTATGTATTAATTCAAGAGGTTCTGTACTTCTTTCAATTGTTTTAAAAGAAGATTTCTTAAGTTTTGCCTCAACGCAGACTTCACATTTATGATTGGAGTTAATCTCACATTTTGGCAAACATTCCATATTAATTAATCTACGGATAGTATTATAATTAACATGACCTAATCTACCATGCCATAAATTAGAAGACTCAATCATATAAGCAGAAGATGTAATTTTATTAATATTGGAAGGTACAATAGTCATTACATTCATTTTGAAGAGCCCATTGCTCATATATCCCTTCCCCACATACATCCCATTTTTAGTTAGGACAAACTTATCCGATACAAAGACTAATTTGAATCCCTTTTGACTAAGAAGAGATCCTGACACTAAATTCTTCCTAATATCGGGCACATGGAGCACGTTATTGAGGGTGAGTTCCTTGCCAGATGTCATCTTTAGAACTACCTTTCCTTGCCCTGCAACTTTGGATGATGAAGAATTTCCCATAAATAATTGTTCTCCATGCTCAATTTCTTGATATGTGGAGAACATCATCTTGTCAGAACACACATGGCGGGTTGCTCCAGTATCGATCCACCATTCTTTGGGATTTCCAACCATGTTTACTTCAGAAACAACCGTTGATAAGTTCATTTCAGAAACATCTTGAAAAAGTCCATCCACTTCCGTTACATTGGCTTATGCTGACTTCTTATTCTGGTCTTTGCGTTTACGACAATCCTTTGCCCTATGTCCGGGCTTGTCACAAATGTAGCATTTGCCTTGGAACTTTTTATTCATTCCCTGTTTAGGCCCGTTGCCGGAGTGCTTTCTCTTATTAGACTTTTGACCTTGTTCCACCACGTTGGCTTTATGCTCCACAAAAGTCCTTCCTGCTTTCTTTTCAGAATCACGGTTGTCCTCTTCTATTCTTAATCTCACGATTAAGTCTTCAAGTTTCATCTCTTTGCGTTTATGCTTGAGATAATTCTTAAAATCTTTCCACATTGGTGGTAATTTTTCAATAATAGCAGCAACTTGGAAAGATTCACTTAAGGACATACCTTCTGCATGTATTTCATGCAGGATTACTTATAATTTTTGGACTTGGTTGATGACAGCCTTGGAATCCACCATCTTGTAGTCCAAAAACCTGCCAACTACGAACTTCTTCGTGCCAGCATCTTCTGTTTTATATTTTTTATCCAAGGAATCCCATAGTTCTCTTGCTGTTTTGAGAGAACTATACACATTGTATAATGTGTTGTCCAATCCATTGAGGATATAGTTTCGGCACAGAAAATCAGTATGTTTCCATGCATCAATAGCGGCAACCACTTGCCTATCTGTTTCATCTTCATTAAGCACAGGGGGGTCTTCATGAAGAAACCTTGCCAAGTTGAGTGTAGTGAGATAAAACAGCATCTTCTGTTGCCATCTTTTAAACTCTGTTCCATTGAACTTTTCTGGTTTTTCACCATGGTTCACAGGAACATTTGGTATCATAGGTGTAGAAGAAGAAGAACCGATTGTAATAACAGAATCGGTAGCCATACTTTTGCAAATATAAATTAAATATAATGACTAATTGTCTTAAGATTGTTAAGGAAGATATATATTTAATAATATATATTTGCAATTTACAAATTAATAATAATTGAACTGATATATATATATATAATAATTAATATATATATAAACTTATCTGATATACCGAACTTCTAAAATATGAATATGTCAAGGCTAATATTGAATACTATATCCTTAAGACAATTATGCCCTCCTTATTGGTGCTTCGAGTTAGCGGCACTTGTCTCCCAGGATACAATGACAACTTGTGTTATAGCAGCACTACAAATAACACAATCAGCGAACCAAAGAAATGGTCGGACTCTCTCTGAAATAACTATGAACTATTTATGCTTAGAATGGTTAATGCTCTGTTAAAATGAATGAATGAAATGGCCGGCCCTCCTACTCTATTTATAGGAAGGATTCGTGACCCATCTGATGGGACACAACCCATTGAAAGGATGTGAGATGCATCTGTTCGGCCATGGCAGAAGAGGCATGTCAGTTCGGGGAAGAAAGGGCGCGTCTGTTAGGGTCAAAACGACGTAGTTTTGGCCTAACAGAGAGGGCGCTTCCATTCATGGCATCTGTTCGGTCAAAACGACGTAGTTTTGAGCCTTAACAGAATGAGCGCATCTGTTGAGATAGACACTTCCCAAAACGACGTAGTTTTTGTGTCCGTTCTGCAGATAACACTTCGCAGGTTTGATAATAAATAACATTTATCAAAACGACATAGTTTTAATAATAGAACTAAAATAAAATTAAACAAAATTCAAATAAATTTTGTCTAAAAAGAATATATACAAGGACCCAGAGCCACAAGCCCGAGCCCGGCCCGACCGACCGGTCGGTCGGCGGCGGCGGCGCGCGCGTGTGGGTTCAAACCAAGCCTTGGCTAGGTCCTCTCCCTTCCACAAAAGTGGGGTGCCCCTTGGGGCCCAAACCCAAGAGCAACTTTCTTGTATATAAACCAATTAATATTTTAGTTCTTAACCAATGTGGGACTTTCTTTCCCACAAGTATTTATTATCATTTCCAAAGGTGATCTTTAGGAGTTAATTTCTCATTCATTACTCCATGGATTTGAGCTTTCAAATACTTAATTTAATCTACTCATGGAGTAGAACACATTGATATATGAATTTCATTAATTATTTAATGAAATCCATAATTACTTTTGGCTCAAAATCCTAACAGTCCATAGTAGCTGGCACTGTAGTAACATTTTCATACTTGAACAAAGTTGTTGTTGTGGAGCAGACATGACTCTTGAATCTATTTCTTGAGGTCGTAAACTCTTCATTTGTAAGGTCTGCAAATTTGTTTACCCCTAGTTTGTAAGGTTTATTATTTGCTCTGTTGAATGATTGTATATATTTCAAGTTCTCTCCAAATATGGCAGAACGCCTATTTTTCTCGTCAGCATCTTTATATACACGACCATAACGAGCCATCCATTGCTCATGCGTCTCAAGTATTGATGCCTCATTGAGAGAGCGAGCTGCCACCAGAGAAGCCAAGGTTCCCACAATGAAGAGCATAGCTGGGATAATGCACTGGTGCTTGCTTGTGGAAGCCATTGTTCTGCTTATGGGTAAGATAGATGAATATGTTGTATTGGGAGCTTATGCACTTTGACATTTGAATTCTGCATTTTATATAGGTAAATTATTTGTCAAGCTTGTTTTTGGAATTTCTAAGGGAAATTATTGTCTATCTGCGTGCCTGTTAAAATGTTATTGATTTGGATGTTCTTGATTACTAATTTGATCTGATTGCTAGACTTTGTTATGCTCTTGTGTTTTTTCTCTTCTTATCTGTTTCATGTGTATATAATTAGTTAAATGCTTCCACCGTGCCGTTTGGTTCATCCATGTTGAAGGTTGTAATAAATCTATCATATTAGAGTTTTGAGAACTTAATTCCCACTTGAAAGTGCCTCAACTTTTTCATAATAATTGATGTCTGTCAATGGCTTGCATGGGGGAGCTGAACAGAACCAAATTTAGAATCTGGTTTGCTCAAATTTTAAAAAATCAAATACTACCACTAATGGCTCTGTTTGCAAACACGCAAGAAAAGAACGACCAATGGCAAAAAGACAAAATCTATCTCAACGATGATAAATTGCACCATCTTTACTTTTAAAAAGACAAAATCTATCTCAACGATGACATGATATGCTCATGCAACCTACTCTATTCGTACTAAAAAGTGAGTGGATTTGATAAGCACATAGTTCTTTGTTTTCTTAAACTCTAAGCCCTGTTCACTTTAAAAAGAAATTCTTTTGATTATGCACTCATTCATGGACTTGAATATTGAGAACCAGAGCAAATGAAGAAAGTGCAAGATCGAAGAAGATCCGCTAGGAAATGAGACAGTTTACTCCCTGAATATACAAGGGTGCCAATTGGACTCGTAAATATGATTTTTTATTGGGTTTTTTTTCTACATAAATTGTGTGCAAATAAATTAACTACTTTAGTACCGTGTGTTCTAAATATGGCTATTGCAGTTGCTAATTTTACTCTGTTTTTATGGACAATAAAACCTTAATTGTATTACTGTGTAGACGTATTTGTGGAACCCCAAACTTTAGACTAACCAATTTATTTTAGACTTGTTCATAACATCATTCAGTTGCAATGTGATGAATAAAGTGATGCCTTGACTGAACTAAGATACTGTTAGTTCTTAATTAATTGAATGAAACAGCAGTCGCACCATTGTTTCCAAATCTAAAACAAACAATGTCAAAATTTGATGCAAAAAAAAACCCACATCAGAAAAATACATCATCAAGCCACAAAAAGGTGCTAAATGTACCATGTATAGTTTCATGATTGTAGTAATATTCCCTCAAAAACTCAAGGTTCCACAAGATTTATGGCAAAACAATGAAGGTTGTAACTGTACCAGCAGCTAGCTAGAATTTCACACATAAATATATTACAAGGTCCAATGTTACATTCAACTATGAGCCATGAATATAGAGAAGAGGAAATATGGTAACAATCAGCTTAGTAATTTGCATTAGGTAGTAACTTATTTATGATTTTAATACATAGGCAGTGGGATATGAAGCTTGCATTGCTATGCCACAGAGTCCTTCCTTTGCTTCAACACCTCTCTGCATCCTTATATATCCTTCCTCGCCCCAACTTGTGCCCCATGAGTTCTTCACAAGCCAATACTTAGTTCCATCACTAGCGGTGCCATAGCCAACAGCAGTAACACCATGGTCTAGGTCAGTACCACACTGTCCTATAAAGACGCCACTCGAGTAAAACTAGAAGTCTGATCCCCCAGCATCAATGGCTACAAAGATGGGTTGATTGGCAACATCATTCAGCAGTGCACTAATTTATTCCTGTTTATTCGAGCAGCTTCACAATCATTATTCAATTGTTGAAGATTTCAGAAAAAAAATTATTATTTTATTTCCGAAAACGTTATTTATTCAACTGCTTATACTTGTTGGGAAATTAAATGCTCATTCTTGCTTAAAACATATATTTGCAGTTAAACCTGAGAAAGCTGAAGGATCGGGCAAAGATAAAGGAAAAGGGAAGATGGATTAGTAGGAAGCATGTTATGCAATAATTAAATATTTAAAATATTTGTAATGAATTTGAAGGATTTTATATGCGTGTATTTGTAAAGGTTAAAAAACCTGGGATTAGATTAAGATGTATTGTAATAAAATAGAGATTACATTTATGTCATTAAGAATTGTATAGAATGAATTGTATCGTGGAGCACCATACCCGAGGTTAAGGTGACCCGGATTTGAAGGTGTCACAGCACTAGTTGATAAAACTCCAGAGGTTGCAAAGAACTTAATTGCAAACATGGCAACAAACTCACAGCAGTATAGATCTAGGATTGATCATACACTTACAAGGGTGAATGGGGTATAAGCACATGTAATCTTGAGCAACAAATTTCTGATTTAACTGTTATAGTTCGACAAATGGCTATAGGGAATATGCAAGTAGCAAAGGTGTGTGGAATTTGTTCAATGTCAGGGCATACTACTGATGCTTATCCAATATTGCACGAGGATGAAAGTGTTTAACAAGTCAATGTTGTAGGGACATTCTCAGGACAACATCAACATCGTTATGATCCCTACTCCAACATGTCACCAATGCAAAAGTGTTTTTCAGAACGAGCAACAAGGTTTTCAAGGAATACCTCTTGAGGATATGTTCAAGGCCTTCATGAACCAAGCACAACAGTTCCAGCAGGAGACAAAGGCGTCCATCCACAATTTGGAACGCCAGATGAGTCAGCTTGCTACCACAATTGGAAGGTTGGATTCTCAAGGTTCAAGGGAGTTACCTTTTCAAATTATTGTTAACCTAAGAGAGAACGTATGTGCAATTACCTTGAGATGTAATGAAGAGGTATGACAGCAAGATGAGTTAGTATTTACTTCAGGAATTGACAGCAGTGTTGAATTTGATGAGGAAGAGCAAGAGGAGGCGGTAGTACCATCAAAGCTGAAGAAGGAGGAAAAAGAGGAACTGATACTGGAAATAGTTCACAAGGTTAAGGAGATTCTAGAGCGAACAGACGAGGAGAATTTGCAGGTTGCAGCTATCAATAGCATGAAATTGGATAAAGAAGAAGAAATCGAGTGGAGTTCTGATCTGAAGAAGGCTACAACTGCATTATGTTCTTTGCCACAACTTTTAGATAAGTATGTCGTCTACTTTTATTCAGTTACTTGTTTCTCACAAGACGTTATTTTCTCCTATTGTGTAGGCACCTAATCTGGAGTTCAGGCTATTGCCAGTTCACTTGAAGTATGAACGTTCGATTACATAGAATGAGAAGATTGAGGTCGAGAAAACGACATAAAACAAATGCGCTGCTTGGGAGGAAACCTAAGATTTCAGATTTGCTTTTCTATCCCTTTTACTTTATAGTTGCATTTTAGTTAGTTATCTCGTCCTTGCATGATTGTCTTACATTGGGGACAATGTAAGGTTTGAGTGTGGGGGAGAGGTTTAGGTTTAGGTTAGTCTAGGGTAGGTTTTGCTCTAAGTTTGATAATCTGAGTTGTTTTGGAAAAAAATTGAAAAAATTGAGAATTCCTTATTTAAAAAAAAAATTTGGCTTAATGATTGTGTTTGGCTAAGTTTTTAAAGGTTTTTCGTTGAAGAATGAAAATTGGTGCTAAGTTGATAGAATTTGTTTGATGCGGAATTTGTTGATGAATGATGATAACTAAGTCAAGATCCATACTAACTGATTTGAATTGAACTTATATTGCATGAGTACTTGAATATGAGATATATGCTTATTTGGCTAAGTTATCTGTGGAGTTGTCTATGTGCACTAATATCATGATATTAGAACTGTCTATCTGCTTGTTTTGTTTACAGGACCATGTGAAAAGAAAAAAAAAGAAATTTTGAGAAAATGAAAGAAAAAAGAAGAAGTGTAAAAGAAAATCATATGGTGGGCTGAGATAGAGCATAAAAAGCACTCACCCATAAACACATGCAACGAGAAGGAGCGTAAAACGCACTCGTTGGTGAGAAGGTAAGTGAGATGGAGCATAAAATGCACTCACTTGGAAGGAAAATGATGATAAAAGTGAAATGGAGCATAAAATGCATTCACCTGAAAAAAATGAAGTTCATGGTTTTGGTGAAAAAAAAATGTTTTGAGCTTTGAGTCAGTGTGCACGGCTGTTGTTCCATGATAACTGCGTTGAGTATGTGTGTAGATCATAGGAAAGATACTTATGTGGATACAGTTTGAATTAGAGATGTTCGGTGGGGAATGACGAGGTTGTTGTTGTGAATTGATTGATTAAGTATTTAGCAGATTTCTGTTGATTAGTATTGATATTCATGGTTGGTAATTGAATTGAAACCTTTTGAAAGTTGGTTAAATGAATTTCAGATGAAGTTAATATTACCTTTGTTTTAGTTTACACGAGGACGTGTAAAGGCTAAGTGTGGGGGAATTTGATAAGTGCATAATATTTGATAATTTTGATTCCTTTATATTTAGTTTTATTACATATTTTATGTATATATGAGTTTATTAAGGTATTTATTGATTTTAGGAGGAATTGGAGCTAAAAAGAGAAAAAGAGGAAAAATGGATCAAAATGGATGCGCAAGGAGCAAAAGAAGAAAAACGGACAGACTTTGTGGGTCGCGGCACTCAAAGGCTGAGCCGCGGCGAGTGAGGCTTTCCGCGGGTGCGTGGGGCGCGTGACTTGCGGCAGAATTTGTCAGGCTTTGTAATTTTTCAAGGAATTTTATTAGAATTTGGATTGTTATTTTCTTAAGGTTTTAGGACTTTATTCTAGGGGTATAAATATATGTTCTTAGTGAAGTTTTGAGGTCTTGGATGCTCACAATTGTAAACCCTAGATTTAGGGGCAAGATTGAAGACATGTCAAGCTAAGTTTTCTTATTCAGTTTTAAGGGATGTTGAACCTTATTTATAATTAATGGTTTAATTAAGTATTCATTATTTATTCCTTCTCATATGAAATTCATTCCTGATAATCTAATTTAATTGTTGAATGCTATTTGGCTTAATTAATTTGATTTCTGCAGAATTGAATTGGTTAGCTAATATCATATGCTAGATTAAGGGATAGTATTATGTGTAATTGATATTATTCCTAATCATAAGTAGTAATTAGTAATACATGATTGTGGACAAACTTTTGAGTATTATTATGATTATCATAAGACAGGTTAAATAATCCGAGCTTGTGTGATTATTGTTTGAAATAGTCTAATTTCCTAGTTTTTAATGCTGCTATTATATATATTAAATCTAGAGAGCTTGTTCTAGGTTGTATAATAATTAGAATCTTGTGAAGAGTTTGTTTCATTGAGTGATAATCTAAGAGAAATTTCGGATAGCAGATCGAGCTTATTGTTATTTAGGACTATTAGTTTCATTGAACGATAAATATTGTAAAACTTAATTATTTCATTATTTTAAAAAGGTGATACTGAACTGAAAAACTGAAATCCCTAATTCATTGGTTATTCTTATTAATTATTTTCTGTTACATTAGTTAGTTTAATTCAATTCAAAACCCCCCAGTTTATATTCAGTTGTATTAGAAAGCAATAGGATAAATATTGAACAATTCACTCTCTGTGAGATCGACCTTTGCTTATTGCTATACTAATTCTTGTGTTAGTAGAGTAGGAGTAAGGATTTAATTTTGGAGTGTTAACGACAGCTCCCACTTATCACACTGGCCTTGGTTCTTAACAGGTGTAACTCCACCTTTCTTTCTCCAGTCCATAGTAGCTGGCACTGCAGTAACATTTTCATACTTGAACAAAGTTGTTGTTGTGGAGCATATATGACTCTTGAATCTAATTCGTTTGTAAGGTCCGCAAATTCGTTTACCGCTAGTTTGTAAGGCTTGTCATTTGCTTTGTTGAATGAATGTATATATTTCAGGTTCTCTTCAAATATGGTAGAATGCCTATTTTTCTCATCAGCATCTTTATATACACGACCATAACGAGCCATCCACTGCTCATGCGTCGCAAGTATTGATGCCTCATTCAGAGAGTTAGCTGCTGCAATAGAAGCCAAGGCTCCCAAAATGAAGAGCATTGCCATGATAATGATCTAGTGCTTGCTTGTGGAAGCCATTGTACTTCTTACGGGTAAGATAGATGAATCAGATGTACTTGAGAGCTTATGCAATAACACTGGAATTCTGCATTATATAGGATAAATGTTTTGTTTTTTTTGTAAAGCTTACGGAACTTTCTTAGATTGTTATGATTCCGACTTTTTTTTAATTACTAATTTGATATGATTGCTAGAATTTGTTGTTTTCTTTTGTTTCTTGTTGTACTCATCTGTTTCATCTGTTAGATTGTATAATGACTATATTTTTACTCTTTGACTCTGAAACCGTATTTGTACTACGAAATATATTTTGTGAAAACATTAATTTTATAGTACTCACCATTTTTCTCTAGTTCATGATTGATTGGGCATCTAAGTTGAAAGATAGAATACATCTCTAATGGTAATTAAATCGTCTCCGTTTTTTTTGCAATTTTGGTTTTTTTTTTAGAATTGAAGTTTTTTTCATGAGGCAAACTTTTATTTTATCGGTAGAGCTTGGATCCGTGTACAAGTTTATTACGATTTTATACTAATTTTGTAAAACTAGACTAAATTGTTAACTCGATTTAATGTTTAGGAAAATTGCGAAAGTTCACGTCGACTTTTTGATTACCAGTCACGTGAATAAGTATTAATGATAATAATTTTGGAAAGATATGTAATAAGTAGGGCCCTCCTATAATTCCTACTAATTCTATGTATTGATAAACTTTGCAATTGTAATTCTGACATAAATTTATCGCAATATATAACATGACTAGTGTTTATATGTTTCGATGCAAAATCAAACAATTTAAAAATTTATCACAATGCATAGCAGGACTCTAATGTTTATTTGTTTCGATGCAACAACAGACAACTTGTGTTGGTTGGGTTAGTTAAACACATTTTATTCAAATCTATAATAATTCCCCATCCCAGATACGCAATAGGTCACTGCTTATGAACAGTGTTCTAAAAATCTCCGCCTAGTCTCATTAATGCCTGCTAAACATTAGGCGGTCCTCTACCGCCTTGATTTGGCTAGGCGCCTAAGCTCCCGCCTAGGCAGAATCAGACCTCTACTTTGAAGCTCTACAATAATTAAATGAATTTGCTCAGTTTTAAAAGATTATTTTTTGGTAATGTTTCATGTAAAATTTTTAAAAATTACATATGTTGTATGTTTTGTATAGTATGACAAGTAAATACAATAGAAAAATAAAGAAATGAGATCCCAAAGAAAACGTCACGTCTGCCTAGAAAAACGCTTAGGTATCGAGAAAAATAAATAAATGAGATTCCAAAGAAAACGCCTAGTCCGCCTAGAAAAACGCTTAGACACCGCCTAGGCCCTTCCACCGCCTATGTTCGCCTAACAATTTTCTTATGAAATTTACAATAACTCCCATTCCATAATCGATAGGTCACCATTTATGAAATTTATGATGATTCCATGTCCCATCTATATAGGCAATAAGGTGCTGGCAGAATAAATTATGGGTTGAACCTTGAAATGAAGATAGGGCATCATCAACAATAATAATTCCTATCGGTAAAGATAGTAATATTGTAACGCTCCCAAATCCTAGTCCCTTTAACCCCGGACCTGGTGCGTCACGATGCATCATCTTCTTACATATTATACAATTAACGCGGAATATATAAATATACATTATTTATTTCAAATGATTCTACAACATTTTCCAAGGTCTACAACCTTAACTCAATACCTATCTTAATAATTCAAAAGGTTTACATAATCATTTTCATAAGATAACATAATAGTTAACACATATTAAGTTACTCTTGAACTTTTCCTCTTGTCTTTGTCCTTCCTGAAGCACTCGAGCTTAACTGAAATATTATCATGATATAGCAAGAGTGAGCAACTACTTTGCTCAGCAAGTTTAAATACAAGAAAGATATATCATGATTGACAAAAAATAGGCTTTCGAATTTTCAACAATATATAATAATTGTGGAAGAACGATAATCAAATTTCAATAAATGAATAACTGAATCAATAACGTTGAGTGGCCAACAATGACCATGAACAAATTTGGTAATCAAGGTGATCAGCCTTTCATACCAGGTAAACATATGCAACTTGCACTAAGTGCGATTAAACTTTAAATTTCATTGATGTGGAATAATTGACAAAAAAATTAAACCACTAGCATGCTTGAAAATATTAACTTAAGTTTCACTACAAAAAAAAAGGTCATTGCCGACGGACGTTCCCGTCGCCAATGACTCACATGCCGTCGCCAATGAGTCATTGCCGACGGCAACTCCCCGTCGTCCACGCCGTCGCCCCCTAGGTCGTCGCCCATGACTCCCGTCGACGGCCGTCGATAAAGTACTCATTAGCGACGGGGTCATTGGCGACGGGGACGCCGTCGGCAATGACTCATTAGCGACGGGAACGTCCGTCGGTAAAGCCGTCGCTAAAGAGTATATAAAATTATATATAAAATAGTCATTGGCGACGGCATAGTCCGTCGGCAATGATCGCCGTCGGTAATGAGTAAGCACTAACAAATTTGTTTTTTTAAAAAAAAAAATTTAAAAATGCAAATACCTGTTATAATTGTAACTATTATCAACTAAAATAAATAAATAAAATCCTCAAAAACGCAAATCAATAACCATCAAATATCTAGGTATGATAAGGTATAAAATATTAATAGATACAAAAACCATCAACCGAATTACATACAAAACCCAAGTTTATACAACGCAAAAACTGTATCTGTACATACATGAAAATAAAAATATAAACACTAACTATATCCCCAGATCAGGAGTACCGGTATCATCATCGCCATCTCCCGTACCACCGCCGGTCCCACCATCCGTAGCATCATCAGCATCAGCCCGACGGTCATCGCCTTCACCGCTACCTCCACCCCCACGAGGCTCATCAAGTCCCTACAAAATTAAAATATTAATTACAAAGTCCAAAGAGAGCATATTTAAATAATTATTCTAAGTGTTCTTTCATTTATACAAGTTCGGCAAACAAACTGATAACTCGGCCTCTTTTTCGACTATTGTTCTAAGTTTTTCTTTATTTTATACAAGTTCGGCAAACAAGCTGATAACTCAGCCTCTTTTGGCCTCTTTTTCAACTATTGTTCTAAGTTTTTTTTATTTTATACAATTCGGCAAACGAGCTGATAACTCGGCCTCTAGATCTCGGAATCGAGTTCCGTAAGTTGTGACGTGTCCCAAATATCTATGAGGTGCTACGTCTACGGTTTCGTATTGGTTTGACGCTCGAGGCGGGTTTTGGCCTCTTTTCGACTATTGTTCTAAGTTTTTTTTTATTTTATACAAGTTCGGCAAACGAGCTGATAACTCGGCCTCCGGATCTCAGAATCAAGTTCCGTAAGTTGTGACGTGTCCCAAATATCTATGAGGTGCTACGTCTACGGTTTCGTGTTGGTTTGACGCCCGAGGCGGGTTTTGGCCTCTTTTTCGACTATTCTTTAAAGTGTTCTTTATTTTATACAAGTTCGGCAAACGAGCTGATAACTCGGCCTCCGGATCTCGGAATCGAGTTCCGTAAGTTGTGACGTGTCCCAAATATCTATGAGGTGCTACGTCTACGGTTTCGTGTTGGTTTGACGCCCGAGGCGGGTTTTGGCCTCTTTTTCGACTATTCTTCAAAGTGTTCTTTATTTTATCTTTGTTCGGCAAACGAGTTGATAACTCGGCCTCCAGATCTCGGAATGGAGTTCCGTAAGTTGTGACGTGTCCCAAATATCTATGAGGTGCTACGTCTACGGTTTCGTGTTGGTTTGACGCCCGAGGCGGGTTTTGGCCTCTTTTTCGACTATTCTTCAAAGTGTTCTTTATTTTATCTTTGTTCGGCAAACGAGCTGATAACTCGGCCTCCGGATCTCGGAATCGAGTTCCGTAAGTTCTGACGTGTCCCAAATATCTATGAGGTGCTACGTCTACGGTTTTGTGTTGTTTTGCCGCCCGAGGCGGGTTTTGGCCTCTTTTTCGACTATTCTTCAAAGTGTTCTTTATTTTATACAAGTTCGGCAAACGAGTTGATAACTCGGCCTCCGGATCTCGGAATCGAGTTCCGTAAGTTCTGACGTGTCCCAAATATCTATGAGGTGCTACGTCTACGATTTTTTCGTGTTGGTTTGACGCCCGAGGCGGGTTTTGGCCTCTTTTTCGACTATTCTTCAAAGTGTTCTTTATTTTATACAAGTTCGGCAAACGAGCTGATAACTCAGCCTCCGGATCTCGGAATCGAGTTCCGTAAGTTCTGACGTGTCCCAAATATCTATGAGGTGCTACGTCTACGATTTTGTGTTGGTTTAACGCTCGAGGCGGGTTTTGGCCTCTTTTTCGACTATTCTTCAAAGTGTTCTTTATTTTATCTTTGTTCGGCAAACGAGTTGATAACTCGGCCTCCGGATCTCGGAATCGAGTTCCGTAAGTTCTGACGTGTGTCCCAAATATCTATGAGGTGCTACGTCTACGGTTTCGTGTTGGTTTGACGCTCGAGGCAGGTTTTGGCCTCTTTTTCGACTATTGTTCTAAGTTTTTTTTTATTTTATAAAAGTTCGGCAAACGAGCTGATAACTCGGCCTCCGGATCTCGGAATCGAGTTCCGTAACTTGTGACGTGTCCCAAATATCTATGAGGTGCTACGTCTACGGTTTCGTGTTGGTTTGACGCCCGAGGCGGGTTTTGGCCTCTTTTTCGACTATTCTTCTAAGTGTTCTTTATTTTATCTTTGTTCGGCAAACGTAGTGATTTTAATTTCTACAAATTGCTGGTTTATTATTTTGTCTCTTACTCTTCAACTCTATATGAAGAAAAACAACGTGCATAATTAATGAAACTTATCTCTATATAAATTTACTCTTCAATGTTTGATAGTTTATATAAACAATATAATATGAAAACCCGTGAATTAAATAAAGACAGACATCAATAATTATATTTACCTCTCGAATATGTCGAGGAAAGAGGTTGGCCAGGACAACCGCACATACACGAATGGCTTCCTCTCGGACCAGACCCATCATCTCGTCGGCAGATGAATCCGGATCGATGGAGCCGTGGACGACCTCCTGAGCAAGCTGGTAGATACGCTGGCGGGATGGTGCGCCTGATTGTATAGCATTGCTCTCCATGCACCCCTCTACAAGAGTGCAGACAATCATACATAACTCACCTATAAACAAATGCTTGCAGCCTTGCACAAACCTAATGTTTGAGCTTAGCTAAGAGAGATAACTAAGATCACGGAAAATCACTAAGATCACTTTAAGTAGATAGCTAAAAGAGAGTAATGTGTTAAAAGAAAAAAAAAATTGACTAACATTGTCAAGAAAGTAGGTTTCATCAAGTATATGATGGGGGCTTGCAGACATGCTACATTAACACTTAGTGCAATGCATACATAGTTTTTTCTATTCCCAGCAAACTTATCGATGTTTATTTATTCCTACTTTTGTCTTCTTGATTTTCTGTTCTTTTGAGTTGAAAACTCCCATTGAACTATTAAAACAGATGTTTCAGTTAAGTTAGCTAGAGGTTTATCTGTAGAAAACTTTACTGATTTTGGTGGTTGACACAGTGGTCATTTGTGCTCAAACAGCGGTGTGTATAACTAATTGTTTGGTTTCGGTAGTTTCCCATTTGGGACATACTTTTCTGAACATTATTGCCCATGAATACATTGTTTATTCCTTTATATAATTCATGATAATGTTGATTATCCATAGAAAAAAAAATTATCGTGGACGTTTTTGTCATTACCATGAACGTCGACATATATTGAATTTTGACATCTTCTGATACATAGATGTTTTCATAATAAGAAAATATATTATTTGTATTTTAAATTTTCAAGGGACCAAGAGGTATGGTCGATAAGATCCTTATATTGCATTGCTGAAATTTATTGCACTCTTGAGCTACTACATGAAGCATTATTTCCTTTGGTTGTGTAAGCTTTTTTTCTCTTCAAGAATTTTCAAAATTGGATAAGTTTTTGTTGTTACTTAAATTCATGTGATTTCTGTATGCATTTAAGCCTATCTAATATGATTGGAAACTCTTGAGAGTGCTGACATTCCTTTTAGGAATGGTTAGGAATCTTATTTCATAGTTTCTGGTATATAATTGATCAAGAAAGGAACATAAACGACTCTTAACAGTTGAATAAGCAAGCTGACTAAAATAAAGATGTATCCTCCACCAAATCAAACCTTCAATTACGCATTCAAGTTTATGCTGCTTGAAAGGCAAATATTTATAGACCCAACAACTTGGATGTATCCATATATTCCAAGAAAAGGAATCATATTATCCCGATAAATCCCAAATAAAATCAATATAGCAGTAAATCAAAAGGAGGCTATGAACAATAGACATTAAATTCTGAGGAAATAGTGAAAAATACCTGAGGTAGGCGTCGCCGGAGGGGGGTGCGGCCGGAGTTAGGTGTGGCCGGAGGTAGGCGTTGTCGGAGGGGCGTGGCCGGAGGCGGCGATTATGGTAGCAGAGAGTGAGAGGGAAAAGAGAGGGAATGGAAAATTTAGCTGTTGTCGTCGACATTAGGGATTTAACTCAGGACTCATTCTCGACGGCAGAGCCGTCGATATTGACCCCGTCGCCAATGACTCATTCGCGACGGCCGTGCCGTCGACCATACCAAATATCGCCGTCGCTTATGCCTTTCCCACCCCCGCAAAAATTTCGCACCAAAATTACCCGGGCAAAAAGACTATTCTCGACGGCACATATTGGCGACGGCGTAGCCGTCGATAATGACCTCAATAGCGACGGGAAAAGTGCCGTCGATAATGGTGCCGTCGCCAATGACCTATTTTTTTGTAGTGTTTGAGTTAGGAAACTTGCAATAACGTAAGAAGTTTAGTGTTAGGAACTTGCCTGCTCTGACGATTACTGCTACGCAATCTAATTTAATCTCTTATGAAAGACCTATCATTTATAAGATTGATCTTTCAATCAGCATATCATATCATACCTCATAATACTACTACTTTTATAAATAAATCATCTAACATTTAGCCACATAATCAAATGTTAGATAATACCTTAAACCATCAATATTATTATCGTCCGTTGATAATATTTCAACCACTTTATCATCATCTTAAAACTCTCGTCTAATATTATTAATCATTTAATAATATTTTAATTCATTTCTTATTATTAATCACTTAATAATATCTTAGTCACTTACAAATATTATTAATTATTTAATAATATTTTAATCACACTTTAATATTATTAATCATTTAATAATATTCAAATCATTTACTAATATTATTAATCATTTAATAATATTCAACTCATTATCTAATATTATTAATCATTTAATAATATTTTAATTCACTTTCAAATATTATTAACCCTTTACTAATATTTTGATCACTTAATATCATTTATTAATCTCTTAATCATTTAAAAATATTATTAATCCTTTAATAATATTTTAATCATCTAATAATATTTTAATCTAATATTTTAATCATCTAATAATACTTTAATCTAATATTATTAATATTGAATAATATTTTAATCTAATATTATTAATATTGAATAATATTTTAATCATTTATTAGACTCATGAACAATTTAATTTAATTGTTTATCCTTTACTATTTAATTTAGTTAACATACATATTTGGTCATACACATAATATTTTATTGAAAATGACCAAATTACCCATATAAAATCTTAATATATCATATCAAAGGCCATTAAGCAATAAAATCACATTTACAAATTTTTTAACTTAACATAACTTAATTTTCTCATTTATTCTTAACTTAATCATAGGTATAAAAATACCAAAATAACTTATTATTTTTTTATCTTTTGAAAAATATCAGTATATAATATTTTAGTTATAAAATAAATTTCCTGTAATTTTTCAATTTCGTTTCCTATTTTTAAATGGGCTAAAACTGTCCAAAATGGCTACATTTATCATAAATTATCCTTTTCTTCAACAATTTTGAAATTTATATGGTAGACTTATACTATCATATAATACTTCCACTTAAATTTTGACAATTTCCTGGGTTGTATTACTTGAGTTATAACAGTTTACTTTTAAAATTGCATTTCCTTATAAAAGCCATAACTCCCTCTCAGGATATCGAAAAATTCTCATCTTTGGACAGCATCTAGTAAACTTGATATACTAATATACCACAAAAGACCAGAATTTTTATAGCAACAAAAGTGGTCGAAACAGCCTTCACAAAAACTAGACAGTATGCTCATAAGGTTTTTTTTTCTAGATTTTTTTGTGTTCTTCGTTCATTTGGTTTGATTTCTTGATTTCTCTCGTTTGATTCTTGTTTATACAAGTTTAAAGCATCCCAAACATACATAAACATATTCTTTATACATAAATTTCATAAAACTTAACATCCATACGAAAATCAAAGTATTTTTATAAGGGTTTAGATATATACCTTAGCTAGTTTTCTTCCTTTTCTTTGTTTCATAGCTTTGATTCCTCTATCATGCTCCATGGTTACATACCATTTGAGATATATACAAAACACCTTAACATGATGAGTATTTTCATATTCTCACAAGGAAAGATATCCAAGAATTTTTATGGATTAAGTTCAAGAATCACTTTACTTGAGTTTTTCTTCATTTCTTGTTTCTTCCTTCTTTCTTTCTTCTCTTCTATGGCAACCCTCTCTCTCTCTCCCTCTATCTTCTGAATATTTGGAGGAGTACGGGTGTATGAGAGAAAGGAGAGAGCTGATCATTGCATTGTATAAGACTAATTCATAAATTAAACCTCCCATGTCCCATCTCATTTAATGGACTAATCATAGGCTAGTTTGGTGAGGGAAATAAGATGGGACATTTACATTTAGTAGTACATTTTTAGAAATAATTACAATAATAGTGCAACTTAAAAATATTTACAAAAATGTTATAATTTAATGTTTTATTTATAAAAGTAGTGCAGTTGCTGTTCCTTTAATTTAGTTACGTGATTTAATAAGTTTCCTTATTAGCGCTTAGTTGCTTATTTTGTGGAAATTTGAATTTATTAACTTATTCTCTTTTTTTTCGTGTTTTTGTAGTTTGTTTGTTTACTGAATATCTTTTATCTGGAAACCCTTGTTTTGTTTTTTGGTTCTTTGAAGGTTCAATATTTTCCAGATTTCTCTTTCGATTTTCGTCTTCAATCGAATACTCTAGATTCGTGTTTGCCGGGTATTGTTTGGATTCGCCATCGTTTTCATTCTGTTTTCCATTTTTCGTCTTCTTTTCTACTTGGTGTTGCCGTCGTATGCTTGTTTGGTCGGAAGTGGTTTAACAGTTGTTGGATCTGGACAAACATCTTTAGGGAGCAAAGGTAATTCCACCGATTCATCTTCTATCTGTAATTCTTTTGGGTGTTTATGTACCATTATTTGGATTCGATAGATGTAATTCTTTTGGGTGTTTAATTTTTTAAACTTTTTTACAGTGATTGTGGAATGTACACAATTTGTTTTGCGGAATACGTGCTTCATCAACAGTTTGGGAAAATTCCAAATCCTTTTCCTATTGCGCAATACAGGAAGAAATTGTGTGTAAACCTCTACATGCATGTTCGGCAAAAGCAAACTGAGGGTTATGAGTCGGATACAGAACATCCAGGGAGATTTGTGCTAGATGAATAGATAATTTCTATGTTTTTTCCTTGTAATTTCTTAAAATTTGTTTGTGTTTCAAATTGTTGCCAAACAGTTGTATGATGGTTACCAGAATAGTATTTTTGATATAATTGTTTAACTTTAACTTGATTTATACATAATGATATAATGTCATTTATATATTGTTTTGATGGTGCATATTTATTTATCACATTGATTATGGCTGCAATTGCAGGTATACTAAAAATAAGAAAATATTCTTTCTGTTTATAATTATAGTGGTTTCCAAATTATTATTAATTGGTATCCAGACTAGTATTTCTGGATAACCATTTCAATTTTGAATGATTTTTCAACAATTTCCAAGTGTTAATTGTAATTCATTTTTTTTAATTCAAATTTGTATAAGCCAACATTGGTTACCTTATCAGGATGAATAGGTTACCATTTATGTATTTATATTCCAGGAAATATAATGAGGTTATGAGCAATAAAGCAAGGCTAGCTAGTATTGTTAATGATCCTGTTTTTTTTTCTATTAGTACCTTCCGTTAAAACATACTGTATTTGTGCAAAGTATTATTTTTTGGGTTGCAAAACAGTTATACGAAGGTAACTAAACTATGTCATTTAGGTAACCAATTAATGTGATAAATCAACATACACTTTTGTTAACTAGTTTATATTGTATATATTTGGTAACCAAAGAGTAGTACATATGTAACCATAATATGTTATGTGGGTAACCAGATATCCTTTATGAAAATTAAGCACATTTAACAAAAGTTAACTGTATTTGTTCTCTTTATATATTGTAATGGAATACATTTGTTTACCCACAATGTAATGTAAGAAGGAAACAATACAAGATTTTGGCTTCAATAATGGTTTACCAAACTAAATATCAATATGTTTGTTAACATTCAATGTGTAATTCTGCGAAACTACAAGTTGTTGAGACTAGTATGCCGGTAACTTCAAAATTGTCATATTGGATACTGTCAGACCACATTCCGTTAAAATAAAGTACAACCGGAATCATCTCCATTCTGTGATAACTGAAACATTAAAAATATTGTGTTAATGTCAAAGGTTATAACATGAGTTATATACGGTAAACATGAGGTAAACTAACAAACATATGCAGCCCACAAAACTGTATATTATACATAAACTGTGTTATGTTTGGTAAGGTAACTAAACAAACATATGATGGTAACCAAATAACATGAATATAGTATCCAAAGTTTCTGTATTAAGGAATCATCAATCCGAAACAAAAGATCAATCATTCTGCTTATAAACTAAACAAGTTCAATCATCAAGCAATGGTGACCAAATGTAATGTATACAGTAACCAAAATAGTACTTTAAAGTAATCAATAATTAAGTAACCAAACAAACATTTGAATGCCACTGATCTGTTTAATATACATAAAATGTATTGTGTATTTGAAGTTACCAAACAAACATATAATGATAACCATATAACATGCAATTAGTAACCAAATAAATTGTATAATTAAATCATTAATTCGAAACAAATGTTCAACCAATCTGCTCACAAAAAAAAAACAAGTACACTCATCAAACAATGGTGGTTACCTTCATATAAACGATCGGTTACAGCCATCAAATGTAATGTATTATGAAACAAAATTAGTAATATTAAGTAATCAATTATAAAGTTACCAAACAAGCATATGAAGGCCACCAATCTGTTTAATAAACATAAATTGTATTTGTGTATGTGAAGGTTACCAAACAAACATATGAAGATAACCAAATAACAAATATATAGTAACCAGATTAATTTTTCCAAGAAATCATTAATCTGAAACAAATTTTGAACCAATATGGTTATTAATTAAACCAGTACAATCATCAAACATTGGTGACCAAATATAATGTGTTATGTAACCAAATTAATTCTATTAAGTAACCAACCATGAATTGACAAAACAAACATATGAAGGTAACCAATATGTTTATTATACATAAACTGTTTCTGTGTATGTAAAAGTAACCAAACAAAGTTATGAAAGTAACCATATAACATGTATTTAGTAACCAAAGTAATTCTACTAAGAAATAATTAATCTGAAACAAGGTTTAGACCACATTGCTTACAAACTAAGACCTTCAATCAGTAAACAATGTGATCAAATCTACTGTGCACAGTAACCAAATTGTACTATAAATTAACCAATCACGTGGTAAACAGTTACAACCATGAAACGAATTGATAATATTTGAATGGAAAAAAAATTGCATGTAACCGATCGTTTATATGAAGGTAACCCGACATTATCACAATTCCATATTATGTGCTATTTACCAGATTATGAATCAAGCTTTTCGTTGATGGCTGTTTTGTATTCCTTCGAACTCGCCGTCAATGGAGGTTTTAGTAACTTCAAGTTTACCGTCGATGTTCGCTTCCAAATCCTTCAAGCTGACCGTTAATAATCCAGTCTATGATTAATTGTTTGTGATATCCTTGTGTCTTCATTTCTGTTTCTCTGATTCGTTCTCTTTACAGTTGTTGGGTTTGATTTGGTAACTGCTCCTTGATTTCAGCAGTTTAATATTTACAATTTTACCTACAAAATCTTACGTGATTTGTGTTTGGCGTTAATTTTGTAATTATTTTGTTTTGGTACTGTTTTTGAGAATACTTTATAAATGTTGTATAGTAATGTAAAGAACCCAAATAAGAAAATGCTTGGACTAAATGAAAAATGTGTTCAGCATTTTCACCAAAAATCAGCATGCTTAGCCGCCCACATGGGCTGCTTCTAGAAGAAATTAATTCCCTCTCCTCTTTTATTTACTCGTTTGTCCGTTTAATCGTCATTTGACCATTTTGGCTTCTAAAATTTAACTTTTTCGAACTTACAGTCGATTCCTACTAATTTCGACATTCTGAACATCGTGGGAGTATCTGTTTCTTCAAATTCATCTTCAAATTTCGAATTGGACTTTTACCGAAAAATCAACCGTTAACTTTTTGACCAAAAAGTCAACCCCGACACATGTTTTTAGTCTATTCTTATTATTTTCGATATTTCGGACTCAACCGTCCAGTCCGCGACTCCAAATTCTACTCCGAACTCAAATTCGAGTTTTTTTACCACTATTCTTGTCTTATATGCAATTATTCGCTTCCTTAGTTAGTTCATACTAATTAAATTAATTAGCTTGAACCAACTATTAATTCACATCCATTTGACATAATATTAAATATCACACTATTATTCATATTACATGAAATTATTGTAATACAAATACAACTATCGTCATTAACTAAATAAATTTCTTTATTCAATTAATTAAAATAATATTTTAACCCACTAATTTTTAAATAGTGAATTAATTAACTCGTATATGAAATTTAGTTCATAATAATTCTATCGCCGTCCAAGGCTAAATATTCAAATTATATTATTTCATAATATAATTTTAATTTAATCCCAATTAACTAATATTAATTAATTAATTTCATCCACTTTCTTTGGTGATTTAATTAACGATTAAATCTTATTTTCTCAATATATGTATATATTTTATATGTATATATACATTTAATCCATTACACAAAATCACATATTTCGGATTATATATGTGAAACACATATATACATATATGTTCAAATCTACTTTATCTCTTAATAAGAATTTTATTTATTAAATTCTTATTTTAAATTTCTGAAATATTTGGGATATTACAAATATGGGTTGAAATGAGGATGATTTTGGATAATATAGGCAATAAGGTGCTGACAGAATAAATTATGGGTTGAAACTTGAAATGAAGATAGGGTATCATCAACAATAGTAATTCCTATCGGCAAAGATAGTAATATGGGTTGAAATGAGGATGATTTTGGATAATATAGCAGTGATTGATATATTTTGGCTGTATTTGGTTTTTGTTTTAAATAGTATGACTCTGGTCAGTTTGTAGTAGTAATATAGTGCAAGTGCTTGTAATGGTGGAAGTATTGTGCATTTAATAAATACAAATTAAACTAACCTACCTAATCACACAGTATTAATAATATTTTTAGTTTCCTCCAGTATATCAAAATAATATATACATAATACACTATAGAGATGAAAAGGATGGGAATAAGAATTTGCATCCCACAGTAAAACAGGTAACATGCAGATTAAAATTTGCATCTCACAGTAAACTCATAGTATATATGTATAAATAGGGATGACACAAAATTTTCATTTCCCATTTACCGGAATGTAGATGGCATATATGCTCATGCAACCTAGTCTGTCCGTCCTAACAAGCGAGTGGATTTGATTAGCACACAGTTCTTTGTTTTCTTTAAAAAAACAAAATTCTTTAGATTATGCACTCATTCATGGCCTTGAATAAACAATATCAAAATGTGACGCAAAAAAAAAACCCAAATTAGAAAATATATCCAAGCTAGAAAAAAGGTGCTAAATGTACCATGTATAATTACATGATTGCAGTAATATTCCCTCAAAACTCAAGGTTCCACAAGATTTATGGCACAACAATGTAGGTTGTAACTGTACCAGCAGCTAGAATTTCACATATAAATACATTACAAGGTTCAATATTACATTCAACTCCAGCATGTCATGTACATACTACGGGCAATATATAGAGAAAAAGTAATATGGTAACAATCAACATACATAATTTACATTAGGTAGTCATTTATTTCTGATTTCAATACTTAAGCAGTGGGATATGAAGCTTGCATTGCTATGCCACAAAGGCCTTCCTTTGCTGCAACACCTCTTTGCATCCTTATGTACCCTTCTTCGCCCCAACTTGTGCCCCATGAGTTCTTCACAAGCCAATACTTGGTGCCATCACTACCAGTACCATAGCCAACAGCAGTAACACCGTGGTCTAGATCAGTGCCACATTGTCCTGTAAATACGCCACTCGAGTAAAACTGGAAGTCTGATCCCCCAGCATCAATGGCAACCGAGATTGGTTGATTGGCAACAGCTTTCAGCAGCGCACTCTCACTATTGGCAGGCACATCTTCGTGGCCAGTTATCTTGGCTGCATGGTTTGCTTCTTTGTTGGCGTTGCAAGTGCCATCAGTTCCACTGTAAGGGTAGTTTGATTCTGTGGAGAGGCCGTGATTTTGTTGGATGAACTCAAAGGCATTGTCCATTAGACCACCCTCGCAGCCTTGATCTTCCCCACTAGTATCACAATCAACTAGCTCTTGCTCCGATAGAGAGATCAATTTGCCAGTTTTGAGTTGGGTAATTCCTTCCATAGCTGCCACAGCCGAAAATGCCCAGCAGCACCCTATGTGTAATGCCAAGTAGAAGTGTTAGAAAATACAATAGTAGGCAAGTTTTTACATTTTTTTTGTTCAACTTAATGACTAGAAAAACCATTGAACCTTTATCAAATTAACAAAAAAAATACAAACTATTTCTTTTGCACCTATTGAACTTTCAAACAATCATCTAAAATGCCTATAATTTGATTAGATCATATATACACATTAGTAGATACATCAACTCATATGGTCAAATTTTGGCCATTTTTGACATTTATTTGAAAGTAAACTAGTTTTTGGTGCAAAAAATATTTTGTATGCTTTTTGATAGCTTGACAAGAGTTCAATGATTTTTTTTAGTCATTAAGTCCATATTTTTTATACTTGAACTTGAAACTTACCACACTGGCCTTGGTCCTTAACAGGTGTAACTGCGCCTTTCTTTCTCCAGTCTATAGTAGTTGGCACTGCAGTAACATTTTCATACTTGAACAAAGTTGTTGCTGTAGAGCAAACATGGCTCTTGAATCTATTTCTTGAGCTCGTAAACTCTTCATTTGTAAGGTCTGCAAATTCATTAACCCCTAGCTTGTAAGACTTGTTATTTGCTATATTGAATGATTGTATATATTTCAGGTTCTCTTCGAATATGGTAGAACGCTTGTTTTTCTCCTCAGCATCTTTATATACACGACCATAACGAGCCATCCATTGCTCATGTGTCTCAAGTATAGATGCCTCATTAAGGGAGCGAGCTGCAGCCAAAGAAGCTCCCACAATGAAGAGCATAGCAATGATGATACACTGGTGCTTGCTTGTGGAAGCCATTTTTCTGCTTATGGGTAATATAGATGAATTAGTTGTATTGGGAGCTTATGCAATTTGGCATTGGAATTCTTCATTATATAGGTAAATTATTTGTAAAGCTTGTTTTTGGAAATTCAAAGGGAAATTATTGTCTATCTGCGTGCCTGTTAAAATGTTTCTGATTTGGATGTTCTTGATTACTAATTTGATATTATTGCTAGACTTTGTTGTGTTCTTTTGTTTTTTCTCTTCTCATCTGTTTTAAATATAGTAATTCATTCCTAAACAATCTTGGACCTTTCCCTTAGGAATTTAAATACTTCCACTGTGCCGTTTGGTTCATCCATATTGAAAGTTCTAATAAATCTATCAATACAGAGTTTGAGAACTTATTCACACTTGAAAGTGCCTCAACTTTTTCATAATACTCTCTCCGTTCTAAAATTAGAGATATAATTTGATTTTTGAGATCAAACGACGATATATTAAACTTCAAATTGATGTGAATGTATTTAATTTTAGTTGATACAATTATTATAATTGTATAATATAAAATAAAAACAATTAATCACAAAATTTAAATAATTCTAAATTTTTATGAGTGATACTAATTTTAAAATTTAATATGTCGTCATTTAACTTTAAAAGTCAAATTATATCTTTAATTTTGGAACAGGTGGAATAATTGATATCTTTCAACGGCTTGCATGGTGAGCTGACCAGAAAACCAAATTTAAAAAATCAAATGCTACCACTAATGGCTCTGTTTGCAACTTGGAAAACATAGAGGAAAAGAAAGGAAAAGACAAAAGACAAAATCTATCTCAACGATGATAAAATTAAGTTGCAGAGATACTTATTAGGAACAATGTTAAAATATAGTGTACAAAATGAATAAAAAAGCTTAAATAAAATTTTAGATTTCATTTCCTTTTCCCTGAGTTTTTCAAGTTCCACGGAGCCTATCTTTCGGCTTAATGAATAATAGCACTACATCCTTAAATCTGGCACAGGTTATATAGTTTCAGCCAAGCAACTGGATATCTTCCTTTTTAAATTCATCACATATAGTATTCTGAGCTGACACGATAAAATTTATTTAATGAAAGACATTAATTTTATATTACTCAATTCCTTTTCGGCAAAATTAATGATTACTCTGTTGTAATTGGCACTTTTTATTTATTAACCTATTAAATTTTTAAAAATTTTAATTACCTGATTAAATTAATTAAAATTTTGAAATTACATCATTCTATTATAAAAATTAGATAGCCGTTAACGTCATTCAGTTTTTTCATAATTGGCAGGAAAAAAGAAAAGAAAAGAGAAAGAAATAATGACTTGGCCAATTTGACTAGACAAAAATTACACGTCATCAAAAAATTTCCTTTTCGCCTGCCTCCATCACCAAAAAGTTCTCATTCTCAATTTTCATATCAGAATTTCAAATTGGGGCTTCTCTCTAACAAGACTAACTAGCAGCATATTCTAGCAGCATATTTGGACTCCATCTGCTCCAATTAAAACGTAACTCCACAATATAAAAAATTGGGTTTCTTTCAAGTTTCATCTTCTTGTGATTGGGGCGGCGGAGGATGGAGGAGAAAGTGTCTTAAAACCATTTCTTTCGTTAGATCCATGGAACTTAGAAGATATTATACTTGATTAAACCTAAATATGTTGGATCTTGGTGGTATATACCTTAAATCATGGAAAAACTTTGAAGAAAAACTTTGTAGGAAATAAGAAAAACCTAGAATTAAGAAACTTAAACTAGTTTTAGGTTAAAAACCCTAAATCTGACCCGAAATTGTAACATATATAACTTTTAATGTATTTCGTATTTTTGCATGTTTGTTGTGGATGATATCTCTCTGAGATAGCTACAATGCGGTTGTGGTTTGAGACTTAAATTATTTATAGATTATTTATGGAGAATATTCTATCAAAATAGGGCGGATTGATGAGCCTCTTGACATAATTATTGTATGAATTGTTTTGGGCTGTTAACTTATATGAAAATTTTGAACTTTTGGCTATGATACCTAATGACCGAAGGTAGATCCTGTCCAAAGATGAACAAAAATGGACTTGTGATGAAGGAATTATGACCAAAACAAAATTTGAAATTTTAAAATTAAAACTAATATAACTTAAGTTCTACAACTCAGATTGGGATGAAATTTTGAGTGGAAGTACATTTTGATCCAGAGAGGTTACTGTCCAAAATTCATGAGTTTTGAACATAATTTCAATTTTTAATGAATATTGCAATTTTGGACAGAAACGAACCTGAAATAAATATTAAAAATATTGAGAAAAATCGGAAATACTCAAAAATGATCTCAAATGTAATTACTTAGGTGGGGTCAGAAGGAGAAAAAAATAATAAAATAGTTAAGATGAGTTAATGGAGAAAATAAAGGATAAGAACTTATAAAAAATTCATTAACGTAAAATCGGAAAATGTGTAATATATTTCTACCGATTAATTTGCGTTAAAATAGAATGTATAAGGTTATAGAAGTGAGAAATGAACGTTATAAAGATGAAATTATAAAAATGATATAAGAGGATGTCCGAACATGAGTTTAAGATAACTGAAATTACCGAAACGGGGTTATAAATAAATACCGACGGTAACTATTAAAAATATTAGACGAGTTAATAAAGTAAATTCTTATGGATGGTATATGTTATTATTTGGAGACGGAGAATAACTTAAACGAGAAAAGTACGCTTTGAACAGGCAAGTTATCGCACTTATATGCATTTGCGAATCATTTTTTATTTAATTGTAATTGTATTTTTTTAAATTCTTGTTGTATCTTGAACTATTTGATGAGATGAATTTATACCATTTGTTTGGTTAGATTCAGTTGATATAATTCTATCAATTATTGTATTGTTCATAATTTTTTAGAGATATTTAAATGTAATGTAATCTAAATTATTTTGGTGCAGACTCTGATATTATGACTGAGTAGAACAATCCTAAAAATAAGGGATATTGTGTTATCGGATAACCGATATATACTACTACCTCAATTCCATAATAATAGTCGGTTTAGCTTCATTCATATTAATTAAGAAAGTCATTTAATACTATCATTTAATAATTAAAATTTGTATGAAATTTCATCACTACCATTTATGAGAAGTTGAAAACTACTAATATAAGGGATAAAATTTCTTGAGACAATGAGAAAAGTTAGGGGTGATATAGGAAAATAAATAATTTATTCTCCTAGAAAGTTGTAAATGACAAATAAATTGGAACAAATTTTTTCTTCTAAAAAGTCAATTATTATGAAATGGAAATAGTATAAAAATACAAAATGGAAATAATATTACGCGTAATGTGAAGTATTATTAGGCTGATCCCGTGTTAGAAAAGTTTATGCACTATCAACACAAGTGTGTAACAGTATATAGCTAATAAATAATTGTCGTGGCTTGTTTTGGACTTTGTTAGGGGAATTATTGTCTTTCTCCGTGCCTTTGAAAACGTTATTGATTTGAATATATTTGAATATTCGTGGATTATTAATTTGATTTGATTGCTAAGTTTTGTTCGGATTTCCTCCCTTTTATGTAGTTCTCTATTTTCATATCTATATACATATAAAATTTAATTTTTTTGTCTTCGATCTTTGGTATGAACCTAGAATTTAACTACTATTAGAATACTTTTTAAAGTTTTCTTAATTTTATTTTATTTATTTTAAATATATTTAGAATTTAACTACAATTAAAACACTTTTTAATATGCAATCTATATCTATATCTATATAAATATATAATAAGACAAAATGGAGCTCTTCTCCTAAAATATACACATTTTTTATCCCTCTATTTCAGCAATTAAGTAGCAAATGACAATACAGTGAATTACTTTTTAAACTACTAATCCATTCAATATTCTTGGTGCATAAGGAATAATTAACTTATTATTTTACAACAATTTTATTTCAAAATAACTATATATTAAAAATACATTAAAAATATTATGAGAAAACAATAACTAAATTACTTTTTTAACTATTAATCCATTCAATATATCTTGGCACATAAGGAGTGACTTATTATTTTACAATAATTTTATTTTAAGTACTTATATACCAAAAATATATTAATAATATTATGAAAAAATAATAATAAATATTAAAAAATAATATATTATATAAAATATATTAATAATTAAACTTTAGTTATCAATTTTATTTCAAATAGGAGATCTTTAGTTGATCAATGTTAAAAAAAATTCTCACTCATATATCTGTTATTGAAATTTAGTTACATTTTAAAACTAAAAAGTATGATGGTAACTTATTATTCTACAACAACTTTATTTCATTTAGAATTTCTTGAATACCAAGTTTAGGCTTTCAGGTTCTATTCATTTATGAACTCTGTGGGCAAGGAAATCGTACCTTGCTAGGGTACTAGGGTTTCGTGTTGGCTGAGGGGGAGAGAAATCCACGAAGAATATGGAATTGATTAATTGATTGAAGAGGGGAGAAGAATAGGTACGCAATTACCCTGATAACACGTGGCAGAACTCCTAGGATCCAAGTGCCTTCTAGAGTAACCAGGATCCAAAGAGCCTTAGTGTGTGCTTCGGGTCGAGAGAGAATCTCCAAGTCTTTAGTTTCTCCAAAAGTCCAAGCCAAGTCAGGAATCTAAAAGTCCCTTCCTCAATGGAATGAAAAGGGTATTTATAGGGTGTCCTGGAAAGTGGTCATGTGCCAGGCACATGCCCTCGAGGGAAATTCCAAAAATACCCTTAGTCACCAGAGTAATGCCCATATCGCCCCTGTCCTTCTAGCCACCAATCCAATCCCTCAATCAATTCCCAAAGTGATGAGCCGCCTACATGAGTCTTCTGCCTCGGGACATGTGGAGGCTTCTCTCGGGTTTCGCACATTTATTTTTTACTTTTCCGTCTATTCATTTAATTCAATTACGTCACAATGCAAACCATAATTTGTGTATTCAATTCGATTAGGTCTTATGTGAACCCCTAATTTGTACTTGGGCCTTCATTTGCCCCTGCACGGGAGTCACGCCTTTGGAGTGACGATCGTACAAATTACTTCAAATCTTTGAGTTCAGCTTCAATTTTTTGAACAATCCGCAGAGCTCGATCTTGCAAGTCTCGAAAACGAAAAATCCTAGGAGAGGGAACCCCAAGGGGAGCTCTTCCAAGATATATTTGGACATCTTTTATCAGATCTTTCCAAACCTTGCACAATCTTTGTTTTCATTTATATATATATATATATATATATATATATATATATATATTCTTATTATTATATTTTTTTTATTTCGAAACTAAATCAAGATAAATTAAATTAAATTTGGAAATTACATATTATAAATAAAATCTTATTTAATTTTGGGAATAAAATCAAATCTCTATAATTTTTATTTAGAAACAGGAATAAATCTCTCCTTATATTTTTGGAAACAAAATCAAATTAAATATATTGCCAAATAAAATAAAATCTTATTTTATTTTAAAAACAAGATCAAATAATTTTTTAGTTGGGAACAGAGATCAAAACTTTCCTTTATATACATATATATATATATATACATATATATATATATACATGTATATATATATATATATATATCCCCTGATTCGCTATATCCACTGAGGGGGAGCATACATACGTCCCATAATAAGGTCCCAGCCTGTTTGATTCTTCCATATGTATACATGATTAGGCTAGGTGCCTGTATGCATGCATGTATTCAAAGTAAGGACCTCAATCTTGGTATGATATATGCACCAGGTTTCCTATATGAATTGATACACTATATTCCCTACTCCTGAACCTTCCTTACACCGTGAGTCAGGGATAAACATAACTAATTGCCTTCATATAAGGTAGGAATTGGATCACAATTTTAGAGTCCAACATGACAGAAGGAACCTAATAATTCCCGGTTTAATTCAAACTTTTACAGCTCAAGTATTTGTTTTCCCCACCTTATCAATTCCACGAATATTTGCGTGATTACACACAAAAATTAGATTGCTCCTCGGAAGACCAACATCTGTTCGCTCGATTTCATGAACCCGTTATCAGGGACCCAAGTCCTCCACAAAGAATCATCAAAGGGGGTCACTTCATAATCACCCACATTGACCCTGTACAGAGTTTCAAGAGCGGTCTTTATCAACCCATTAACTTGCTCCTTTTTCTCAAAATTCACAAGCTGACCCACATCAACAATCAAATCTTTTGGAGCAGAAATCACTTCAATTGCACTAATAAACCCAAGACTCGATTTTTCCGAAGGTACAAACTTAATCACAAGCTTTTCATCATCAATCCAAATCATGTAATCCTTAACTTTAGAGTTTTGCATATTCTCAGCAGTAAAGTCATACAATAACACAAACCCATTAACCAAAACATGAAACCCATCACTATAATTATCAAAATTCGTCAAATTGAACCGGTGAAAATGAAGACGAATCAAATCGGTACCTTTTGTCTTTAATGTCAAACACTTATTTTGCAGGTCTTGCGAAAACTCGAGCTGTGTGATAAATTGGGGCCAAATTCGGATCTGGGTTTGAATCTTCCGAGTGAAATCGCTCGACTTGAGGAGAGAAAGTGTGAGCCTGACTCCGACGAGTCTCTGGTGAACCGGCGGAGATTAGCGTCAACTGTGGTGGGTTCAACAGAGCTGCAGCCTATAAGGTAGTGATCAACGAGAGAGAAAGAGTAGACAAATTGAGTACATAGAGTATGCATAGAGTAAGCATATATGTTGTTTGAATAACTAAGCCCCACTTCAGTTCATTCATATGTAAATGACTAGGTTAGGCTCTTGCACGTATGTAATAGGATAATTTTGCAATAGGTCTTGTTTCATGTCATGACGAGGGCACACGGGAAAACCACCATCTCTTTCTTATACGGCTAAAAAATTATCAAATGGAGATAGTTTTTTTTTTTTTTAAATCAGGAAGCCATCAAAAAGACATCAAGCAAGCATTCTTCAATTCAGGCAAACAAAAGGACTAGGTTAAGGACTCCTCCTTGGGTAGCCGAACCCTAGGGGTCTAGTCTTATAAGGCTGAACCCTAGGGGTGGCCGAACCTTAAGGGTCCCACACATTCATCTTCAATCCAAGCAAACAAAAGGACTAAGGCAAGAAGGACTCCTCCCTGGGTAGCCAAACCTTAGGGGTCTAGCCTTATAAGCCGAATCCTGGGGGATGGTCGCACCTTAGTGGTCCTACCTCTTCCTCATCTTCGCTTTCTTTTCACTTTCTTGTTTACTTGTCTCGTTTTTTTGGGGGTTTTTTTCTTGATTTGCTTCGTCTATTTCTCTTTTCAGGTAATCGTAGTCTTTCTTTTCCGGGCCATCTCACCTTAACAAGGATTTTGGCTCGGATATTCTCAAAGAAAAGGCTACGCTTTTTTTCGCCGCAATAAGGAAGCCTCTGTTCCGGTAGTCTTTCTTTTTCGAACCATCTCACCTTAACAGGATTTCAGTCCAGATATTCTCAAAGAAAAGGCTACACTTTTTTTTGTGGTGAAGAAACATTCATTCCGAGCGGTTGATTCATCGAGCAAGGAGGAATTAAAGATACAAGGGGAGAGCTCCCTAGGTGGTCAAACCCTAGGGGCCGAACATATGGGGGCCAAACCTAGGCGGGGCGAACCTAGGGGCCTCGACCTCATCCTTTACATTTTTTTCGTTTTTATTCAAATGACTTCTCATGTTTGTGCTCTCTCTTGCTTCTTCTTTTTTTCAGGTAACTCTAATCTTTTTTTTTTTGCTTTCCGAGCCATATTACCTTGATCATATGTTGATTTTTTCTCTCGGATAATAAAGAAATATTGACGATTTCAGGAACTTGGAGCAGTGCTTAACTCCAACGACCAAATAACGAACTACGAAGGAAAAACGAGACACTACAGTTGGACCACCCTAGGTGGCTGAACCATAGAGATGGTCGAGCCCTAGGTGGCTGAACCTAGGGTGGCCGAACCTTAGGGGGCTGAGCCTTGGGTAGTTTTTTGTTTCACTACAAAAAAATAGGTCATTGGCGACGGCACCATTATCGACGGCACTTTTCCCGTCGCTATTGAGGTCATTATCGACGGCTACGCCGTCGCCAATATGTGCCGTCGAGAATAGTCTTTTTGCCCGGGTAATTTTGGTGCGAAATTTTTGCGGGGGTGGGAAAGGCATAAGCGACGGCGATATTTGGTATGGTCGACGGCACGGCCGTCGCGAATGAGTCATTGGCGACGGGGTCAATATCGACGGCTCTGCCGTCGAGAATGAGTCCTGAGTTAAATCCCTAATGTCGACGACAACAGCTAAATTTTCCATTCCCTCTCTTTTCCCTCTCACTCTCTGCTACCATAATCGCCGCCTCCGGCCACGCCCCTCCGACAACGCCTACCTCCGGCCACACCTAACTCCGGCCGCACCCCCCTCCGGCGACGCCTACCTCAGGTATTTTTCACTATTTCCTCAGAATTTAATGTCTATTGTTCATAGCCTCCTTTTGATTTACTGCTATATTGATTTTATTTGGGATTTATCGGGATAATATGATTCCTTTTCTTGGAATATATGGATACATCCAAGTTGTTGGGTCTATAAATATTTGCCTTTCAAGCAGCATAAACTTGAATGCGTAATTGAAGGTTTGATTTGGTGGAGGATACATCTTTATTTTAGTCAGCTTGCTTATTCAACTGTTAAGTCGTTTATGTTCCTTTCTTGATCAATTATACCAGAAACTATGAAATAAGATTCCTAACCATTCCTAAAAGGAATGTCAGCACTCTCAAGAGTTTCCAATCATATTAGATAGGCTTAAATGCATACAGAAATCACATGAATTTAAGTAACAACAAAAACTTATCCAATTTTGAAAATTCTTGAAGAGAAAAAAAGCTTACACAACCAAAGGAAATAATGCTTCATGTAGTAGCTCAAGAGTGCAATAAATTTCAGCAATGCAATATAAGGATCTTATCGACCATACCTCTTGGTCCCTTGAAAATTTAAAATACAAATAATATATTTTCTTATTATGAAAACATCTATGTATCAGAAGATGTCAAAATTCAATATATGTCGACGTTCATGGTAATGACAAAAACGTCCACGATAATTTTTTTTCTATGGATAATCAACATTATCATGAATTATATAAAGGAATAAACAATGTATTCATGGGCAATAATGTTCAGAAAAGTATGTCCCAAATGGGAAACTACCGAAACCAAACAATTAGTTACACCGCTGTTTGAGCACAAATGACCACTGTGTCAACCACCAAAATCAGTAAAGTTTTCTACAGATAAACCTCTAGCTAACTTAACTGAAACATCTGTTTTAATAGTTCAATGGGAGTTTTCAACTCAAAAGAACAGAAAATCAAGAAGACAAAAGTAGGAATAAATAAACATCGATAAGTTTGCTGGGAATAGAAAAAACTATGTATGCATTGCACTAAGTGTTAATGTAGCATGTCTGCAAGCCCCCATCATATACTTGATGAAACCTACTTTCTTGACAATGTTAGTCAATTTTTTTTTCTTTTAACACATTACTCTCTTTTAGCTATCTACTTAAAGTGATCTTAGTGATTTTCCGTGATCTTAGTTATCTCTCTTAGCTAAGCTCAAACATTAGGTTTGTGCAAGGCTGCAAGCATTTGTTTATAGGTGAGTTATGTATGATTGTCTGCACTCTTGTAGATTTAGCAAGAAATATAAAAGGCAATAAATAGATAATGAATGCAAGTTATTAGTGAAGAAGATAGAACAATGTCCAAGAAAAACAGATACCCTTTCAGGAAGCAGCATAAACTTGATAGCGTAATAGTGTGTTGTTTGCGGGCGTCAATAGTTATAATTTTTTTGGTATTTGGACTATGTCTCATGCTTTCTAAACTACATTCGTTGCAGCTCATTATTACTGGAAAGTGCAAATTCGCTTCTTTTAGCTATCCCTATTAGCTTGTAATGAGCGGGTAGAATGAAAAATAATTAAGAATGTATCTGGATGAGTGCATTGGCAGATAAAATTAACCCTAAGGGTGAAAAATGATGTATAAAATGTACAGTCCCAAATAACCATCCTGTTTGTGTACTTCATATGTATGTATAGACATTAACCATCCTGTTTGTGTTTTGTTTTTCCTCATATATAGCACCTTCTAGTGTATAGACCAAGATGTCTGTTGATCGAAGTTGGATGGAACGTAGGGTCGCCACTGATAAGAGTGGGCTTAGCTCTGAGTACCGTACTGGGGTTGAAGAGTTTCTCAATTTTGCATTTGAGCAAGTTAGCGGCGATGAGATTAGATGTCCTTGTAAGAGGTGTGTGAATGAAGTGTGGAAGGAAAGGAGTGATGTCATGTGCGACCTATTTGCGTATGGGTTCAAGCAGGGTTATAGTACATGGATCTATCATGGGGAAACCTGGTTAAATGAACATGAATCTGTGCCAGAATCCAGAGGTGACGAAACCTTTGACTGTAGTAACATGATAGTCGAAGCTGCTGGTTCATTCTTCCAGTGGAATACTCACAGGGATGACAGAAGCATTGAGCAAGAGCCGAATGACGGGGCTAAGGGTTTTTATCAGTTATTGCACGAATCAGCGACGCCACTGTATGACGGACACGAAAAGCACACCGTCTTATCCGCAGTGACTAAGCTTTTACATTTCAAGAACGAGCATGACTGCAGTGAGAGGGGTTTTAACGAACTGCTCAACATTGTGCAGGAGTTCTTACCGGCTGGCAATAAGTTACCGGAATCGTACTACGAAGTGAAGAAACTGGTCAAAAGACTCAATCTAGGGTATGAGAAGATTGATGCTTCACAACTGGACACATCGGTGTATGTTCTTTGAGTTGCCGTATTGGGCTACACTCTGCATTCGTCATTGTCTAGATCCGATGCATACCGAAAAGAATGTATTTGATAATATTTTTTATACAGTGCTAAATGCCAGTGGTAGAACAAAGGACAACAACAAGTCGAGGCTTGATTTGGCAGAAATGAACATGAGGGAACATTTGTGGTTGTATGATGAGGGTGGTAAAACAATTATGCCTAAAGCTGATTATACTTTGACCAGGGAACAATTGATATTGATATGTAATTGGATTAGTGGTCTGAAGCTTCCAGATGGATATTCTTCAAATATATCAAGGTGTTGTAAAGTCGAAGAGCTGAAGTTTCGGGGTCTAAAAAGTCATGATTGTCATGTATTCATGCAGAAGTTGATCCCCGTGACATTTATCGACTTGTTGCCGAAACGTGTGGTAGAAGCACCGACAGAGTTTTCTAACTTCTTTAGAGATCTATGTTTGACGGAGCTCCAATTCAAAGACATAGATAAAATGGAGAGGCAGATAGTGGAAATAATATGCAAGTTAGAAATGATCTTCCCTCCATCGTTTTTTGATTCAATGGAGCATTTGCCTATTCACCTTCCATACGAAGCCAAGTTTGGTGGTCCCGTGCAATATAGATGGATGTATCCATTTGAGAGGTAGTGACATTACTATTTTTTTACATATTGTTAAAACATTGCAAACCTTTAACTTTATTGTATACGTGCATTGATAACATATAGGTATATGCGCCGTCTAAAGCAAAAGGTGAAAAATAGAGCTCGTGTAGAGGGTTCAATTGCTGAAAGTTATGTTATGGAGGAGCTTGTTAATTTCTGCTCGTTGTACTTTGAGCCGAATGTTCAGACGAGACACAATCGCTTACGTCGGAACGAGGCTGTTGCACCTGAGCTGAACACGGAAGAATTAACGGCCTTTAGTCATCCGGTACAACCATTCGGCGGGAAAAAAAGGCGATTCTTGACTGATAGTGAGTATGGAGAGCAATGCTATACAATCAGGCGCACCATCCCGCCAGCGTATCTACCAGCTTGCTCAGGAGGTCGTCCACGGCTCCATCGATCCGGATTCATCTGCCGACGAGATGATGGGTCTGGTCCGAGAGGAAGCCATTCGTGTATGTGCGGTTGTCCTGGCCAACCTCTTTCCTCGACATATTCGAGAGGTAAATATAATTATTGATGTCTGTCTTTATTTAATTCACGGGTTTTCATATTATATTGTTTATATAAACTATCAAACATTGAAGAGTAAATTTATATAGAGATAAGTTTCATTAATTATGCACGTTGTTTTTCTTCATATAGAGTTGAAGAGTAAGAGACAAAATAATAAACCAGCAATTTGTAGAAATTAAAATCACTACGTTTGCCGAACAAAGATAAAATAAAGAACACTTAGAAGAATAGTCGAAAAAGAGGCCAAAACCCGCCTCGGGCGTCAAACCAACACGAAACCGTAGACGTAGCACCTCATAGATATTTGGGACACGTCACAAGTTACGGAACTCGATTCCGAGATCCGGAGGCCGAGTTATCAGCTCGTTTGCCGAACTTGTATAAAATAAAAAAAACTTAGAACAATAGTCGAAAAAGAGGCCAAAACCTGCCTCGAGCGTCAAACCAACACGAAACCGTAGACGTAGCACCTCATAGATATTTGGGACACGTCAGAACTTACGGAACTCGATTCCGAGATCCGGAGGCCGAGTTATCAACTCGTTTGCCGAACAAAGATAAAATAAAGAACACTTTGAAGAATAGTCGAAAAAGAGGCCAAAACCCGCCTCGAGCGTTAAACCAACACAAAATCGTAGACGTAGCACCTCATAGATATTTGGGACACGTCAGAACTTACGGAACTCGATTCCGAGATCCGGAGGCTGAGTTATCAGCTCGTTTGCCGAACTTGTATAAAATAAAGAACACTTTGAAGAATAGTCGAAAAAGAGGCCAAAACCCGCCTCGGGCGTCAAACCAACACGAAACCGTAGACGTAGCACCTCATAGATATTTGGGACACGTCAGAACTTACGGAACTCGATTCCGAGATCCGGAGGGCCGAGTTATCAACTCGTTTGCCGAACTTGTATAAAATAAAGAACACTTTGAAGAATAGTCGAAAAAGAGGCCAAAAACCCGCCTCGGGCGTCAAACCAACACGAAACCGTAGACGTAGCACCTCATAGATATTTGGGACACGTCAGAACTTACGGAACTCGATTCCGAGATCCGGAGGCCGAGTTATCAGCTCGTTTGCCGAACAAAGATAAAATAAAGAACACTTTGAAGAATAGTCGAAAAAGAGGCCAAAACCCGCCTCGGGCGTCAAACCAACACGAAACCGTAGACGTAGCACCTCATAGATATTTGGGACACGTCACAACTTACGGAACTCGATTCCGAGATCCGGAGGCCGAGTTATCAACTCGTTTGCCGAACTTGTATAAAATAAAGAACACTTTGAAGAATAGTCGAAAAAGAGGCCAAAACCCGCCTCGGGCGTCAAACCAACACGAAACCGTAGACGTAGCACCTCATAGATATTTGGGACACGTCACAACTTACGGAACTCGATTCCGAGATCCGGAGGCCGAGTTATCAGCTCGTTTGCCGAACAAAGATAAAATAAAGAACACTTTGAAGAATAGTCGAAAAAGAGGCCAAAACCCGCCTCGGGCGTCAAACCAACACGAAACCGTAGACGTAGCACCTCATAGATATTTGGGACACGTCACAACTTACGGAACTTGATTCCGAGATCCGGAGGCCGAGTTATCAGCTCGTTTGCCGAACTTGTATAAAATAAAAAAAAACTTAGAACAATAGTCGAAAAGAGGCCAAAACCCGCCTCGAGCGTCAAACCAATACGAAACCGTAGACGTAGCACCTCATAGATATTTGGGACACGTCACAACTTACGGAACTCGATTCCGAGATCTAGAGGCCGAGTTATCAGCTCGTTTGCCGAATTGTATAAAATAAAAAAAACTTAGAACAATAGTTGAAAAAGAGGCCAAAAAGAGGCCGAGTTATCAGCTTGTTTGCCGAACTTGTATAAAATAAAGAAAAACTTAGAACAATAGTCGAAAAAGAGGCCGAGTTATCAGTTTGTTTGCCGAACTTGTATAAATGAAAGAACACTTAGAATAATTATTTAAATATGCTCTCTTTTGGACTTTGTAATTAATATTTTAATTTTGTAGGGACTTGTTGATGAGCCTCGTGGGGGTGGAGGTAGCGGTGAAGGCGATGACCGTCGGGCTGATGCTGATGATGCTACGGATGGTGGGACCGGCGGTGGTACGGGAGATGGCGATGATGATACCGGTACTCCTGATCTGGGGATATAGTTAGTGTTTATATTTTTATTTTCATGTATGTACAGATACAGTTTTTGCGTTGTATAAACTTGGGTTTTGTATGTAATTCGGTTGATGGTTTTTGTATCTATTAATATTTTATACCTTATCATACCTAGATATTTGATGGTTATTGATTTGCGTTTTTGAGGATTTTATTTATTTATTTTAGTTGATAATAGTTACAATTATAACAGGTATTTGCATTTTAAAATTTTTTTTTTTAAAAAAACAAATTTGTTAGTGCTTACTCATTACCGACGGCGATCATTGCCGACGGCCTATGCCGTCGCCAATGACTATTTTATATATAATTTTATATACTCTTTAGCGACGGCTTTACCGACGGACGTTCCCGTCGCTAATGACTCATTGCCGACGGCGTCCCCGTCGCCAATGACCCCGTCGCTAATGAGTACTTTATCGACGGCCGTCGACGGGAGTCATGGGCGACGACCTAGGGGGCGACGGCGTGGACGACGGGGAGTTGCCGTCGGCAATGACTCATTGGCGACGGCATGTGAGTCATTGGCGACGGGAACGTCCGTCGGCAATGACCTTTTTTTTTGTAGTGTTTTTTGACTTACTTCGTTTTTTCTTTCTTTTTTCAGGTGTTCGTGATCTGTTTTTTCTTGGCTAAGTCCCTTCATTTTGATCTTTCGGACTTTCTTTCTTGCCATGGTAAGCACTTATTTAGAATATTCTTCACTTTCTTTTCTTGTTTCATGGAATTCTCATGTCAAATCTCCCTTGTTGTAGGTCAATTCTGATGAATGTTCTGCGGACCCAAAAAAACCGCTAAGGAGGTCCCCTTCCTTAGTGAATGGAGTAGAGCTCCTTTTTATGTCCCTTCGATGTCTTTTGGGAACAAGTGAAGAATCATGATTGTTTAGCTTTTCCTCCGCTTGACAAAGAAGGTTTGTTTCTATACACTGCGGCTTACGAAATTCGGGACAGTTTCCCCTGTTCTGATCGTATTCCTCGCATGTGTATCGAGAAGCAGGAATACCCTTTTTCAGCCCGGTCTGCTTCCTATCCAACTCCTGCAACTGCCTCCAAGGATGGCAGCATTGAACTAACGAGATCCTTGGGTAATTCCTTCCATAGCTGCCACAGCTGAAAATGCCCAGCAACACCCTATGTTTTATACAATTGTAAGTGTTAGTAAATACAGTAGTAAGCAAGTTTTCTCTCTTTCTTTTTCATTTTTTTTTGTTTTTTGAACTTGAAACTTACCACACTGGCCTTGGTCCTTAACAGGTGTAACTGCGCCTTTCTTTCTCCAGTCCATAGTAGCTGGCAGTGTAGTAACATTTTCATACTTGAACAAAGTTGTTGTTGTTGTAGAGCAGACATGACTCTTGAATCTATTTCTTGAGGTCGTAAACTCTTCATTTGTAAGGTCTGCAAATTCGTTTACCCCTAGTTTTTAAGGCTTATTATTTGCTCTGTTGAATGATTGTATATATTTCAAGTTCTCTCCAAATATGGCAGAACGCCTATTTTTCTCGTCAGCATCTTTATATTGATGCGTAACGAGCCATCCATTGCTCATGCGTCTCAAGTATTGATGCCTCATTGAGAGAGCGAGCTGCCGCCAGAGAAGCCAAGGTTCCCATAATGAAGAGCATAGCTGGGATAAAGCACTGGTGCTTGCTTGTGGAAGCCATTGTTCTGCTTATGGGATGAAGAGCTTATGCACTTTGACATTGGAATTCTGCATTATATATAGGTAAATTATTTGTCAAGCTTGTTTTTGGAATTTCTAAGGGAAATTATTGTCTATCTGCGTGCCTGTTAAAATGTTATTGATTTGGATGTTCTTGATTACTAATTTGATCTGATTGCTAGACTTTGTTGTGCTCTTTTGTTTTTTCTCTTCTTATCTGTTTCATGTGCATATAATTAGTTAAATGCTTCCACCGTGCCGTTTGGTTCATCCATGTTGAAGGTTGTAATAAATCTATCATATTAGAGTTTTGAGAACTTAATTCCCACTTGAAAGTGCCTCAACTTTTTCATAATAATTGATGTCTGTCAATGGCTTGCATGGGGGAGCTGAACAGAACCAAATTTAAAATCTGGTTTGCTCAAATTTTAAAAAATCAAATACTACCACTAATGGCTCTGTTTGCAAACACGCAGGAAAAGAACGACCAATGACAAAAAGACAAAATCTATCTCACCGATGATAAATTGCACCATCTTTACTTTTAAAAAGACAAAATCTATCTCAACGATGACATGATATGCTCATGCAACCTACTCTATTCGTACTAAAAAGTGAGTGGATTTGATAAGCACATAGTTCTTTGTTTTCTTAAACTCTAAGCCCTGTTCACTTTAAAAAGAAATTCTTTTGATTATGCACTCATTCATGGACTTGAATATTGAGAACCAGAGCAAATGAAGAAAGTGTTAGTCACGGGTATCCTCACCCATGAAAGAAAGAAAAAAGTGGCAGACAAGCTTTTAGAAAAAGAAAAGAAAAGAAAAAAAATAGTTCACATGATTTTTGGTTTTTGTGTTAGTGCTTAGCTTAGGGGTCTAGCATAGGTCACGGGAGGGAGTTCTCTTTACCTATAAATAGCCTCCAATATTGTTGAAGAAATACACACCAAATATATATACTTCCATCCGAGAAAGGAAAGGAGAAAAAAGAGGGAGAGAGAGAAAAGCTTCTACAAGCTTAAGAAAAATAGAGAGAGAAAGATAGTTCAAATAAAAGGTGTTTTATTTGGGTTCCATCACATAGTTATTGTGGTGAAGTAATTTGAGTTTGTACTCAAATTAATATAACTTTGTATTCTCTCATATTATTCTAGTGAATTGTTCGGAGTTTGTCCCGTGGTTTTTACCTCTTAGTTATAGAGGGTTTTCCACGTAAAATCTTGGTGCCTTGTGCTTGGTTATTTTTATCTCATTATTTCCTGCAGTGGCTATTATTTTGGTGGAACTTCAAATTTTATCTGTTTGGCATATACTGATATTTTTGGTCATTCAATTTGTCAAAGACAATAGTATTTGGGAGGTGATTTTTTTCCAACAATTGGTATCAGAGCTAAGGTTATTTTGCTCAGTTGTTTTTGATAAATTCTATGGAGGAATCAGGTGGAGCCATGATTAAATTAACCTCTTCAAATTTTTCGATCTGGAAGTCCAGAATGGAGGATATCCTTTACTGTAAGGATTTATATGAACCGTTGGAGCTCGAGGGAAAGAAGCCCGTGGATAAATCTGAGGCTGATTGGAAAAAGATGAACAGGAAGACTATTGGTCACATCCGGCAATGGATTGATCAAAGTGTGTTCCACCATGTTTCGCAGGAGACGGATGCTCATACTCTATGGACAACACTAAAGTCCATGTACGAGAAGAAGAATACACAAAATAAAACTTTTGTGATTCGAAAAATTGTGAACTTAAAATACAAAGACGGGAGAAGTGTGTCGGAGCATATGAGTGAGTTCCAAGGTTTGGTGAACCAGCTGTCTACCATGGAGTTGAATCTTGATGATGAGATTCAGGCTCTTTTGCTTCTCAGTTCATTGCCGAACAGCTGGGAAACTTTGGTGGTATCTCTAAGCAATTCAACTCCAGCAGGAAAAATAACCATGCAGTCGGTCAAAGACAGTCTTCATAATGAGGAGACTAGGCGAAAGGAGCAAGGCTTTAATTTTGAGACACATGCTCTTGTTGCAGAGAATAGGGGCAGAAGCAATTTCAGGGGATCTCACCAAGGAAATAATAGTCGTAGCAAAAGCAAAAATCACCGGAGCAAGTCAAAGACCAGACAAGGCGATACGTATAGATACTTCTATTGTAATAAGGAAGGTCATTACAAAAGAAATTGCAAGAGCTGGTTAGACAAGCAGAAAAATGGTGAGCAAAGAAAGGTTGAGGAGAAGAACACTACAGCCACAGTCACCGAAGATGTTGTATGGGGAAGAAGAATGCTTGCATGTTGATGATCAGAAAGTTGATTGGGTGGTGGATACTGGTGCTTCGTATCATGTTACACCCAATAGGGAATTCTTCACAACTTACAAAGCTGGAGACTTTGGGTATGTGAGAATGGGGAATACTGGAGACTTTGGTTTTTTGTGTTAGTGCTTAGCTTAGGGGTCTAGCATAGGTCACGGGAGGGAGTTCTCTTTACCTATAAATAGCCTCCAATATTGTTGAAGAAATACACACCAAATATATATACTTCCATCCGAGAGAGGAAAGGAGAAAAAGGAGGGAGAGAGAGAAAAGTTTCTACAAGCTTAAGAAAAATAGAGAGAGAAAGATAGTTCAAATAAAAGGTGTTTTATTTGGGTTCCATCACATAGTTATTGTGGTGAAGTAATTTGAGTTTGTACTCAAATTAATATATCTTTGTATTCTCTCATATTATTCTAGTGAATTGTTCGGAGTTTGTCCCGTGGTTTTTACCTCTTAGTTATAGAGGGTTTTCCACGTAAAATCTTGGTGCCTTGTGCTTGGTTATTTTCATCTCATTATTTCCTGCAGTGGCTATTATTTTGGTGGAACTTCAAATTTTATCTGTTTGGCATATACTGATATTTTTGGTCATTCAATTTGTCAAAGACAACAGTATTTGGGAGGTGATTTTTTCCCAACAGAAAGTGCAAGATCGAAGAAGATCCGCTAGGAAATGAGATAGTTTACTCCCTGAATATACAAGGGTGCCAATTGGACTCATAAATATGATTTTTTTTTTGTTTTTTCTACATAAATTGTGTGCAAATAAATTGACTACTTTAGTACCGTGTGTTCTAAATGTGGCTATTGCAGCTGCTAATTTTGCTCTGTTTTTATGGACAATAAAACCTTAATTGCATTACTGTGCAGACGTATTTGTGGAACCCCAAACTTTAGACCAACCAATTTATTTTAGACTTGTTCATAACATCATTCAGTTGCATAAAGTGATGCCTTGATTGAACTAAGATACTGTTAGTTCTTAATTAATTGAATGAAACAGCAGTCGCACCATTGTTTCCAAATCAAAAACAAACAATGTCAAAATTTGATGAAAAAAAAAACCCACATCAGAAAAATACATCATCAAGCCATAAAAAGGTGCTAAATGTACCATGTATAGTTTCATGATTGCAGTAATATTCCCTCAAAAACTCAAGGTTCCACAAGATTTATGGCAAAACAATGAAGGCTGTAACTGTACCAGCAGCTAGCTAGAATTTCACACATAAATATATTACAAGGTCCAATGTTACATTCAACTATGAGCCATGAATATAGAGAAGAGGAAATATGGTAACAATCAGCATAATAATTTACATTAGGTAGTAACTTATTTATGATTTTAATACTTAGGCAGTGGGATATGAAGCTTGCATTGCTATGCCACAGAGTCCTTCCTTTGCTTCAACACCTCTCTGCATCCTTATATATCCTTCCTCACCCCAACTTGTTCCCCTTGAGTTCTTCACAAGCCAATACTTAGTTCCATCACTAGCGGTGCTATAGCCAACAGCAGTAACACCATGGTCTAGGTCAGTACCACATTGTCCTATAAAGACGCCACTCGAGTAAAACTGGAAGTCTGATCCCCCAGCATCAATGGCTACAGAGATGGGTTGATTGGCAATAGCATTCAGCAGTGCACTAATTTATTCCTGTTTATTCGAGCGGCTTCACAATCATTGTTCAATTGTTTAAGATTTCAGAAAAAAATATTATTTTAATCTCGATAACGTTATTTATTTTACTGCTTATACTTGTTGAGCAATTAAATGTTCATTCTTGCTTAAAACATATATTTGCAGCTAAACTTGAGAAAGCCGAAGGTTCAGGCAAAGATAAAGGGAAAGGGAAGATGGATGAGTAGGAAGCATGTTATGCAATAATTAAATATTTAAAATATTTGTAATGAATTTGAAGGATTTTATATGCGTGTATTTGTAAAGGTTAGAAAACCTGGGATTAGATTAAGATGTATTGTAATAAAATAGAGATTACATTTATGTCATTAAGAATTGTATTGAATGAATTGTATCGTGGAGCACCATACCCGAGGTTAAGGTGACCCGGATTTGGGTGTGTCACAGCACTAGTTGATAAAACTCCAGAGGTTGCGAAGAACTTAATTGCAAACATGGCAACAAACTCACAACAGTATGGAACTAGGATTGATCATACACCTACAAGGGTGAATGGGGTAAGCACATGTAATCTTGAGCAACAAATTTCTGATTTAACTGTTATAGTTCAACAAATGGCTATAGGGAATATGCAAGTAGCAAAGGTGTGTGGAATTTGTTCAATGTCAGGGCATACTACTGATGCTTATCCAATATTGAACGAGGATGAAAGTGTTTAACAAGTCAATGTTGTAGGGACATTCTCAGGACAACATCAACATATCAACATCATAATGATCCCTACTCCAACATGTCACCAATGCAAAGTGTTTTTCAGAACAAGCAGCAAGGTGTTCAAGGAATACCTCTTGAGGATATGTTCAAAGCCTTCATGAACCAAGCACAACAGTTCCAGTAGGAGACAAAGGCGTCCATCCACAATTTGGAACGCTAGATGAGTCAGCTTGCTACCACAATTAGAAGGTTGGATTCTCAAAGTTCAAGGGAGTTACCTTTTTAAACTATTGTTAACCTAAGAGTGAACGTATGTGCAATTACCTTGAGATGTAATGAAGAGGTATGGCAGCAAGATGAGTTAGTATTTACTTCAGGAATTGACAGCAGTGTTGAATTTGATGAGGAAGAGCAAGAGGAGGCGGTAGTACCATCAAAGCTGAAGAAGTAGGAAAAAGAGGAAGTGATACTGGAAACAGTTCACAAGGTTAAGGAGATTCTAGAGCGAACAGACGAGGAAAATTTGCAGGTTGCGGTTATCTATAGCATGAAATTGGATAAAGAAGAAGAAATCGAGCGGAGTTCTAATCTGAAGAAGGCTACAACTGCATTATATTCTTTGCCACAACTTTCAGATAAGTATGTCGTCTACTTTTATTCAGTTACCTGTTTCTCACAAGACGTTATTTTCTCCTATTGTGCAAGCACCTAATCTGGAGTTGGGGCTATTGGCAATTCACTTGAAGTATGAACATTCGATTACATAGAATGAGAAGATTGAGGTCGAGCAAATAATATAAAACAAATGCGCTGCTTGGGAGGCAACCCAATATTTCAGATTTGCTTTTCTATCCCTTTTACTTTATAGTTGCATTTTAGTTAGTTATCTCGTCTTTGCATGATTGTCTTACATTGAGGACAATGTAAGGTTTGAGTGTGGGGGAGAGGTCTAGGTTTAGGTTAGTCTAGGGTAGGTTTTGCTCTAAGTTTGATAATCTGAGTTGTTTTGTGGAAAAATTGAAAAAATTGAGAATTTCTTACTCTAAAAATTTTTTTGGCTTAATGATTGTGTTTGGCTAAGTTTTTAAAGGTTTTTGGTTGAAGAATGAAAATTATGCTAATTTGATAAAATTTGTTTGATGCGGAATTAGTTGATGAATGATGATAACTAAGTCAAGATCCATACTAACTAATTTGAATTGAATTTGTATTGCATAAGAACTTGAATATGAGATATATGCTTATTTGGTTGAGTTATCTGTGGAGTTGTCTATATGCACTGATTTCATGATATTAGAACTGTCTATCTGCTTGTTTTGTTTACAAGACCATGTGAAAAGAAAAAAAAGAAATTTTGAGAAAATGAAAGAAAAAAAAAGAAGTGTAAAAGAAAATCATGTGGTGGGTTGAGATGGAGCATAAAAAGTACTCACCCATAAACACATGCAACGAGAAGGAGCGTAAAACGCACTTGTTGGTGAGAAGATAAGTTAGATGGAGCATAAAATGCACTCACTTGAAAGGAAAATGATGAAAAAGGTGAAATGGAACATAAAATGCATTCACCTGAAAAAAATGAAGTTCATGGTTTTGGTGAAAAAAAATGAATAGCAGGAAAAAAATATATATGTTCTGACCTTTGAGTTAGTGTGCACGGTTGTTGTTCCATGATAACTGTATTGAGTATGTGTGTACATCATAGGAAAGATACTTATGTGGATACAGTTTGAATTTGAGATGTTCGGTGGGGAATGACGAGGTTGTTGTTGTGAATTGATTGATTAAGTATTTAGCATATTTCTGTTGATTAGTATTGATATTCATGGTTGGTAATTGAATTGAAACCTTTTGAAAGTTGGTTAAATGAATTTCAGATGAAGTTAATATTACCTTTGTTTTAGTTTACACGAGGACGTGTAAAGGCTAAGTGTGGAAGAATTTGATAAGTGCATAATATTTGATAATTTTGATTCCTTTATATTTAGTTTTATTACATATTTTATGTATATATGAGTTTATTAAGGTATTTATCGATTTCAGGAGGAATTGGAGCTAAAAAGAGAAAAAGAGGAAAAAGGGATCAAAATAGACGCACAAGTAGCAAAAGAAGAAAAACGGACAGACTTTGTGGGTCGCGGCACTCAAACTCTTAGCCACGGCGCACGAGGCTTTCCACGGGCGCGTGGGGCGCGTGGCTTGCGGTAGAATTTGTCAGGCTTAGTAATTTTTTAAGGAATTTTATTGAAATTTGGGTTGTTATTTTCTTAGGGTTTTAGGACTTTGTTCTAGGGGTATAAATATATGTTCTTAGTGAAGTTTTGAGGTCTTGGATGCTCACAATTGTAAACCCTAGATTTAGGGGCAAGATTGAAGACATGTCAAGCTAAGTTTGCTTATTCAGTTTTAAGGGATGTTGAACCTTATTTATAATTAATGGTTTAATTAAGTATTCATTATTTATTCCTTCTCATATGAAATTCATTCTTGATAATCTAATTTAATTGTTGAATGCTATTTGGCTTAATTAATTTGATTTCTACATAATTGAATTGGTTAGCTAATATCATATGCTAGATTAAGGGATAGTATTATGTGTAATTGATATTGTTCCTAATCATAAGTAATTAATAATACATGATTGTGGATAAACTTTTCACTAATACAAAATAAGAAATAGATGACACTTAAACCGTAACGTTTTTATAAAAAAACGTTGTGGTATTTTTTTGCATGACGCTTTTTAATAAAACGTTGTAGTTTGATAGGCAAAAACGTTGTGGATTTAGAAGGGCCAATTTTTGATTTTAAATAGATATCTATTTAAAAAACACGGAGGGGGCGGAAGGGCCAATTTTTTTTAGAAGATAACACACTCCCACTCAAAGCTCGCTATCACTACAAGAAAAAGGCCTAACAGCGACCAACACTATCAGCGACCGCACTATCGGTCGCTGATATTAGCCACAGCGATCATCATCTACGACCGTTATGTAATGTAGTCGCTATATTTTTAACAGCGACCGCATGCGGTCGCTAGTATAAATTTGCCTCCTAAAATTTGGCTAGAAATGTTGACGCCAAGGTTTTGTGCGACCACTTAATATCTGCGACCGCAAGCGGTCGCTGATAAGTCCATGTCATTAAAAATCAGCGACCACAGGTGGTCGCTGATGGCGGTCGCTGATCAAACTTTATGTTAACAGATTCAGTCACTCGCTCGACACAGCAGACGCGGAAAAAAAAGAAGAGGAAGCTCAGATAGAGAGAAAAGGGAGAAAGGGGGGAGAAGAGAAGAAGAGGAAGAGACGCCGGCCGCTCGTCGCCACCGGTCCACCGCCATGGGAGGTACTCAATTTATATTTATATATATATATACACATACATACTTCCTTCTAGTATTTTATACATTTGCTGTGAAGTCTTTGTGTTCTCTCGAATCTTATCTCTTTCCTCGTCTAGTATATATTTCTCATTACACGTTTGCTAACTCTGTCTCACTACAGTAATACTTCCTTCGTTTCATTCAAAATATATGATTAAATTTAATTTTTCAAAATTAATTTAAAAAAAATTCATATTCAAAATTGATGTTATTTATTTAATTTTTAAAACTAATAAATTTATAATTAATAGTTCTAATTAAATAATTACAATTTTTATAATTGTATTAATTCATATTAGTTTTGAATTTGCAATTAATTCATATTAGTTAGATGATTACTCTTACGATTTTCATAATTATATTAACTAAAAGTAAAAAGTCAATATTGGTCTTTATATTATTGACATATGACACAGAATATAACCAGACAAATACATAGGTTTTCATTTGTGTTGATAAATTAGGCTCATCCACCCATCACATAGATTTCATAGTAATTTATAAAAATTCGCAACTTTATATAATTCATTTATGATATTATCATTATGTGTTCATAGTTGTTGAGTTAAGTCTACTGCATTATAACGTTTTCCTCAATCTGATTTATGTGATGTAATTTGCAGTATAAAAAGGTTCTAGGAAAGGGGGCTTTCAAAAAAGTGTCTCCTCAACACAGTAATTTATCACTGAGACTTTACACCAGTAAGTTTGTTTGCTCTAGTTCTTCTTTTATTTTCAGTCAATTTAGTACTTAATCATGCATAAAGTACCTTGTATGAATTGTTTTAGATGTGAAGAAGTTAGCTAACTGATACAAGCATGATAATGAATATAGGGTAATTTTATTATCATGATTTTAAAGTTGTTTGAATGCCTAAAGGTTTCTTTTGCCTACATGTGGACTGTTTATGAAATTATAGTCAAATCTATGCCTATATGAGAACTATACTTATGCAAGATCGTCTATGGGTAATAGTTAGGCTTTTCTTCACATTACTTATGCATAGCGAAAAAAAGTCTCTTATTATAATGCATTCCATATTTGTATATTTCTCTTGATTTATGTCTTGGGTGCCTAGAAATGACCTTATATACATGTCGTCGTGCATGTGGCTAGTCCATATTATAGGGGAGACTCTGGCAAAAAAAATTATTGGTCGGGTAGTTGCGAACATTTATACTATTAACGATCCTATTAGTGATCCACTAGAGCCTATTAAGGGGCTGTTGGAGCTGATGGGTTGGGCTTGGGGCCGCGAGGCCACACGAGGCCACGCCAAGCTAAGCCAAGCCTCACGGGGCCAAGCCAAGCTTGGTTGTTAGCATGGTAAGCTATTAGGGGGCTGTTAAGCCAAAATAGGCAGTGTTAGGGAACTGTTAGTGCAACAGAGAAGGTAACTAGACATACTTGGTCAATAAAGAGACTATTTTAGCTATAACAGAAAAACAAGGGTATTTAACACTCATGTATACAAGAATAAAGCTACAAAATTTTATAAAAGCTATAAATTGCTCAACCAAGTTGTGACTATCCCAAAACATAAAAGATTATAGAAAGGGACCGTGAGCGGTATAATCTTAAAACATGTTAGGCGCCTTAGCATACCAGTTGATATGAATGAATCTCCAAGATACTCAAAACTTGTATAAATGAGTTAGCAAACTCTGATATAAAGCTATCATGAATGAGGCTTCCTTACATGTTCACTTACGATAAACAATAAAAACAAATTTAAAACAAATTAAAATAAAATAACATGATATAATATAACTATTAAACTAAGTAGCATTTACTTAGTTTCTCATACTAAATTTAATAACATTTAAAGTTTCTCATACTGCTTTACTTTGCATTCATTCGTTAACATCAAGTATGCTTAAATGTTAATCATATGCATGCTTACAAGTATGCTCAAGTCATATGGTTACAAGTATGCTCAAGTCATATGTTAACATTTATAATGTTGTTTGTAGTAGGTACTGTGGAATCATGGACCTCTATTTAGACCGTAGTTGGATGGCACGACGAAAGTCAAGTGCCCAGATAGGTGCTACAGCTGAATTTAAAGTTGGTTGCCAAGTGTTTTTGGAGTATGCGTATAGTCACCCGGAATGTATGAATGGTCAGTCGCAGATACGATTTCCATGTTTGAAGTGTAAGAATGTAAATTATATGGACGGAGACGTGGTAAACTATCATTTACTTGTTTCTGGGTTCATGAAAAATTACGAAGAATGTTGGGGGGCACATGGGCAGAGAAGAGATGGTGGCATCACAGAAGTACATAATTCGGGCAGTAGTACTCATCGTATGAATGAAATGGTTCATGATATTGCAGGGCCAAATTTTGATTGGGAACAAGGTAGAGAGCAACCTATGAATTCTGATGCCAAAGACAGATATGACAGATAATATTATATTCAAAAGATAATTGTTTAGTAATGTTATTATTGTTGTTTTATTTACAGAAACGGTATAGATGGGAGGACGCGCAGGCTTCAGTGATACAGACATTATTCTGGCAGAAGTGCGCGGTCCGCACCAAAGATAATTTGAATAAAGAACGACAAAAAGCCCTTCACAATGCATCGATCGACCATCCAGGCCAGGTCGAGGATTACATGCACGAGCATAGTCCCTGGTGGTATACCCAGTCCATATGGGCTGAGATGTGTGCCCAATGGAGAGCCGAGAGCTGGGTGAAAAGACGAAAGACTGCCGCCACCAACAGATCCTCGGGTGTACCCGATGGCAAAAAGGCTAAAGGAACATACAAGGGCGGCAGTATTTCACAGTTGCAGCATATCACTGCCAGGGTACGTATTTACAAGTTTTAATATGTTTACAATCATGAATTGTAGAAAATATATCACATTTTTACTTAGTAATATTGTGCTATTTTTTGTATAGGAGTCTCAGTCTCAAGGTCAGCCTATTCATTGGCTGGATATGAGCGTGGCCACCCGTGATGGTCTACCTGAGGCTATACAGATAACGGTAATAAGTTTTAACAATGTGATCTTGTTTATCAATTCTTACATAATTTATTTTTAACTATTTAATTGTTAACATGATGACAGGATACTTATAAGCGTTTATTGAATGAGCGCTATCCTGAAGGCACTCCACGTCCGCCTATTGATCAAGAGTTGTGGGAGAGGGCGTCTGTTGTGAAGAAGAACTACATTAAAGGTCAAGGACAACGACGACGCCTATCTTTCAGTGGCTCAGGCAGCTCTGCTACCCAGTCTTCACAGTCATCGAGTCATCCAGTTGTTCATACTCCGGCTGACTGTATGAGAGCTATATGTCGAGATCGAGATCTTCTGAAGATACTAGGCAGGCATCTGGGGGCTCTGAGTCCTGAGGAGTTAGCTGAAGTAGTAGCGGCAACAGCAACATCACAACATGGGGATGGCGACGAGGTATAAAATCAATTTGTTGTATATATTGTCGTAATATACCAATATTAACATAGTTATTATATATTTATAACTTGTTTTTATTATTTTGTTAATTACAAGGTGATCAAGGAGAAGCTAATCAAGACGTTGATGCTTGATGATCGATACAGCTCTGGTTTGTACTTCTTTGAGAATTTTGTACTTTTATATTCATTCATGTTACTTAAACATTAGATTTGTTTATATTTATTCAATTCATATTAGTTTAAAGGTTTATATAGTTTATATACTAGTTTGGGGGACGATTGATGTTTACATTATTGTGCAAGATGTTTATATTGTTGTGTATGTCTGTTGGGATAAAGCAGGTACAAAACAGGTACAGGTTTTTTGGGAATTCTGCTAAAACAGCAAAAGACTGGTTTTCAGTTTTTCAAATCAGCGACTGCTAACATTTGAGGGTATTAGCGACCGCACGCGGTCGCTGTTTGCAGTCGATGACACGTGGGCCACGTTAGCCTTTGGCCCTGAGCCATGCTGACTCAGCTTAGTGACCGAGATGACGAATTCGGTCGCTATTGGCGGTCGCAGATATATCCGTCGCTAATAGTGGTCGCCGATGTGCACAGCAGCGACCAGATTTTATGCGACGACTATCAGCGAATGCAGTCGGTCGCTGATAGGTATCTGCGACCACCGTCGGTCGCTGATACGCGGTCGTTGATAGACCCTTTTCTTGTAGTGTATATCTCAGCATCTCTTTCCATTTCCCGCCCCTCTCTGTCTCTCTTAAAATGGCGGACAAGAAGAAACGAAGCAGACAAGCAGATCCAACTTTAGATTCTGATAGCGATCCCCTTCAAAAAATCCCTTAAACCCGATTCTGCCATTCTATCCACCCTCAAAACCCTAGCTTCCACTTCTTCCTCCCATCCTTCCACCTCTTCCAAACCCCTAACCCTCTCCTCCCTCTCTCTCTCCTCCACCTGCCGCGAAGTCTCCGACCTTTCCCTCTCCTTCGTCCAGTCCGAAATCGAAACCTTAGCCTTTTTCCCTCGCTCGATCCATCCTCGCCGAATACGGCTTCTCCTTCTCTGTCCCCTTTCGCTCCTCCACCAACCAGCTCTACGTCCCGGAGCTCGACCGGATCTTCCTCAAAGACAAATCTTCCCTCCGCCCTTACTCCTCTGTTTCCACCGTCCGGAAAACCACCATCCCCACTAGAATCCTCTAGCTCATCCACCAGCTCTGCCTCAAGAACATCCACATCACTAATCCTAAGGATATGGCATTTGGCTGTGGACATCAGGTATCACGGTTAATCATATTTATTATTCCTTTTTAGAGAATAGATCTAGAGTATATCTTAAATTCAACTTAATTTTCTTTCTTATTTGCAGACATGTTGTGATTGTGGGCAAGACCTTTAGCTCTGTCCCATTTGTCGGAGCACCATCCACATCAGGATTAAGCTTTATTAAATGCATCTTTTGTCCACATAGTTATCACAACTTTCAACATCAGCTCTCACAGTGTAAGTTCCTTCCAAGTACTTTTTGAACTTGATATTTACCTTTTGTAGGTTGTAGCCCCCTTAAATGGCTTCTTGAACTTGATATTTACCTTTTTAATTCTTTTCATGCTTGCTTCCTCAACTGTTGCACCATACCTTATTGCATTAAGCAAGAACAATTTTTTTTAAACTATTACAAATTTAAGGAAAATTTGTGAATTTGTTTATCATGGGAATTTGATGTGTTATATATTTTGTAGGAATTGTCTTCAAATTCTTCATAGCATGTTAGGTCTGCTCTAGCCTCTGTTATAATGGGAATGGCTCCTGTTTGAGGAAAGGTAAAAGTATATTTCACTTGATCTCTATGCAACCTCAATTGTTTTTCATTTCATTTAATTACTTATTTAATGCAAAGGTGGTCATATATGTTATTTCATTTTTTTTCCTGTCCACAATTAATTTACTATACAAATAATTGTAGGGGTTCACATTTATCTTGTGACAGAAATCCACTAGCAAGAGAAAATTTCAGTTTTTGTGATTTTGTTGGACATGATTTTTGAATTTAGAATTCCTGGTGTATGCCAAAGATGGAAAAAGGTGTGCAGAACACGTACTACATGTAATTTCTGCTTGTGTGAAATTTTATATGATTGCTTATTTGCTCTGGCTACTTGGTGGTGTCACAACTCTTTGTTGCGTATTGTTGTCTTAAGTATTATTTTCTGCAAGTTGAGTCTTGAATTTATCTGGTGTTTAATGTAGTACGCTACAATAGAATAGCTTCTTCCAATATTTCTTTCACTTCTAAAGGATGAATTTCCTGATGTACGCCTCAATATTATTAGCAATATAGATTAAGTAAATTAGGTGTGCATTTTTCAGGTTGAACACATTTTGTTATGCATTTACTTGTGGAACTGGTTAATGCAGTAGAACTAACGGTAGTATTTGCTTTTTGTAGGGGCCGATATAATGTTGAACTCCATATTTCATTTCTGCGGCTCCAGGGTGATAAAGATGCTGTAAGGACTCTACATGAGGCATTTTAAGAAGTATTGGACAATACATAAGGCATTTTGAGTGTATTTTTTCTACACATTTGGATTCTTATTATAAATAAGAATATTTATTTTTTGTGGATTTGGATTCTTATTATAAAAACATTGTCTAATGTGTCAAACTACAACGTTTTAAAAAACGTTGTGTAAGTGTGTCTAATAGATGACACTGCTAACCACGACATTTTTTGGGAACAATAGACAACGTTTTTTACGCGTCATCTATTTACCCTTTTGTAGTAGTGTTTGAGTATTATTATGATTATCAGAAGACAGGTTAAATAATCCGAGCTTGTGTGATTGTTGCTTGGAATAGTCTAATTTCCTAGTTCTTAATGCTGCTATTATATTAAATCTAGAGAGCTTGTTCTGAGTTGTATAATAGTTAGAATCTTGTGAAGAGTTTGTTTCATTGAGTGATAATCTAAGGGAAATTTCGGATAGCAGAGCTTATTGTTATTTAGGACTATTAATTTCATTAAAGGATAAATATTGTAAAACTTAATTATTTCATTATTGTAAAAAGGTGATACTGAACTGAAGAATTGAAATCCCTAATTCATTGGTTATTCTTATTAATTATTTTTTTTCTTATTAATTATTTTCTGTTACATTAGTTAGTTTAATTCATTCAAAACCCCCCAATTTATATTCAGTTGTATTAGAAAGCAATAGGATAAATATTGAACAATTCACTCTCTGTGAGATCGACCTTTGCTTATTGTTATACTAATTCGTGTGTTAGTAGAGTAGGAGTAAGGATTTAATTTTGGAGTGTTAACGACAACTCCCACTTACCACACTAGCCTTGGTCTTTAACATGTGTAACTGCATCTTTCTTTCTCTAGTCCATAGTAGCTGGCACTACTGTAACATTTTCATACTTGAACAAAGTTGTTGCTGTGGAGCAGACATGACTCTTGAATCTAATTCTTGAGATCGTAAACTCTTCATTTGTAAGGTCCGCAAATTCGTTTACCCCTAGTTTGTAAGGCTTATCATTTACTCTGTTGAATGAATGTATATATTTCAGGTTCTCTTCAAATATGGTAGAATGCCTGTTTTTCTCATCAGCATCTTTATATACACGACCATAACGAGCCATCCACTGCTCATGCATCTCAAGTATTGATGCCTCATTCAGAGAGCTAGCTGCAGCAATAGAAGCCAAGGCTCCCAAAATGAAGAGCATTGCCATGATAATGATCTGGTGCTTGCTTGTGGAAGTTATTGTACTGCTTACGGGTGAGATAGATGAATCAGATGTACTTGAGAGCTTATGCAATAACACCGGAATTCTGCATTATATAAGATAAATGTTTTGTTTTTTTGTAAAGCTTACGGAACTTTCTTAGATTTTTATGATTCCGACTTTTTTTTTAATGACTAATTTGATATCATTGCTAGACTTTGTTGTTTTCTTTTGTTTCTTGCTATACTCATCTGTTTCATCTGTTAGATTGTATAATGACTATATTTTTACTCTTTGAATCTGAAACCGTATTTGTACTACGAAATTTATTTTGTGAAAACATTAATTTTATACTACTCACCATTTTTCTCTAGTTCATGATTGATTGGGCATCAAAGTTGAAAGATAGAATGTAATACCCCCGAAATTCGGGTCTTGCCTTTAAACCCAATTCCGGCGCGTCACGGTACTACCCATACAACATAATCTCACTACATGAATGTAATACAAAATTATTACAACATATTCTCACATAATCCCAGGTACGAAGACCTTTACTAATACATCAACAAATAATATTACTTAATTTCATAATATTACAACAAGAATTTAGTCCTTCTACTTAACAGTTACTAACTCTTCTCTTCTTCGTACCAATCTGGCCCTTCGACTCTAGCTGCAAAAAGTTAGAATTTTTGCAAGAGTGAGCATTCAATTGCCCAGCAAGTATAAACAGTTGAACAAATAACACCATAGGAGTAAAATAACATATGACTGAAATCTTCAACAATTGAACTATAATTGTGAAGTAATGTGAATAAACAAGAATAATATAAATTCCTTATCATCTATCATTGCTAACATCATCATCATTATCACCATATTTAAAAAAAAACAATTAACATTAACCTGTTTCTCATCATAGTTCTTGATTTCTAGGACTTAGTTTATTAAACAGTTCGATTAACGAACATTTCTTTGAATTACACCTAAGTGCGAATATTGGTCTAGCACGTTAATATTTATAATCGCCATCACATCATTGCACGGAGTGCAAATCGTGACTACATTTACTTACAACAACACATTATTGCACGGGGTGCAATTTATACCATCAATTGCCCAATATATTTGATAAGGCGTCATTACTCTATCGCAATTCAAGAATTATTACAATTCACATCTTCATCAATAATATTTCCGAATGGAAAAGCTCATCTCATGTCATCTTAGGAATTTCACGTAACTGATGAAATTCAAACATCAAAATATGCATACCTTTGCAATTTAGCAAAACTTGAACATCTAGTACAATTATTAAAGAAATTGCACACATTTAGCATCCACAAAATATATATAGAAATTTCGTAACTTGAACTTTACATCACATAGCCTTCATAAGAAAATTATCATATGAAGTTAGAAAACTTGCTCAAATATAAATATTGAGTAAGTTAGGAAACTTGTCTTATGCGCTGCTTACAACTTACGCTATATTGCTCTTCAAATAGCCTACACAATATCATTTATAAAAATATACCAATTAGCCAAATATAGACTTCATATTGGTTTACATACTAGAATAATAACTTTCATCTCAAGTTGTTCGGGTTTTACAAATTAATAAACGCGATAAAGACTAAACATCTCTCGGTGTCGCGTCGTTCGGAAACGTTACGACCCTCATCATTATCCGTACCTATTGGTTTATATTAACCCCATTCCATATCTTGGAATATTCGTTTCATTAGACTCGAAACACTTTTTAAGTGCGCTAACACTTTACGCGACGTTTCGACGTTTATACGTCACATGCCTAATTCGCCTCCTTCGCACAAGCTTAGTATGCTCATACACTTATCTAATTCATCAATGATTAATGTTAAGTATCATAATAAATCATAATAGTCATGTTATGGAAGTTAGAACATCACTTTACAGGGTCAGGGGCATTACGTGTGCAAATGCGCGTGCCCGACGCCCTCCGATTGACCCCAATTACGCATCAGTCCTATAAATGGCTAATTTAGGCCATGATACAGACATCAAATCGAAAAACTTAAAGAACGAAAGTTGTAGGTCTACTCTTCCTCTTTCCGAATCATCTTGAATCGCCTCAATCCGAGTTCAGATGAGAAAGTTATGCCTCTTTTACTACAGGGGGTCAAAACAGTCCACTCGAGCACGTCTGCGCCTGACACGTGTCCGGCGCAGCTGCGCCCAATTTGGCCTTATGAATGGCGCAGCTGCGCCATTCATGCAGTTCATCAATATGCAGATTCTGCAGTCGCAAAAATCCGACCCTTCCTCGCTCCGATCTTCATAACTCCTTCTATATACGTTCAAATTGGTCCATTTCGGACCCTATGGACTCCTAAGACATGGGGCTACAACATATCCAAAATTCAGAACTACTCATTAACATTAACATAATCAAATCTTAGGCCAAAGTATAAAGTTGTACTCTGTTTTAGGTGTTCTTGGGGTTCTTCACTAAATCCAACACCAAATCTTCGTTTGTACATCTTTTTACTCCATTTCAACTAGGTTAGCTTTGTAACCCATGGAACTACACTTCCATAACATCAAACAAATTAAAACAACACAGAATCTAAGCTACAGATTGTCCAAAACAGTCCGTAGGTCCAAGGTTCCATTTTTGTCCAAAGTTCATCCTCCATTAAGCAAGGGTACGGATTTTCTTCATTTTTGTTCCACTTTAATGTTATTAATGGCTTACACAGTCTCTTAACAACATATATAAACAACCACAAACAACAACAACAACAACAACCAGAAATCGACTCAAAAATCATCCGTGAGCTAAAAAGCTCTAAAAACCAAAAACTTGAAAAAACCTAACCAAAATCAATGGAAAATGGTTTAAGAAGAAGGTTTACCTCTGTAAATCCTTCCTAGATTGTAGAGAAGCTTGCTAGGGTTGCTTGAAGCTCCTCCTCTCCTACTTTGGTTTCTCCTTATTCCTCCCGAACCTCTTTTCTTCTTCTTCTTCTTATTTTCTCTTTTCTCTCTCTACTGCAATTCTCTCTTTCTCTCTCTCTCAATTTGCAGCAACAAAAAAGGAAATGGAGTGTGCAGATGGTTGGGCAAGAGAGAATGGAATGGTTGACAGGAGAATGAGGAAGTGGGTTAATCACCCGAGCCCTTGAAATGGGTTTTGAGAGAAATGTTGCAAAATTGCAATATTTGATACATAGTGTTTGGAAATTAGCTAGCAAGTTGTCGGCAACTACTCCTCTTCCCCCTCATTTGATTGGTCACTCTTGCCACACTTGGCAAATTCCCATTGGTTGAAGGTTAAATGTCTCCCCAATTAAACTGAATATACACAAAAATATATCCGAATACCCCCACTTTTGTACCAAATTTGTACAATAAAAATATCCATAATTAAAAGGAGTACCCTCATAAATTATTGGGATATGTAAAAATAATAATTATGGGATTTGTTCATTTATTCGGAACACCCATATAATACATTTCGGATACAAAATAAATCTCGTTCGGGCTCAAATAAAATGTCTCACGCTTGGAAAAATTACTTCTTCGCGTACACGTCTTAACGAAATTAATAAAAATCGAAAAAAGACGTAAAAATATCCCGCGCGTGAATAGTGTCTCGGGAAACGTGCCCCGTGAATAGTGATTTTGCGATTTTTTGCGAAATCAATTATTCAGTCCTACGGTTCAACAACGCATAACACATTCATACATTCACATCATCCAGGCTATAAAATAACCTAAAAGCACATCATATAAAAATAAAAATTTAATATATTCCATAATATTAATAAACCCAAATTACAAGGGTGCTCTCGATTCGTGATCGTTACATTCTTCCTCATATACAATTATACACTTCGTCAGTTAGCCCATACTAATTAAATTAATTAGCTTTGACTAACTATTAGACCTCATCTCATCGCTTAATCTATAATAAATATATAATACACATATATTTATTCACTTATCACATAACTCACGTAAATATATACATAACACATGTATATTTTACATTCAACCATCTACATTTCGTAATAAGAATTTTATTTATTAAATTCTTATTATAAATATCCTTTTAGAAAAATTCGGGTTGTTACATAGAATACATCTCTAATGGTAATTAAATCATCTCCGTTTTTTAGCAATTTCGGTTTTTTTTTTTTGGAATTGAAGTTTTTTTCATGAGGCAAACTTTTATTTTATCGGCAGAGCTTGGATCCGTGTACAAGTTTATTGCGATTTTATACTAACTCTGTAAAACTAGACTAAATTGTTAACTAGATTTAATGTTTAGGAAAATTGCGAAAGTTTACTTGACTTTTTGATTACCAGTTACGTGAATAAGTATTAGTGATAATAATTTTGAAAAGATGTGTAATAAGTAGAGCCCTCCTATTATTCCTACTAATTCTATGTATTGATAAACTTTGCAATTGTAATTCTGACATAAATTTATCGCAATATATAACATGACTCTAGTGTTTATATGTTTCGATGCAAAATCAAATAATTTAAAATTTTATCACAATACGTAGCAGGACTCTAATGTTTATTTGTTTCGATGCAACAACAGACAACTTGTGTTGGTTGGGTTAGTTAAACACATTTTATTCAAATCTATAATAATTCCCCATCCCAGATACGCAATAGGTCACTGCTTATGAACAGTGTTCTAAAAATTCCCGCCTAGTCTCATTAATGCCTGCTAAACATTAGGCGGTCCTCTACTGCCTTGATTTGTCTAGGCGCCTAAGCTCCCGCCTAGGCAGAATCAAACCTCTACTTTAAAGCTCTACAATAGTTAAATGAATTTGCTCAGTTTTAAAAGATTATTTTTTTGGTAATGTTTCATGTAAAATTTTTAAAAATTACATATATTGTATGTTTTGTATAGTATGACAAGTAAATGCAATAGAAAAATAAATAAATGAGATCCCAAAGAAAACGCCTAATCCGCCTAGAAAAACGCTTAGACACCGCCTAGGTCCGACTAACAATTTTCTTATGAAATTTACAATAACTCCCATTCCATAATCGATAGGTCATCATTTATGAAATTTATGATGATTCCCTGTCCCATCTATATAGGCAATAAGGTGCTGGCAGGATAAATTATGGGTTGAAACTTGAAATGAAGATAGGGCATCATCAGTGGCGAAGCTATGTATAAAATATGGGGTCAATTGAGTATATCTTAGTAATTTGATCCCATTGAAATTTATATTTGAATTCTCTTCCATTTATAAAACAAACATGAGACAAAATTACATTTTCAAAAAATGTGAGACTTCAAAAGTCCAAATAATTAATAAAGAAACAAATGACTATCATATAAAATTTAGTGAACTTAGAGTTATAGCACTTTATATCCGATGTGGGATGGACATCCACTTCAAATGACATCCACAACACACACAACACAGTAGCACACCTCACAACATAGACATATTTGAGAAAAAAGAACAACAAAAATAGTAAAATATTCATACAATACACCAATCAAGTGGAATACTAATTAAACATGAGAAACTAAAGGAGATGCCTCCGACCAATTAAATACATGTTTTACATATGCAATCGGCCAAAAAGCATAAAATTATCCCAAAAAAATAGCTCGGGGGCGCAGTCCCCGAACCCCCGCTAAATTATTTATAGGATCACAAATTTTGACCCCACTACGTTTTGTTCCTGGCTTCGCCCCTGGGCATCATCAACAATAATAATTCCTATCGGCAAAGATAGTAATATGAGTTGAAATGAGGATGATTTTGGATAATATAGGCAATAAGGTGCTGACAGAATAAATTATGGGTTGAAACTTGAAATGAAGATAGGGTATCATCAACAATAGTCATTCCTATCGGCAAAGATAGTAATATGGGTTGAAATGAGGATGATTTTGGATAATATAGCAGTGATTGATATATTTTGGCTGTATTTGGTTTTTATTTTAAATAGTATGATTTTGGTCAGTTTGTAATGGTAGTAGTAATATAGTGTAAGTGCTTGTAATGGTGGAAGTATTGTGCATTTAATAAATACAAATTAAACTAACCTACCTAATCACACAGTATTAATAATATTTTTAGTTTCCTCCGGTATATCAAAATAATATATACATAATACACTATAGAGGTGAAAAGGATGGGAATAAGAATATGCATCCCACAGTAAAACAGGTAACATGCAGATTAAAATTTGCATCTCACACTAAACTCATAGTATATATGTATAAATAGGGATGACACAAAATTTTCATTTCCCATTTACCAGAATGTAGATGGCATGATATGCTCATGCAACCTAGTCTGTCCGTCCTAACAAGCGAGTGGATTTGATTAGCACACAGTTCTTTGTTTTCTTTAAAAAACAAAATTCTTTAGAGTATGCACTCATTCATGGCCTTGAATAAACAATATCAAAATGTGACGCAAAAAAAAAACTCACATTAGAAAATATATCCAAGCTAGAAAAAAGGTGCTAAATGTACCATGTATACTTACATGATTGCAGTAATATTCCATCAAAACTCAAGGTTCCACAAGATTTATGGCACAACAATGTAGGTTGTAACTGTACCAGCAGCTAGAATTTCACATATAAATACATTACAAGGTTCAATATTACATTCAACTCCAGCATGTCATGTACATACTACGGGCAATATATAGAGAACAAGTAATATGGTAACAATCAACATACATAATTTACATTAGGTAGTCATTTATTTCTGATTTCAATACTTAAGCAGTGGGATATGAAGCTTGCATTGCTATGCCACAAAGGCCTTCCTTTGCTGCAACACCTCTTTGCATCCTTATGTACCCTTCTTCGCCCCAACTTGTGCCCCATGAGTTCTTCACAAGCCAATACTTGGTGCCATCACTACTAGTACCATAGCCAACAGCAGTAACACCATGGTCTAGATCAGTGCCACATTGTCCTGTAAATACGCCACTCGAGTAAAACTGGAAGTCTGATCCCCCAGCATCAATGGCAACAGAGATTGGTTGATTGGCAACAGCTTTCAGCAGCGCACTCTCACTATTGGCAGGCACATCTTCGTGGCCAGTTATCTTGGCTGCATGGTTTGCTTCTTTGTTGGCGTTGCAAGTGCCATCAGTTCCACTGTAAGGGTAGTTTGATTCTGTGGAGAGGCCGTGATTTTGTTGGATGAACTCAAAGGCATTGTCCATTAGACCACCCTCGCAGCCTTGATCTTCCCCACTAGTATCACAATCAACTAGCTCTTGCTCCGATAGAGAGATCAATTTGCCAGTTTTGAGTTGGGTAATTCCTTCCATAGCTGCCACAGCCGAAAATGCCCAGCAGCACCCTATGTGTAATGCCAAGTAGAAGTGTTAGAAAATACAATAGTAAGCAAGTTTTTACATTTTTTTTGTTCAACTTAATGCCTAGAAAAACCATTGAACCTTTATCAAATTAACAAAAAAAATACAAACTATTTCTTTTGCACCTATTAAACTTTCAAACAATCAACTAAAATGCCTATAATTTGATTAGATCATATATACACATTAGTAGATACATCAGCTCATATGGTCAAATTTTGGCCATTTTTGACATTTATTTGAAAGTAAACTAGTTTTTGGTGCAAAAAATATTTTGTATGCTTTTTGATAGCTTGACAAGAGTTCAATGATTTTTTCAGTCATTAAGTCCATATTTTTTATACTTGAACTTGAAACTTACCACACTGGCCTTGGTCCTTAACAGGTGTAACTGCGCCTTTCTTTCTCCAGTCCATAGTAGTTGGCACTGCAGTAACATTTTCATACTTGAACAAAGTTGTTGTTGTAGAGCAAACATGGCTCTTGAATCTATTTCTTGAGGTCGTAAACTCTTCATTTGTAAGGTCTGCAAATTCATTAACCCCTAGCTTGTAAGACTTGTTCTTTGCTCTATTGAATGATTGTATATATTTCAGGTTCTCTTCGAATATGGTAGAACGCTTGTTTTTCTCCTCAGCATCTTTATATACACGACCATAACGAGCCATCCATTGCTCATGTGTCTCAAGTATAGATGCTTCATTAAGGGAGCGAGCTGCAGCCAAAGAAGCTCCCACAATGAAGAGCATAGCAATGATGATACACTGGTGTTTGCTTGTGGAAGCCATTTTTCTGCTTATGGGTAATATAGATGAATTAGTTGTATTGGGAGCTGATGCAATTTGGCATTGGAATTCTTCATTATATAGGTAAATTATTTGTAAAGCTTGTTTTTGGAAATTCAAAGGGAAATTATTGTCTATCTGCGTGCCTGTTAAAATGTTTCTGATTTGGATGTTCTTGATTACTAATTTGATATTATTACTAGACTTTGTTGTGTTCTTTTGTTTTTTCTCTTCTCATCTGTTTTAAATATAGTAATTCATTCCTAAACAATCTTGGACCTTTCCCTTAGGAATTTAAATACTTCCACTGTGCCGTTTGGTTCATCCATATTGAAAGTTCTAATAAATCTATCAATACAGAGTTTGAGAACTTATTCACACTTGAAAGTGCCTCAACTTTTTCATAATATTCCCTCCATTCTAAAATTAGAAATATAATTTGATTTTTGAGGTCAAACGACGATATATTAAACTTCAAATTGATGTGAATGTATTTAATTTTAGTTGATACAATTATTATAATTGTATAGTATAACATAAAAACTATTAATCACAAAATTTAAATAATTCTAAACTTTTATGAGTGATACTAATTTTAAATTTTAATATGCCGTCGTTTAACTTTAAAAGTCAAATTATATCTCTAATTTTGGAACGGGTGGAATAATTGATATCTTTCAACGGCTTGCGTGGTGAGCTGACCAGAAAACCAAATTTAAAAAATCAAATGCTACCACAATATAAAAAATTGGGTTTCTTTCAAGTTTCATCTTCCTGTGATTGGGGCGGCGGAGGATGGAGGAGAAAGTGTCGTAAAACCATTTCTTTTGTTAGATCCATGGAACTTAGAAGATATTATACTTGATTAAACCTAAATATGTTGGATCTTGGTGGTATATGCAACGCCCCCAAGTCCGGGTTACCTTAACCTCGGACCTGATGCGTCACGATACAACCTTCCTTTCAATATGCATCACCTGTACTCATAAAATAATGAATATAACGTAGCATTGACACCAACCTGTGACTCACATCCATCTATAAAATCTTACAAGCATATATGTATAAATACAACTTTAATACAGCATGTCACTATCTAATCTCAGGTACGAAAACTTTTAATATTACAGCATCAAATAATATTACTTAATTAATCATATTACAACATAGAATATAATTCTTCTATCTTTGATATTTTCCTTACTTAATATCTTCTCTGACTTTTCAGGTTATCATGCTCTAGCTGCAAAATTTTAGAATTTGCAAGGGTGATCATTTAATTGCTCAGCAAGTATAAGCATTGAATAAACAACAAAAATCAAGAATCATATCATACTTTTTCATCAATTGAACAATAGTTGTGAAACATATCAAATAAATAAGAATAAAATTATTTCCTCATCTTTAAATATCATTCATGAATAAACTTAATCTTAAACTCATCAACTGTTCAATATTAGAACCCTTTTTTTCTTTGATTTAGCACATAAGTGCTAATATTGGTCTAACATGTTATTAGATTTAACGCTTAACATTTACATCATTGCACGGGGTACAACCATAAACTTCTTTACTCACATATAAACATATTGTTGCACAGGGTACAACCTATACTAATAATTGCCCAAGATTTATTTAATTTTTGACTTGGCACAATCAACTATCACAATTCAAGAATTATTACAATTCAATATCAAAACAATAAACATTCCGACTGGAATAGTTCACAAATCGAGTTAAGCCGAATCAAATGGCAAATAACTCTCTTTTACAGATCATTTCACATAATAAGATGAATCTCATATAGCAAATGAAATTTCATAACCAAACATAGGATTTTACAATTTAACATAGCTCAAACAACTTGTATAATATAAAGTTTATGTAAGTTAGGAAACTTGCAACAAGTGACTTTTTGACCAAAAAGTCAACCCCAGAATTCGAAAATGAATTTGAAGAAACGAATATTCCCATGACATTCAGAACGTCGAAGTTAGTAGGAATCGGCTATAAACATGAAAATTTAATTTTTCGGGTCAAAAAGTCAAAGACGGGTCAAAGAAATAAAAACGCAAAACGAGAGAAGCTAGAGGTGGGGCCCACCTGGGCCTACAATCTGCTGGAATCCCAGCACATACAAATTATTGGAAGACAAGGTGGGAGACAATCCTTAAAATAAGGAGGAAAAGGGGGAAAAGAGAAAAAGAGAAAAAAAAAAGAAAAAAAAACTAATTAAGCCTAATAGAAGGCAAAAGATCAGCCCTTCACTTTTTATTTCCTCACCTCACACTTCACTTCCGTAGAAAGAGAGAAAGAGAAGAAGAGAGGAAGAAGGGGAAGAAATGAAGAAAATGAAAAGGTAATTCCTAAATCTTAATTAAACTTTTGATTTAGATGTTAATTTTTATGGAATTTATGTAAGGAGGATATGTTTAAGTTGATATGTGACGGTTTAGCTATGGATTAGCAAGAATCCAACAAAAAAATTCAAGAAAAGAAATGAAATGAAAGAAGAACAAAAACAGTTTTTAAGCCTAAAAATCCTAAATTTCAGTCCACTTTGGACTTTTACCATTTGAAATGTATAACTTCTTCTTGTTATCCGTCAAAGAGGGGTGTTAGATATATGAGTTATCTGATGAACCCAAGTGGAATCACTCGAAAAGATTAAACTGATCAACCGTGGTGTAATTTTTGGCAAAACACTTCCTGCTGACAAAAATCTGGAAAAAGAAATGAGTTTCTGGCTAGTTTGCTCCGACCACTGTTTTGGCCATTTTTGTTACTCTAAAAATTTTGGTCTTTTGTGGTATGTTAGTATATCAAGTTAACTAGATGTTTTCCAAAGATGAGAATTTTTCGATTTCCTGAGAGGGAGTTATGGCTTTTATAAGAAAATATAATTTTAAAAGTAAACTATTATAACTCAGTGAATACAACCTAGAAAATTGTGAAAATTTAGGTGGAATCCATATATGATAGTATTAGTCTACCTTACAAATTTCATAATTTTTAGACAAAAGGATAATTTATGATAAATGTAGCCATTTTGTACTGTTTTAACCTATTTAAAAATAGGAACTGAATTTGAAAAATTACAAAAAAATTATTATGTGACTAAAATACCATATAATGATATTCCCCAAAAGATAACAGAATAATAAGCTAGTTTAATATTTTTCATGCCTATGTTTAAGTTAAGAATAAATGAGAAAATTAAGTTATGTTAACTTGAAAATTGTGTAAATGTAATTTTATTGCTTAATGACCTTTAATATGATATATTAAGATTTTATATGGGTGATTTGGTTATTTTCAATAAAATATTAGGTGTATGGCCAAATATGTATGTTAATTAAATTAAATTGTTTATAAATTATTAAGATATTATTAAGTGATTAATAATATTTGTAAATGGTTAAATGATTAATAAATAATTTAAATATTATTAAATGATTAATAATATTTGTAAGTGACTAAAATATTATTAAATGGTTAATAATATTAGAAAGTGAATAAAATATTATTAAGTGGTTAATAATATTGGGAAGGTTAAGTGAATAAAATATTATTAAGTGATTAATAATATTAGACATGAGTTTAAGATAATGATTAAGTGATAGTAATATTTTCAAAGGACGATAATATTATTGATGAGGTTATCTGATGTTTGATTATGTGGCTAAATGTTAGATAATTTATTTATAAACGTAGTAGTATTATGAGGTATGATATGCTATGCTGATTGAAAGATCAATCTCATTAATGATAGGTCTTCATAAGAGATTTAATTAGATTGCTTAGCGGTAATCGTCAGAGCAGACAAGTTTCCTAACTCAAACTTGAGTTAATATTTTCAAGCATGCTAGTGGTTTAATTATTGTCAATTATTCCACATCAATGAAATTTATTGTTTAATCGCACTTAGTGCAAGTTGCATATGTTTACCTAGTATGAAAGGTTGATCACCTTGATTACCAAATTTATTCATGGTCATTGTTGGCCACTCAGCGTTATTGATTCAGTTATTCATTTATTAAAATTTGATTATCGTTCTTTCACAATTGTTATATATTGTTGAGAAATTCAGAAGCTATATTCAATTTCCAATCATGATATATCTTTCTTGTATTTAAACTTGCTGAGCAAAGTAGTTGCTCACTCTTGCTATATCATGATTATATTTCAGTTAAGCCCGAGTGTTCGAAGAAGGATAAAGTCAAAGGCAAAGTTGGAGAATAGTTCCATATGAACGTTTAACTATTACATTTATCTTGTGTAAAATGATTATGTAAACCTTTTGAGTTATTAAGGTATATATTAAGTTAAGGTTGTAGACCTTGGGAAATGTTGTAAAATTATTTGAAATAAACAATGTATGTTTATATATTCCGCGTTAGTTTATAAAATGTGTACGAAAATGATGTATCGTGACGCACCAGGTCCGAGGTTCAAGGGACCCGGATTTGGGGTCGTTACAGTATATACCTTAAATCATGGAAAGACTTTGAAGAAAAACTTTATAGGAAATAAGAAAAACCAAGAATTAAGGAACTTAAACTAGTTTTAGGTTAAAACCCCTAAATCTGACCCGAAATTGTAACATACATAACTTTTAATGTATTTCGTATTTTTGCATGTTTGTTGTGGATGATATCTCTCTGAGATAGCTACAATGCGGTTGTGGTTTGAGACTTAAATTATTTATAGATTATTTATGGTGAATATTCTATCAAAATAGGGCAGATTGATGAACCTCTTGACATAATTATTATATGGACTGTTTTGGGTTGTTAACTTGCATGAAAAATTTTGAACTTTTGGTTGTGATACCTAATGACCGAAGGTAGATTCTGTCCAAAGATGAACAAAAATAGACTTGTGATGAAGGAATTATGACCAAAACAAAATTTAGAATTTAAAAATTAAAACTGATATAACTTAAGTTCTACAACTCAGATTGGGATGAAATTTTGAGTGGAAGTACATTTTGATCCAGAGAGGTTACTGTCCAAAATTCATGAGTTTTGAACATAATTTCAATTTTTAATGAATTTTACAATTTTGGACAGAAACGAACCTGAAATAAATAAGTGAGAAATCAACGTTATAAAGATGAAATTATAAAAATGATATAAGAGGATGTCTGAACATGAGTTTAAGATAACTGAAATTACCGAAACGGGGTTATAAATAGTTACCGACGGTAACTATTAAAAATATTAGACGAGTTAATAAAGTAAATTCTTATGGATGGTATATGTTATTATTTGGAGACGAAGAATAACTTAAACGAGAAAAGTACGCTTTGAACAGGTAAGTTATCGCACTTATATGCATTTGCAAATCGTTTTTTATTTAATTGTAATTGTATTTTTTAAAGTTCTTGTTGCATCTTGAACTATTTGATGAGATGAGTACTTTATACCATTTGTTCGGTTAGATTCAGTTGATATAATTCTATTAATTATTGAATTGTTCATAATTTTTTAGAGATATGTAAATGTAATGTAATCTAAATTATTTTGGTGGGGACTCTGATATTATGACTGAGTAGAACAATCCTAAAAATAAGGAATATTGTGTTATCGGATAACCGATATATATTACTACCTCAATTCCATAATAATAGTCGTTTTAGTTTCATGCACATAAATTAAGAAAATCATTTAATACTATCATTTAATAATTAAAATTTGTATGAAATTTCATCACTGCCCATTTATGAGAAGTTGAAAACTACTAATATAAGAGAGAAAATTTCTTGGGACAATGAGAAAAGTTAAGGGTGATATAGGAATATAAATAATTTATTCTCCTAGAAAGTTGTAAATGACAAATAAATTGGAACAAATTTTTTTTTCTAAAAAGTTAATTATTATGAAATAGAAGTAGTATAAAAATACAACATGAAAATAATATTACGTGTAATATGAAGTATTATTAGACTAATCCCGTATTAGAAAAGTTTATGCACTATCAACACAAGTATATAGCTAATAAATAATTATCGTGGCTTGTTTTGGACTTTGTTAGGGGAATTATTGTCTTTCTCCGTGCCTTTGAAAACGTTATTGATTTGGATATTCGTGGATTATTAATTTGATTTGATTGCTAAGTTTTGTTCGGATTTCCTCCCTTTTATTTAGTTCTCTGTTTTCATATCTATATACATATAAAATTTAATTTTTTTTTTGTCTTCGGTCTTTGATATGAGCCTAGAATTTAACTACTATTAGAATACTTTTTAAAGTTTCTTTCATTTTATTTTATTTATTTTAAATATATTTAGAATTTAACTACGATTAAAACACTTTTTAATATGCAATCTATATCTATATCTATATAAATATATAATAAGACAAAATGGAGCTCTTCTCCTAAAATATACACATTTTTTATCCCCTCTATTTCAGCAATTTAGTAGCAAATGACAATACAGTGAATTACTTTTTAAACTACTAATCCATTCAATATTCTTGGTGCATAAGGAATAATTAACTTATTATTTTACAATAATTTTATTTCAAAATAACTATATATTAAAAATACATTAAAAATATTATGAGAAAATAATAACTAAATTACTTTTTTAACTATTAATCCATTCAATATATCTTGGCACATAAGGAGTAACTTATTATTTTACAATAATTTTATTTTAAGTACTTATATACCAAAAATATATTAATAATATTATGAAATAATAATAATAAATATTAAAAAAATAATATATTATATAAAATATATTAATGATTAAACTTTAGTTATCAATTTTATTTCAAATAGGAGATCTTTAGTTGATCAATGTTAAAAAAAATTCTCACTCATATATCCGTTATTGAAATTTAGTTACATTTTAAAACTAAAAAGTATGATGGTAACTTATTATTCTACAACAACTTTATTTCATTTAGAATTTCTTAAATACCAAGTTTAGGCTTCAGGTTCTATTCATTTATGAACTCTAAAAAACTATATATAAATTCGAAAGATTGAAAATTTAAACTAAATATTAAATTTAAAAATTAAATATTAAATTAAAAATAAGAAAAATAAATTACTAACACTCAATTGTGACTCTTTAATAATTGTTTTTTTAGCAGCATTTGTAAATCATTTTAATAATAGTAGTAAGTTATTTAAAATTTTAAAAATATTTTATAATCATCATAGAATAAATAAAAAACTAAAATTAATTTTATTTAAAAAATAAACTCGTGCTTCGCAGGGAGCACTTAGCTAGTGTAAATTAAATATATATCCTAGCACTTTATTGTTAGCGCTATTGTCCACCATTTTATTCCCAAATGACTATTACTTAAAATCACTAATTCATATATATTAAATAAGTTTATTTTTCAAATTAAAGAAAAAAAATGAAAAGCCCATGGGTGGGTCCAACCTATTGTACCTTGGGCTTTGGGCCTCACTTTTGTAATCCAATAAAAACTGGGTCTTTTTAGCCTAACCCAACCCTGGTCCAACCTATTTGTCAAGTCTAGCTTGAATGGGCAAAACGACCCACTTGGTTGTTGTACTCATGATTTAGTTTCATTTTAATCAATGTACCCTTTTTTTTCAAAGATCTTCAAACACTATTTTTTCAGAGTATTACTTTAGTTCTCAAATGTTACCACCTCATTAAAAAAGCTAACAAGACACTAAAAAAAGGATAAAAAATGTCAAAGAGCAATTTTTTTAACTCTAAATATTTGAAACTAAATAAAATAATATCTTTTACGATATAATTATTCTCAAATGGCTATTAATCTCCTTGAAAATCAGGTTTGTCAATTTAATCAATAAAGATGATCATAGTTAATTTGCAAAAAATAAATTTTAAATTCGTGCATAAGTTTAATTTAGCATTTTTACAATTAATAAGAATTCTCAAGTAGTTTTCACTATAGACTATTGCACTAACTTAAATAAACAAAATTAATATCAACTTTAAGAATTTAAAATTTAGCAAATTAACTAGAAAAAAAATTATTTTTTGAAACTAAAATTGGGTAAAAGACATTGTTGTCCTTAATCTCGTATGCATGAGATTAAAAGAATTATATCTCATTATTTTTTTTTCTTTTTTTTAATGCCATGTCATATTATTTTTAATGAGGTGACAACGTTGAGAACTAAAGTAATACTATAAAAAATAGTAAAAAAATAGTGTTGAGAGATTTTTGGGAAAAAAAATAACGTATAGAGATTAAAATAAAACCAAACCATGAGTACATGGATCAAATTAATGAGTTATTTTGCCACCTTAATAGCTATGCTTTTTTCTTTCTTTCTTTCGTTTTGTTTTTTTTTCTTCTGCAGCACTAGATCCTTAAATCTGGAACAAGCTATATATACTTTCAGCCAACCAACTGGATATATTCATTTCTTAAATTCATCACAATAGTGTTCTGAGCTGACATGCTGAAATTTATTTAATAAAAAACAATAATTTTACACTCCTCAATTCAATTTCTCTAGTTCATGATTAATTGGCGTCTAAGGGAATAAGGGAGAGATGGAATGCATCGTCACTAAAGGTGGCAATTAAAATCTCTCATTATTTTGGGAATTGAAAGTTTTATTTTTCATCTGGTAAACTTAATACCAAGGGAAATTATCCTAATATTATGAATACTAATATGAGTTTGTCATATTGGGGACAGATCCCACATTGATAGTATGAGATATCAATGTGGAGTTGATATAGACTTAGAACTCCCATTTTCGATAGCTAGGTTTTTAAGAGAAAATTGAGGTTTGAACCTATATCGTAATATTTGGCATCAGAGCTAACGATCCGAGGAATTACCGGCTAGCGAAAATAGCGAAAAGGGTTACCTAGAGTCGTTGGAATTACCGGCTAAGCAAAAAGCCTTAGCGGAAAGGGCTACCTACCTAGCGGAAGTCAAATATGATAGGTGCAAAGGGAAAACCACAAAGAAAAGCCAGATCTAGATTAAAAGAGTAGCCAAATTAAAGAAGGATATGATAGGTGTGATCAAGATTAAAAGATTAGCCAAATTAAAGAATGATATGATAGGTGCAAGTCGGCAAAATTACGGGCTAGGGCTACTTATCTAAAGTCCAAATTAAAATACTGATAAGCAAGTTGCAAAGGGAAGCCAACAAAGGAAAGCCAAGCCAGATCCGAATTAAAAGATTAGCCAAATTAAAGAAGGATGTGATAAATGTGATCTACATTAAAGATTAGCCAGATTAAAGAAGGACATGATAGGTGCAAGTTGACGGAATTACTGGCTGGGGCTACCTACCTAGAGTTCATATTAAAATATTGATAAGCAAGTCAGATCAAGATTAAAAGATTAGCCAGATTAAAGAAGGATATGATAGGTGCGATCCAGATCCAAATTAAAATACTAATAAGCCAGATCCAGATTATAAGATTAGTCATATTAAAGAAGGATATGATGGGAGCGATCCAGATTAATGAATGATATGATAGGTGCAAGTCGTCGGAATTACCGGCTATGGTTACCTACCTAGAGTCCAGATTAAAATACTGATTGGTGTAAAGGGAAGTCAGATTAAAATCATCGTGTAAATGGAAGAAATATGATAAATGCAAAGGGAAGGGAAGCCAAATATAATAGGTGTAAAGGGAAGTCAGATCCAGATTAAAAGATTAGCTAGATTAAAGAAAGATATGATAGGTGCGATCCAGATTAAAAGATTAGCAAGATTAAAGAAGGATATGATAGGTCCAAGTTGTTAGAATTACCGACTAGGGCTACCTACCTATAGTCTATATTAAAATACTAATAAATAAGCCAGATCTAGATTAAAAGATTAGCCAGATTAAAAAAGGATATGATAGGTGTGATCCAGATCTAGATTAAAATACTGATAAGCCAGATCCAAATTAAAAAATTAGCCAGATTAAAGAAGGATATGATAGGTGCGATCTATATCAAAAGATTAGTCAGATTAAAGAAGGATATGATTGGTGCTAGTTGTCGAAATTACCGGCTAGGGCTACCTATCTAGAGTCCAGATTAAAATATTGATAGGTGTAAAGGGAAACCAGATTAAAATCATCATGCAAAGGGAAGAAATATAATAGGTGATTAAAATACTGATAGGTGTAAAGGGAAGCCAGATTAAAATCATCGTGCAAAGGGAAGAAATATAATAGGTGCAAGGAAAGTTAGCAAAGAGAAGCCAGATCCAGATTAAGAGATTAACTAGATTAAAGAAAGATATGATAGGTGCAATCCAGATTAAAAGATTAGTCAGATTAAAGAAGGATATGATAGGTACAAGTCGTCAGAATTATCGGCTAGGGCTACCTACCTAGGGTCTAAATTAAAATACTGATAAGTAAGTCAGATCCAGATTAAAAGATTAGCTAGATTGAAGAAGAATATGATAGGTGCGATCCAGATCCAGATTAAAATATTGATAAGCCAAATCCAAATTAAAAGATTAGCCAGATTAAAGAAGGACATGATAGGTCGTCAGAATTATCGGCTAGGGCTACCTATCTAGAGTCCAGATTAAAATACTGATAGGTGTAAAGAGAAGCCAGATTAAAATCATCATGCAAAGGGAAGAAATATGATAGGTGCAAAGGGAAGGAAAGCCATATATGATAGGTGCAGAGGGAAGCCAGATTAAGGAAGCCAGATTAAAATCATCGGAGGTTATGATAGGTGCAAAGGGAAGCCACATTAAAATATCATAGGGAAGCCAATTAAAGTATGATAGGTGCAAAGGGAAGCCAGATTAAAGAAGGGATGCCAGATTAAATTCATATCAATTTTGAATTTTAAGATTTCATGAAATCTCTAATTTTGGAACGGAGGTAGTATTAGGTGCAAAGGGAGGCCATATTAAAGAAGAGAAGCCAAATAAAAATATGATAGGTGCAAAGGGAAGCCAGATTAAAACCATCGGAGGGAAGCCAGATAAAATATGATAGGTGCAATAAGATATGATTAGTGTAAGGGGAAGCCAGATTAAAATCATCGGGCATATTATGTATGTTGTACGAAGGGAAGCCATATTATAATCACTGGCGGATCTAGCTTGGGGGCAGGGGGGTCAATTGACCCCACTGAATTTTCAGGAGTAAAAAAGAAATAAAGTAAAATTTTAGGGAGTTTAGTAAATATTTTAAAGTTTAGATTGAAAAATATTATTTTCGTTCCAAAATTAGAAATACATTTTAAATTTTTAAAATCAATTTGCGAAATCTTAAAATTCAAAATTAATATAAAGTTATTTAGTTTTGATACAATAAATATAACAATTATAAACTAACTATAAAGCACTACTAATTAGTATCTTTGTTATTTTCAAAACTTGAACGAATTTATATTAATTTGAGTTTTAGGATTTCGCGAATTGACTTTAAAAAGTCAAAATATATATCTAATTTTAGAATGGAGATAGCATTAAATTCTTCAAAGTTCATATCCTACATTACCTTGGTCACTACAATACTCTTTTTCTCTCCGTTTCCCATTTAGCGGCTTGGCCTAATTCTTCCCACTAGTTCAAGTTTAGAGAATTTGATATGTTTTATTTTTCTTATTTATAATTTCACAAATTTAACAATTGCTTTTAGATTTTTTGTAATTACTGGCGTTTTTTTTTTGTAATTGCTTGTGAATTTTTGTAACTAATAAAAATGAGATTATCATACAACAATTTTAAATAATGACGTCTCGAAAAATGTTACTATAAATAATATTTGGGCATTATTTAGTTTTGTAATTTATTTTACTATATTTTTATTTATTTTTTTACAGAAATTTGTTTATTTTAAATTTGACCCCACTGACCTAAAAAGCTGGATCCGTCCCTGATTATAATGTGATAGGTACAAAGGGAAACCAGATTAAAATATGATAGGTGCAAAGGGAAGCTAATTAAAATCATCGGTTATATTCTGTATGTTGTACGAGTGGTCATATTATGTATGTTGTACTAGTTATAATATTTGCCTTTTGACTATAAATGGTCCGTGGAATTACCGGCTAGTTTTGACAATGAATGCTCCGTGAAATTACTGACTAAGTGGAAAGCCTTAGCAAAAAGGGCTACTTACCTAGGGGTCAGATTAAAATATTGATAGGAGTCAAATAAAAATACTGATAGGTGCAAAGGGAAGCTAAATTAAAATCATCGAGTGGCAAAGGAAAGCTAGATTAAAATCATCGGGCGTATTGTGTATGTTTTACGAGTTATAATATTTGCCTTTTGACTATGAATGCCTAGGGTTGCTTTGTAATGGTTGTCGTAATAGAGTTGAAATTTGTTTGTGATAGCGTATGGTTGGTGATTGTTACTACTCCTTCCGTCACAAATTAATTGCTTAGTTTTGACTTTTTTTAGTCAAATTGACTATTTTTAAATTTAATAATTAAGCATATATAAATATATTTTTTAACATTATAAAAATTGGTATTAGTAGTAAATTGTATATACTTTCTTTTGGTTATAATCTCTTCACCTATATTTTGGCAAAAATGGTACAAAAATTAGTTTTAAAAATAGTCAATATGACTTTAAAAAGTCAAAACTAAGCAGTTAATTTGGGACGGATGGAGTATTAAACATGTAATCGTGTGTATTTGGTTAAATACAAAATAAAATATACTTACAAAGAAATAATAATGTTTTTAACATGTCAAAATAATAGTAGGAAAAAAACAATTGCATAACACATACTAGAGTTTGAGAGTTACGGGAATTAGAATTTGCATCCATCAGTAAACTGGTGACATGCGGATTAAAATTTGCATGACACAAAATTTTCATTTCCCAGCACTGAAATATAGATGACATGATATGCTCATGCAACCTACTCTATCCGTACAAACAGGTGAGTGGATTTGATAATCACATAGTTCTTTGTTTTCTTAACTTTTATAAAAAAAAAAAAATTATTTTGATTATGCACTCATTCATGGAACTTGAATATTAAGAAGTTGAGCAAATGAAGAAAGTGCACGCTCGAATATCCGCTAGGAAATGAGATAGTTTACCCCTGAAGTCTCCATGGGTGCAAAGTGGACTCATAAATATGACTTTGTGGTATAAATTGTGTGCAAATAAATGGACTACTTTTATACCGTTTGTTCTAAACATAAAACATGGTCATTACAGCTCTTGTTCATAACATCATTCAGTTGCAACCTGATGAATAGAGTGATGCCTTGATTGAACTAAGATACTCTTGTTGCTTAATTAATTGAATGAAAAAGCAGTCGAACCATCGTTGTTTCTAAATCTAAAACAAACAATATAAAATGTGATGCAATAAATAAACAAACAATATAAAAATGTGATGCAATAAATAAATAAATACATATATCATAAAGCCAGAAAAAGGTGCAAAATGTACCATGTATGGTTTCATGATTGCAGTAATACTCCCTCAAAGCTCAATGTTCCACAAGACTTATAGCAAAACAATGTAACTGTAACGGTACCAGAAGCTAGCTAGAATTTCACATATAAATACATTGCAAGGTCCAATGTTACATTCAACTACGCCATAAATATAGAGAAGAGGAAATATGGTAACAATCAGCATCCATAATTTACATTAGGTAGTAATTTATTTGTATTTTGATATTTAGGCAGTGGGGTATGAAGCTTGCATTGCTATGCCACAGAGGCCTTCTTTTGCATCAACACCTCTTTGCATCCTTATGTACCCTTGTTCTCCCCAACTCGTTCCCCATGAGTTCTTCACAAGCCAATACTTGGTTCCATCACTACTAGTACCATAGCCAACAGCAGTAACACCATGGTCTAGATCAGTGCCACACTGTCCTGTAAAGACGCCACTCGAGTAAAACTGGAAATCTGATCCCCCAGCATCAATGGCAACAGAGATTGGTTGATTGGCAACAGCTTTCAGCAGTGCACTCTCACTATTGGCAGGCACATCTTCGTGGCCAGTAATCTTCGCTGCATGGTTTGCTTCTTTGTTGGCATTGCACGTGCCATCAGTTCCACTATAAGGGTAGTTTGATTCTGTGGAGAGGCCATGATTTTGTTGTATGAACTCAAAGGCATTGTCCATTAGACCACCCTCGCAGCCTTGATCTTCGCCACTAGTATCACAATCAACAAGCTCTTGCTCAGATAGAGAAATCAATTTGCCAGTTTTGAGTTGTGTAATTCCTTCCATAGCTGCCACAGCTGAAAATGCCCAGCAACACCCTATGTTTTATACAATTGCAAGTGTTAGTAAATACAGCAGTAAGCAAGTTTTCTCTCTTTTTTTTTTGTTTTTTTGTTTTTTGAACTTGAAACTTACCACACTGGCCTTGGTCCTTAACAGGTGTAACTGCGCCTTTCTTTCTCCAGTCCATAGTAGCTGGCACTGTAGTAACATTTTCATACTTGAACAAAGTTGTTGTTGTGGAGCAGACATGACTCTTGAATCTATTTCTTGAGGTCATAAACTCTTCATTTGTAAGGTCTGCAAATTCATTTACCCCTAGTTTGTAAGGCTTATTATTTGCTCTGTTGAATGATTGTATATATTTCAGGTTCTCTCCAAATATGGCAGAACGCCTATTTTTCTCGTCAGCATCTTTATATACACGACCATAACGAGCCATCCATTGCTCATGCGTCTCAAGTATTGATGCCTCATTGAGAGAGCGAGCTGCAGCCAGAGAAGCCAAGGTTCCCACAATGAAGAGCATAGCTGGGATATTGCACTGGTGCGTGCTTGTGGAAGCCATTGTTCTGCTTATGGGTAAGATAGATGAATATGTTGTATTGGGAGCTTATACACTTTGACATTGGAATTCTGCATTATATATAGGTAAATTATTTGTCAAGCTTGTTTTTGGAATTTCTAAGGGAAATTATTGTCTATCTGCGTGGCTGTTAAAATGTTATTGATTTGGATGTTCTTGATTACTAATTTGATCTGATTGCTAGACTTTGTTGTGCTCTTTTGTTTTTTCTCTTCTGATCTGTTTCATGTGCATATAATTAGTTAAATGCTTCCACCGTGCCGTTTGGTTCATCCATGTTGAAGGTTGTAATAAATCTATCATATTAGAGTTTGAGAACTTAATTCGCACTTGAAAGTGCCTCAACTTTTTCATAATAATTGATATCTTTCAATGGCTTGCATGGGGGAGCTGAACAGAACCAAATTTAAAATCTGGTTTGCTCAAATTTTAAAAAATCAAATACTACCACTAATGGCTCTGTTTGCAAACACACAGGAAAAGAACGACAAATGGCAAAAAGACAAAATCTATCTCAACGATGATAAATTGTACCATCTTTACTTTTAAATATTTTATATTTAGAACAATAATGTTAAAACATAGTGTAAAAATCGTATAAAAGTGCTTAAATAAAATTTTAGATGTGATTTCCTTTTCCTTTTCCTTTCTTTTCCCTCGAGTTTTTCAAGTTCCATGGAGCCTGAATTTATTTAATGAAAAACGTTAATTTTATATATTTTCATTGGCTAAACTTTCAATATACAAACAAAGATATATTTTCATCAAGATATATTTAACATTTATTATTTATTGTAAAACAAGTATCCTTAAAATAAATTCATGTTAGATAAATTACTGTCTGCTACACTCAGAACAACAGATCTAAGTCTACCAATCCTAAGCTTCATTTGTGACCTAAACTCTTTCTTAATCAAGTAAAAACCATTTCCTGGAATATGAAATCAAGTCAAAAGCAATTTTTGGAATATGAATTATAGTGTGTACCAAAACTCTCAACAGTTGGGTTCACCTATATATATAGAGAGAAAGGGGATCAAGTGCATACCCCTTGATTTTACATACTTTGCATACCCCTTTAGTGACGGACCGGGCGACAGTTCGGTCCGTCGCTATAGATTCGATCCGTCGTCTTAGGTTCGGTCCGTCACTATATGTTATCCGTCGCTATATGTTGTCCATCGCTAAAAGCTAAGACGACGGTTCTATGATATAGCGACGGACCGAACCGTCGCCCGGTCTGTCGCTAAAGGGGTATGTAAGATATGTAAATTAAGGAGGTATGCACTTGAAATGGACTCTATATATATATATATATATATAATCCGTGTGTCAGAGTATGTATTTGGTTTTTGCTTTAAATAATATGGCTCTGGTTGGTTGTAATGCTGCATGTTTGGTGATTGTTAAATGTAAAGATGTAGTTCTGTGTAATTGATTAAATCCAAATTAAACTCAAAACAACAGAAAAAAAGTAGACTTGCAAAGTATTAACAATCTTTTTAGTTCCCTCCAATATGTCAAAATATTAGTATAAAAAAAATAAAATTGCATTTGAGAGGGATGGGAATTAGAATTTGCATCCCACTGGTAACATGTGATTAAAATTTTCATCACACAGTAAACTAATGGTATGTATAAACAGGCATGACACGAAATTTTTTATTTCCCAGCACTAAAATGTAGATGACATGATATGCTCATGCAACCAACTAACTCTATTCGTACTAAAAAGTGAGTGGATTTGATAAGCACATAGTTCTTTGTTTTCTTAAACTCTAAGCCCTGTTCACTTTAAAAAGAAATTCTTTTGGTTATGCACTCATTCTGGACTTGAATATTGAGAACCAGAGCAAATGAAGAATGTGCAAGATCGAAGAAGATCCGCTAGGAAATGAGACTGTTTACTCCCTGAATATACAAGGGTGCCAATTGGACTCATAAATATGATTTTTTTTGGTTTTGTTTTGTTTTTTCTACATAAATTGTGTGCAAATAAATTGACTACTTTAGTACCGTGTGTTCTAAATGTGGCTATTGCAGCTGCTAATTTTGCTCCGTTTTTATGGACAATAAAACCTTAATTGTATTACTATGTAGACGTACTTCTGGAACCCCAAACTTTAGACCAACCAATTTATTTTAGACTTGTTCATAACATCATTCAGTTGCAATGTGATGAATAAAGTGATGCCTTGATTGAACTAAGATACTGTTAGTTCTTAATTAATTGAATGAAACAGCAGTCGCACCATTGTTTCTAAATCTAAAACAATGTCAAAATTTGATGCAAAAAAAACCCACATCAGAAAAATACATCATCAAGCCAGAAAAAGGTGCTAAATGTACCATGTATAGTTTCATGATTGCAGTAATATTCCCTCAAAAACTCAAGGTTCCACAAGATTTATGGCAAACCAATGAAGGCTGTAACTGTACCAGCAGCTAGCTAGAATTTTACACATAAATATATTACAAGGTCCAATGTTACATTCAACTATAAGCCATGAATATAGAGAAGAGGAAATATGGTAACAATCAGCATAATAATTTACATTAGGTAGTAACTTATTTATGATTTTAATACTTAGGCAGTGGGATATGAAGCTTGCATTGCTATGCCACAGAGTCCTTCCTTTGCTTCAACACCTCTCTGCATCCTTATATATCCTTCCTCGCCCCAACTTGTGCCCCATGAGTTCTTCACAAGCCAATACTTAGTTCCATCACTAGCGGTGCCATAGCCAACAGCAGTAACACCATGGTCTAGGTCAGTACCACACTGTCCTGTAAATACGCCACTCGAGTAGAACTGAAAGTCAGATCCCCCAGCATCAATGGCAACAGAGATTGGTTGATTGGCAACAGCTTTTAGCAGTGCACTCTCACTATTGGCAGGCACATCTTCGTGGCCAGTAATCTTGGCTGCATGGTTTGCTTCTTTGTTGGCGTTGCACGTGCCATCAGTTCCACTGTAAGGGTAGTTTGCTTCCGTGGAGAGACCGTGATTTTGTTGGATGAAATCGAAGGCATTGTCCATTAGACCACCCTCACAGCCTTGATCTTCACCACTAGTATCACAATCAACTAGCTCTTGCTCCGATAAAGAGATCAATTTGCCAGTTTTGAGTTGGGTAATTCCTTCCATAGCTGCCACAGCCGAAAATGCCCAGCAACACCCTATGCATTTTGACAAGTAGAGGTTTTAGAATATATAATAGCTTCAAGTTAGTTTAAAATTTCTCTGAGCTTGAAACTTACCACACTGGCCTTGGTCCTTAACAGGTGTAACTGCGCCTTTCTTTCTCCAGTCGATAGTAACTGGCACTACAGTAACATTTTCATACTTGAACAGAGTTGTTGTTGTAGAGCAGACATGGCTCTTGAATCTATTTCTTGAGGTCGTAAACTCTTCATTTGTAAGGTCTGCAAATTCGTTTACCCCTAGTTTGTAAGGTTTGTTATTTGCTCTGTTGAATGATTGTATATATTTCAGGTTCTCTTCAAATATGGTAGAACGTCTGTTTTTCTCGTCAGCATCTTTATATACACGACCATAACGAGCCATCCACTGCTCATGCGTTTCAAGTATTGATGCCTCATTGAGAGAGCGAGCTGCAGCAATAGAAGCCAAGGCTCCCAAAATGAAGAGCATTGCCATGATAATGATCCTTGTGGAAGCCATTGTTCTGCTTACGGGTAAGATAGGTGAATCAGATGTATTGAGAGCCTATGCACTCTTAACACCGGAATTCTGCATTATATATTGCTAAATTTTTTGTAAAGCTTGTTTTGAACTTTCTTTGGGAAATTATTGTCTATCTGCGTGCCTGTTAGATTGTTATGATTCCGACTTTTTTTTAAAAAAAATTTCTTATCACTAATTTGGTATGATTGCTAGACTTAATTTGTTGCTTTCTTTTGTTTCTTGCTGTACTCATCTGTTTCATATGTATAATGTTAAATATAGTACTTCATTCCTAAACTATCTTGGACCTTTTCCTTTTGGAATTTATATGCTTGATTCCACCGTGCCGTTTGGTTCATCCATGTTGAAGGTTCTGATAAATCTGTCAGATTAGAGTTTGAGAAGTTATTCACACTTGGAAGTGCCTTAACTTTTTAATAATAATCTTTCAATGGCTTGAATGATGAGCTGAACAGAAAACATAAAGGAAAAGAAAATCTGATTTGCTCAAATTTAATTATAAAATCAAATGGTAAAATATAGTGTAAAAAATATGAATAAAATTGCTTGAATAAAATTTTAGATTTTATATCCTTTTCCGATTCCTATTCCTTTCTTTTCCCTCGAGTCTTCAAGTTCCATGGAGCCTAAATGTAAATATGCTAGTTATGCTTTCTTTCTGATTATTGAATAATAGCACTAAATCCTTAAATCTGGCACATACTAGAGTTTCAGCCAACCAACTGGATATCTTCCTTTTTTATAAATTCATCACAGATAGTGTTCTGAGCTGACAGGACGAAATTTATTTAATGAAAAACATTAGTTTTATACTACTCAATTCATTTTCTCTAATTATTGGGTGCATGAGGGAGAGATGGAATGCATCTTCAGATCTCAATTAAAAAGTCTCATTCTCTTACATTGAAGCTTTTATTTTTTCATTGGTAAACTTTCAATATATAGTTTAATGCCAAACAAAGATAGATTTTTAACATAGCAACATATATTTAACTTTTATTTTCAGGTAGCAATCCATGTCACAAAGATAGATTTTTAACATAGCAACATATATTTAACTCTTTTTTTTCAGGTAGCAATCCATGCCACATTCAATACTCCCACATTGGAAAGCAACAAATTCTACTGCTGAACATTCCCAATATCCACATCGAATTCAAAGCACCGGGAACCCTAATTTCCTCAATATCATTGTACACCAATTGAACCATAAATCAAGTTTACTAATATCGGATTTTGTACCCATAATCTTCATTTGTACCTAAACGCTTTCTTAATGGCAAAACTAATGATTTAGCCACTGTAGTTGGCACATTTTATTTAATACACTACCGAACTTTTAATTTTTCAAATTACCCCATTGAACTAATTATTATTTTTAAATTAGGCCACTCTATTAAAAAAATTAAACAGACGTTAAATTATTTTAATTTTTTTTCCTACTAAACAAAGAAATAAAGCTAAAAGAAAATATATACTGATCTGGAAAATATATACCGATGTTTAGTTATTAATGTTATAATATTGTAAACCATGGTGATTGTTGGGTCTTCTTCCTCCTTTCCTTCGTTCTTCGTTCCTCTATGATCCCTCATTATTTGGATATTAGTTCCCAAAAAAATCTTAAAAACATGCAGATCTGATTTTGATCCCTCATTATTTGGATATTAGTTTGAAAATAAATCTTAAAAACATCCAGATCTGATTTTGAAGGTGAAAATTAATTTGTTATTCAAAAAAAAAAAAAATTCTCGAACTAGATCTAGATTTCTGGTGTCAACATTAGTACTTGAAATTTTTTGATTTGCGATTATGGCACCTAGATCTGATTTGTTTTTTGATCTGTTTGGTGTATTGAGATGGCATATCTAAGTTTGTATTTGATCATGCTTGTGGGCGGTGAAACGACGGTGCTGGGAGGAGAATCTTGAATAATGGATGGGTTTGTTCAAAATCCGCTTAATTCATTGATGGGTTTGTTCATTCTTAATTCATTGATGGGTTTGTTCAAGAATGAATGTTTAGATGAGAGCAGAGATGAGTTTGTGAAATAGGTTTTTGTTGCCGGGTTGAAATTCTTCTTGTACTGATAATTCTTGTACTCCGTTGTTGTTGTTCATTGGTTTGTTACAAGTTCTGTTTCTGTTCTTCATTTTCTGATTCTGGAAATGAGAATTTTGTATAGTTAGTTGTAAAGTTCTGTTATAATTGTGATGATTTGAAGAAGCAATGAGAATGATTCTTGTGGTTTGGGAATCTTGAAATTTATGATTTGGGTTTTTTCATTGTGATGCATGTTCTTGAAGATTCTTCAGCATATGAACATAGATGTGAAGAAAACAAAAATAAAATAAAATTATTTTGGTAGTGCAATGGTGAGGCGGTGGTTTTGACGCGGTGAGCGGAGGTTTTGATGGTGGAGTAGTGGTGATCTGATGGTAGTTTTTTTTTTTTTTGCAACGGAGAGGGTATTATTATTTTTATTATTATTATTATTATTTGAGGTATTTTAAAAATAAATTTTGACTAATTTTATATAGTAAATTATAATAATTATAAATTATATAAAAGGTATCATTAATTACAATATTTTTTGTTAACAAATATTTAAATTGAATTTAAAACTACAACACTAATTTTGTATTTCGGAATGAAAAGGGTAAAACAACATTAAGGAAAATATGTTTGGTTTGACATGGAGTATATTTAATTGATTAAGATTTGATTTAAATTTGATTTATCTTGATAAATAAATTTGATTTAATGAATGAAAAAATGTTTTAATTTTATTAGTTTTTGTTGTGTTTTATTACATTTTTGCCCTTTTTAAAACATTAAAATGTTATAAATGAGTCAAAAATAATTTTTTTGTGTGCCTTTTATTTTCCATGTCATTTCTTTAATTTTTTGTTTTCTTTTAGACGGTCACAAAGGAATTTCCACATCAGAATATATTTTCTTTTAGCTTTATTTCTTTGTTGCCGCGTAGGAAAAAAATTGAAGTAATCTGACGTCTGTTTAATTTTTTTAACGAAGTGACCTAATTTAAAAATAATAATTAGTTCAACGGGGTAATTTAAAAAATTAAAAGTTCGGTAATATATTAAGTAAAATGTGCCAACTAAAGTAGCTAAATCATTAGTTTTGTCCTTTCTTAATTAATTCAAAAGCATTTTCTTGAATATGGATTATGCTGAACCACACCTATATGTCTCTGGTGTGGCTTGATCGGTAAAATGCAATTTAAACTCAAACAACATAAAAAAAATATACTTACAAAGTATTAGCCATCGTTTTAGTTTCCTCCGATATGTCAAAGTAATAGTTACAAAAAAAAAAAGGAAAATTACATAACATATACCATACAGTTGAGTGATGGGAATTGGAATTTGCATCCCATATAACATGGGATTTAAATTTGCATCTCACAGTAAAGTCATGATATGTATGGATAGGGATGACACGAAATTTTCATTGCACTGAGATGTAGCCTGATATGCTCATACAACCTACCCTGTCCGTACTAACAAGTGAGTAGATTTGATAAGCACATAGTTCTTTGTTTTCTTTAAAAACCTTGTTGTTGATTATTTGGCTCACATTTGGTTTGTCAATAAATGCATGCACACCACATTGTTAAAAGAAAGCCATGGTTGGTAGCCTACCTTGTTTAGGTAGCACACTTGGTTGGTAGCCTAACTTGTTTAGGTAGTATACTTTGTTTGACATTGGCTCCTTTGAAATAAGGAATTTTGCCTCCTCCATCACACTATAAAAGGACCCATCCTCACAAGCTTAAACCATCCAATCCAAAGGAAAAAAGATAGGAGTTAGAGAGTTTTTAGTGAGAGAAAATTCTCTTGGGAAGAATTATCTTTCTTGAGTGGATGTGAGAAAATTTCTGAGAGTGTGAGTGATTGTAATATTATTCACATAGTAAATTTTCTCTGGTTGTCTTTGGCAACGAAAGTGGTTTTTCTCCGGTTTTGGAGTTTCCACTATAATTCTTGTGTTGTGTGATTGTGTTCTAAATTCTCAATTTCCTATTTCTCTATATCGTGAAACGTTGTAATTCCCAACAATTGGTATCAGAGCTTTTGGTTACCGTTGGTGTCTAGGAAAGTGGTTCAAAAGGCAGTGCCTTTAAGAAAGGTGGTTACTTAATTAGTCACCGTTACAAAAGTACGGAGAGACTCCCACCCAACTTACACTTACCTGGCCAACTGGTACGATCTGTTTAAAGAAAAATGTCTGGCATGAAATTCGACATTGAGAAATTCGATGGGAGAATGAACTTTGGCTTGTGGCAAATTCAAGTCAAAGATCTGATGATTCAATCTAAGTTACACAAGGCATTGAAAGGGCGCTCGACTCCTGATTCTAGCAAAAAGGATGGGAAATCGACCTCTGATTCTAGCAAACAAGATTTTGCATCTAGTATGAGCGATGAAGATTGGGAAGAATTCGATTTGAGAGCTGCAAGTATGATTCGCTTGTGTTTGGCAAAAAATATTCTTGCTAATGTGCAAGGAATTTCAAAAGCCAAGGAGCTTTGGGAGAAGCTTGAAGAAATGTATCAAGCAAAAGGCGTCTCAAATCGGGTATATCTCAAGGAGCAGTTTCATACTTTGCGTATGAATGAAGGCACATCTATTTCTGACCATTTGAGTGTCTTAAATGGTATCGTCTCTGAACTGGAATCTATTGGAGTAAAGATGGATGATGAGGATATAGCATTGAGACTCATCTGGTCTCTTCCAAATTCTTACGAACACATGAAGCCCATTTTGATTAATGGGAAGGAGAAAATTGTGTTCTCAGAAGTTACCGGTAAACTTTTCTCTGAAGAGAAGAGGCTGAGTGGTGGATATAATGTTTCACCTGAAAACTCAGCTTTGATGGTAGCTGAAAATTGGAAGAAGAAGAATAACTCCATGAACAAGAAATCGATTTGCTGGGGGTGTGGACAATCTGGGCACCTAAAAAGAAATTGTCCGAAAGGTGGAGCTAATTCGGCAAATTGCTCTAAGTCGAGATCTGACAATGAAGCTAACATTGTGTCCACCTGTAGTGAGGGGGACGATCCTGATCTTTACTGAACGAGTATGAACATCCTCATGGCATGCCGCTAGTATCCAAAGTTGCCATGAAAGAGGATGTGTTACTACTAGCGGGTTTTTTACACACGGGCATTGGTTGGCATTGATGCAAGGTGTGTGGTGATGTCGATGGCTGATGAACTTCCGGGAAAGCCAACGTGGAAGTAGCACCATAATTTTTCAGCAAATTTGTTCGACATGAAATCTTAGAATGGTTGATTCTAAGTGGTGTATGTGTAAACATTAAATCTTAGAATGGTTGATTCTGAGTGTATGTATACTCTTTATGGTGGAGTATGATAATTCTCTATACCGAGAATTATGACTGTTGGTGAAGACAGTGATAACAGAAGTTATGAAAAATCTTAGAATGGTTGATTCTGAGTGGATGTGTACTCTTTACGGTGGAGTATGATAATTCTCTATATCGAGAATTATGACTGTTGGTGAAGATGGTGATAGCAGAAGCTATAATGATTGTTTAGAGAATATGAGCCAAGGTGGAGATTGTTGATTATTTGGCTCACATTTGGTTTGTCAATAAATGCATGCACACCACATTATTAAAAGAAAGCCATGGTTGGTAGCCTACCTTGTTTAGGTAGCACACTTGGTTGGTAGCCTAACTTGTTTAGGTAGTATACTTTGTTTGACATTGGCTCCTTTGAAATAAGGAATTTTGCCTCCTCCATCACACTATAAAAGGACCCATCCTCACAAGCTTAAACCATCCAATCCAAAGGAAGAAAGATAGGAGTTAGAGAGTTTTAGTGAGAGAAAATTCTCTTGGGAAGAATTATCTTTCTTGAGTGGATGTGAGGAAATTTCTGAGAGTGTGAGTGATTGTAATATTATTCACATAGTAAATTTTCTCTGGTTGTCTTTGGCAACGAAAGTGGTTTTTCTCCGGTTTTGGAGTTTCCACTATAATTCTTGTGTTGTGTGATTGTGTTCTAAATTCTCAATTTCCTATTTCTCTATATCGTGAAACGTTGTAATTCCCAACACTTGTTGTATTTCAGACTTGTTCATAAGTCATAACGTCATCATTCAGTTGCAACGTGGTTGAACTAAAATACTCTTGTTGCTTGATTAATTGAATGAAAAAGAAGTTGAACCATCGTTGTTTTCTAAATCTAAAATAAACAATATCAAATGTGACGCCAAACAAACAAACAAAAAAAAAGCCCACATCAGAAAATATATCATCAAGCCAGAATGAGGTGCTACACGATTGCAGTAATATTCCCTCAAAAACTCAAGGTTCCACAAGATTTATGGCAAAACAATGAAGGCTGTAACTGTACCAGCAGCTAGCTAGAATTTCACATATAAATACATTACAAGGTCCAATGTTACATTCAACTATGAGCCATGAACATAGAGAAGAGGAAATATGGTAGCAGTCAGCATAAACAATTTACATTAGGTAGCAACTTATTTGTAATTTTGATATTTAGGCAGTGGGGTATGAAGCTTGCATTGCAATGCCACACAGGCCTTCTTTCGCAGCAACACCTCTCTGCATCCTTATGTACCCCTCCTCGCCCCAACTCATGCCCCACGAGTTCTTCACAAGCCAATACTTAGTTCCATCACTACTAGTACCATAGCCAACAGCAGTAACACCATGGTCTAGATCAGTGCCACACTGTCCTGTAAAGACGCCACTCGAGTAGAACTGGAAGTCAGATCCCCCAGCATCAATGGCAACAGAGATTGGTTGATTGGCAACAGCTTTCAATAGTGCACTCTCACTATTGGCAGGCACATCTTCGTGGCCAGTAATCTTGGCTGCATGGTTTGCTTCTTTGTTGGCGTTGCACGTGCCATCAGTTCCACTGTAAGGGTAGTTTGTTTCAGTGGAGAGGCCGTGATTTTGTTGGATGAACTCAAAGGCATTGTCCATTAGTCCACCCTCGCAGCCTTGATCTTCGCCACTGGTATCACAATCAACAAGCTCTTGCTCCGATAGAGAAATCAATTTGCCAGTTTTGAGTTGTGTAATTCCTTCCATAGCTGCCACAGCCGAAAATGCCCAACAACACCCTATGTATTATACAAATAAAAGTGTTAAGACTATAATAGCACGAAAGTTTTACTTCCTAATTTTATTTAATTGCGGACTTGAAACTTACCGCATTGGCCTTGGTCTTTTATAGGTGTAACTGCACCTTGCTTTCTCCAATCCATGGTAGCTGGCACAACACTAACATTTTCATATTTGAACAAAGTTGTTGCTGTGAAGCAAACGTGGCTCTTGAATCTATTTCTCGAGGCCTTAAACTCTTCATTTGTAAGGTCTGCAAATTCATTGACCGCTAACTTGTAAGGATTGTTATTTGCTATGTTGAATGAATGAATATATTTCACATTCTCCTCGAATATCTCAGCACGTTTGTTCTTCTCGTTAGCATCTCTATATACACGACCATAACGAGCCATCCACTGCTCATGTGTCTCAAGCATTGAAGCCTCACTGAGAGAGCGAGACGCGGCTTGAGAAGCTAAGGCTACCAAAATGAAGAGCATAGGCATGATAAAACATTGGTATTTGGTTGCTGAAGTCATTGCCATGCTTTAACTAAGTAGATGAATCAGATGTTAGAAAGTTTATGCATTTTACAACACAATTTTGTAACATTATATAGGTAATAAATAATTGTATTGGCTTCTTTTGGACTTTGTTAGGGGAATTATTGTCTTTCAACGTGTCTTTGGGAACGGTATTGATTTGGATATTCCTCGATTATTTATTAATTTGATTTAATTGCTAAGTTTTGTTCTGTTTTCCTCCCCTTCATTTAGTCCTCTGTTTTCATATGTAAATTAAATGTAGACATACTTTCACCGTACCGTTTCATTCATCCATACTAAAGGTTCCGAAACTGAAAATAAAATACTAAATTATAAAACCATTACGCAGCCTGATCTAGAATAAAAACACATTTAGAGTCCCTATATATGAAATCAATTTCTTTTCTCATGTCGATTAAATATATATATATATATACACACACACAAACAAAAGAATATAACTGAGTAAATATTCATAGATTTCTATGATATTTTGAATCATTTGAGTCGGTCTACAACATTTGTACAATAGCCGAAACTTCTCTTTGCCAAAAACATAAATTATACTACTCAGCAAAACAATTTTCTCTAGTTCATGATTGATTGGCCATATGAGGGAGAGATAGAATTAATACATCTTCATTATAGAAATTGTAATTAAAAAGAATTTTTTTCTTTTTTAGGGGAATTTAAGGGTTTTTTTTCCTTGATAGGACAACATCTTATTGCCAGAGGTTGATTCTGTGAACAGCTTATAGCCAAACAGTTAAAGATACATAATAATATCATAACAATACATATATATTATTCTAAAAGTACCTTACATGCAGAGTACTGCAAACTTACAACTGATCACATTGAGTAGGAACAAAAGATAAACTCTCCCTCTCAAGATCATGAACAACTAACAAATTCTGCTGCTGAACATTCCCCAATATCGACATCGAATCCGAAGCTGCCATCCCTAAGCAAACCAACCCCATATTCACATCACCTATCATATAATTCTCAGCAGCCAACTCCAAATCCACCCCTTTAAAATGAAACTTCAGCTTTGGAACCCTAATCTCATTTAAATCATTGGTAGGCAAATCAAAGCATAAATCAAGTCCACCAGTATTGGATTCTGTAACCCTGAGCTTCATTTGTGACGTAAACTCTTTCTTAATCAATTCAAAAGCATTTTGTTGAATATAACTTATAGTTGTACCAGAATCTATGATAATTCCCCCACTACCATCTTCCCTCAATTTAAATGTTGATTTTGGAATAGGCAATAGGGTTTCACCAACAGTAATTCCCTCCAGGGAAAGATAGTAAAATGTTGGTTGGAATGAACTTTGTACCAATGGTGTCCACTTTGTACCACTAGTGGTAGAATAGTTGAAATCAGCTAGTGACCCCAAAACAAGACTACTAGTTTTGTTTTCCCCTATTGATGTCAAACAATAAGAAAATTTGTGGAACCCTAGTTGTGAAATGAGGGACAACGGTCCGCGCCCTAACCCTACTAGCCCTGAGCCCTGACCGAACCCTGACCCTTGATTGTTCACCCCACATCCAAACCCTAAATTAGGTATGGCCAATGGCTTATTCGTCGAGTCGAAAAATGTGAATGTTTCCATTGCCATGAACCCTTGTGAGGATGATTGATCACCATAAGTGTACAAATAGTTGCACCCATTGTTACACCTGAAAATGTTCATGTCCATGCATAATTCACTAGAACAAGGAATAGTAGAGTATGAGGATGAGTTTTTCGGGTCGAAAATAGGAGAAGGCTGGTTAAAACACTTAATGCATGGACTGCATTGTGTCCATATCAAGTCGCTGCCCGTGTCAACTATGGCGGAGAAGGGCTTTGGTGGCGTGCCGATGGACAAGTTCATGAGGAACTCACCCTCACCGGGGTGAACCGGGGATTGTATTGCCTCGCGTGGTGGTGTTGTTGCCATTTTTGAGAGCCTTTCCATGCGGGTTTTGCTGCGTGGGAGTGCGCGTTGGAGGAGTTGTAGCTTGGAGTAGGTTTTGGTGGCGTGAAGGCGTGTCAGGTGGATGCGAAATGGGGTGGGAGATGCATTAGCTAGGAGGGAAAAGAATGTTGATAGTAGGAAGAATGTTAGGAAAGGTAATAAGGATGAAGGTGAAAGAGCCATGGCTATAAGTTTGTAGAAAGGTAATGACCTATATTGTTGTGAAATGCGTGTGTATATATAATGAGGAAAAAGGTGGTAAGGCTAGAGGGTTTATAGGGTGGTAACGGTTTGTTCATTTAAGCGGAGGAAGCAAAGAGATGGGCGTGGATATGAATGGTTTGATATTGAGTTATGTAACTCATGAGTACCTCCAGGTTAATGATTAATTAACTGCTTGGTTATTAACTAGGAATTGAATTCTGAAGGATACAATACAAGTGACTTTATAGTGTCAAATTAATTCGTGTATGTATGTATGTATGTATAAATATATATATATATACACACATATATATATATATATATTATAAAGCTGGAGAAAAAAGTAACTTGGTAAAGTATGATGAACTAATTAAGTTCAAGTTGTTCAAAAGATGTTAGCCAAATCTTTGCATGGAGATGTCAGTTGGTAGATATTAATTTCTCTTTGTACTCTGGATTATTATTATAACTTCAATTGCCCTAACGGATCTGTTTATCCTTATACGAGGTGAGGAGCAAATTTTGACAAAAATATAATACTGTCCCCCCCCCCCCCCCCCCACCAAGTTTTGTCAAAATATACAGTTTTAGTTCTCAATTTGTATATTTAGCAACAACAACAACAAAAAAAAAAATTGCTGTGGGCTACGTTTAATAGTGCAAAACTATTCTAAATGGGACAACTTTGCATGCACTATCAAATTGGACAATTTTGCACTTTTAAATTTCTTATACGAGAACCTTTTGCTTATGTAAACTGAGGACCAAATCCATACATTTTGACAAACTTAGAAAATAATTTGGGTCCTTAACACTAATATACAACAATTAAAAAATAATTATAAAAATAAAACACACACAAAATAATTACAAAAATAACACACAGCACAATATTAAATAAGGAATTCATCACTTGGCTGCTGACCTGGCAAAGACCCTCTGTTTTTGGCGGGACTAAATTCCAGACTCGATAAAAGAACGGGCACTCTCCATTCTCTATTTTATTTTTTTAATTTTACATACTCTATCCAATCCGTTCTAAAAATAAAATTATTAGTGATTATCAACAAAAAATAATTATATACTTTATCTCATCTTTTTAAAAATAAAAATAAATATACCTTTAATTATCTTTTTAAAGACAGAAATAGTAATATATAACAAAATACTTTTGTTATTAATTACATTACAATAGTTCCACAAAAAAATTAAAATCATTAAGAACAACTTTTATCATAAAAAATTAATAGCAATTTTCACCCATTCAAATTTGAATTAAAATACAAATTCATCATATGATTAAGAAACACTCTTTACTCTAAAATTTGGTCTTATAATATAATCCAATAAAATAAATTAAATGATTGGTGTTAATTTTATTTAAATTATTAGTATAAAATTTGAAATATATAGAAATTTGTGGGAAATCGAAGAGAACCATAATAGAAACAGACCAGCTGCCAATAGAACTCAACAACCACTAGAAGATAAAGAATTCCACGTCACCCGTACGGACATTTACGTAGTTACCCTCCAAACTCCAAACTTAATAACCCGCTAATATTTTTATTTCCCACCAAAACAAAAACACTGAACCCCCAAATCTACGTCTCTCCAATTCGCGCCACGTGCGCCAAACTCCAGATCAAAGCCGTCCAGCAAAGATTTCTCGTTCAATAAATCGGCCAATCAGAGAAGAAATCTGAACCGTCGCTCATAAATCAACGACAGAGAACTAGCCCGAAACAAAACCAGGCAGATCTGGTTTTCTTTAAAAAGCGGTGGTGCCCTGCGCTTTTATCATTGTTCTGGTGGACGGCGGTGACTGTGTCGTCGTGATAGAAAATGAATTGAGGAGGAGGAGGGTAACCAACCTTTAATACAAAGGTAACCAACCTTAATACATAGATAACCAACTTTTAATACAAAAGTAACCAAACCTTAATACAGGTAACCAAACCTTAATACAAAAGATATTTAACCATAAAACAAAGGTAACCAACATTTAATATAAAGGTAACCAAACCTTAATACCAAGGTAACCAACCTTTAATACAAAAGTAACCAAACCTTAGTACAAAGGTAACCAACCCTTAATATAAAGGTAATCAAACTTTAATACAAAGGTAATCAAACATTAATATAGAGGTAACCAACTTTTAATACAAAAGGTAACCAACCCTTAATACAATGGTAACCAAAACTTAATACAAAATGTATCTAACCTTAAAACAAAGGTAACTAACCTTTAATACAAATGGTTACCTTGGTATTAAAGTTTGGTTACCTTGGTATGAAGGTTTGCCGAACCCATTAACCATTTGTCCGAAAAGAAGGAAGAAAACGAGCATGGAGGAGCCATGAATGACGGGAGCCATGAACTCATTAACCATTTGCTCCGTCGCGGTTTCCGCCATTTTTAACGGCTAAAAAAAATTGGAACCCGGATGAATTGAGACTTGAGAGAAAGAGGGGGGAGGAAATTTGAGATTTAGGGCAGGAGAGAGAAAAGGGGTGATGATGGTTGGGATTATGAACGAGGAGAGAGAAACGGAAGGGGGGAAAGGAAGGAAAAAGGGGGAAATTTTTTATGGAAATCACGAGAAATAACACAGGATACTTGCTTTGTGTTTAATATTGTAAATAAAAATGAAAAAGTGCAATACTTTTGTAATTATTTTATGGATGTATGATTTTTGTAATTATTTTCAAAAATGTACTAATATATGTAATTAACCCAAATAATTTTGCATCTTGGTAGAGTGGGCTCAAGTCCAAGGTCCAAACCCTGAGTCCAATGTATGGGCTTGAGGCTTAGGGAGTGGGCTCAATCCCAAGGCCCAAAACCTAGGTCTTATGCTCTGAGGTCCAAAGCTTTAACCCCCGGGAATAACCCAGAAAATATAGTATTAGTGAGTTAAAAAATGAATAAACCAGACACTTTAGTCAATTTCTTGTCATTTTCGTCCAAAAATAAATAAATAAATTTGGATGGAAAACTAATTAACCTAAGCACATATATCTATATTCCTATTATACCATATACATATCAAAATTTATATAAAAATAAAATATAGTATTTCAAATAGTATAAAACTTTTTTTATTTTTCCTTTTAAGTTAACGCAACAAAGCCATGAAGGAAGGGGAAAAGAGAGAGCAATAGAGCGGGGACGGGAGAAGTGAGTGAAACAGAAGGACTCAGACGGAAGAAGCGCTGAAGGGGCAAACGGCTGCCCGGCAGGGAAAGTAGGGACACTGAACTTGGAAGTAGGAAGACTGAACTTGAAGTGGCTGAATCTGACGTAGGTATTTCTTAAATCTCAATTCTCGCGTCTCTCTCCAAATTTCTCAATTTCTCAATCAAATGATTAGCAATTTTCAATTTTTTTTTCATTATGAGTCTATTTGATTTTCCCCAAATACTAGGGTTAAAGTTTAAATATTCTTAAGCTGTCTCTATTTTTTTTTTAATTTGTCCATTTGTGGGTAATTACTTAGTTTTGGTTCTGGATTGTTGGAAATATTACTTAATTTTGGTTTTGGATTGTTGGCAATATTAATGGTGCTTAGTTTTAGTTAAGTATGGTTAAAGAAAAAATGTGATGCTCACGACAGCTCACCATAATAGATTCATTCATTCCAATTAGTGCAGACTCTTTAATACTATAGTTCTATTATGTATATTGAAGTTTTGGGCATGTGATGTTGTATTTGCATCAATATAGACATGGATTGAGAAGTTTTAATTTTGATTTGGGACCATACAAGTGGGTGTTTGATTTGTTCATATCATCAAATTTATTTTTTAGTTTGTTTTTTTATTATGATTTGGTGAATTCGTGTTTGATATCAGGATGAATAGATAAAGCCTTGAACAATGATTTTGTAGTGACTTTTGTTTATTATTTAATTGAAATCTATATTTGATGAATTCTATTATATTTATTTAATTACAAGAGTGCCCCCTTGATGAAATTCCTGCCTCTGGTCTCCCTCTGTCCTTCAGAAAATCAAGTGCAAGTATGATCCCAGTTTCATCAAAGCTTTACACAGGTTTCTCCCTCTATATCAAAAATTCATGGCATATTTTTGTTGATAAGAAATCTAATCATGTTTTCTGTTTTGTTATGACAGATGATGTGAGCCTTTTGATGGTGTTAATCGACACCAATCCATATTTTTGGAGCACAACCAACAATGGCCTCTCATTCCCCAAATTCCTCTCTCATGTACAAGCCTTAACAAAACCTTAGTTCTCTCCCTCATCCCCCCCCCCCCTCTCTCCCCTCAGTAGTTCACCAATTTTCTCACCTTTAATTTTTCTTTCTTTATTGAAAAATGTACACAGGTTCTTGCATTTTTGAACTCAATACTCTTGCTCAACCAACTCAACCAAGTTGTTGTAATTGCCACGGGCTTCAATTCATGCGATTACATTTACGATTCTTCATTGGCGCCGCCTAATGAGAGAGCGGAGAGTTTGTTGCAGAAATTAGAGGAGTTTGTGAGCAAGGACGAGGAATTAAGTGCTGAAGATTCAGTTGATGCGATCAAGTCTTCATTGCTTTCGGGGTCTCTTTCGATGGCACTTTGTTGTATCCTTGTGAATTTGTAATAGTGATTGATTCTTTACTGATTATGTTTACATTGGTGTTAAATATATAATTTTATTTGATTTTTTGATAGGTAAATCTGTCCCCAGTTAAATGGGGATTGGAATATAGATTGTTATTCGATCTTAACTTTGATGAATAGATATACAGCGGGTGTTTCGTTCTGGGCCACTTCATCCGCACCCTCGAGTAAATGTTTATGTATATTTGTCTGAAATTATGTGAATATGGATTGGGGGATCTTTAAAACTGGGATATTTTTTCTAATTTTTCTGACTTAAGCATTCATTTATTGTTTTCTTTCCATGTTTCAATAGTTGTTTAACTGTTATCAATCTTTCCGTGGGTTATTAAGTATTCATGAGCCATTTCGGAATTGTGTTTCTCTTTGGGATAATCTAAAGATCTTGGCATGTCATTTGTGTTTTAAAGTGTACATGTTTTAACTTCTTTTTATGTTGTTATTGGTTTGTCTATTACTTTATGGAAATATTTTCTAATAAAGTTGCTTATATATATGGTGGCAGATACTATGCTTGCATGGATCCCCAGATGGACCTGGACAGTAGGTTCTTCTTTTATGATATTTGTCAATACCTAGAGTGTCTTTCCATAGGCTTTTACCGCGAACGGTTTTGTTCTTTGCAGATATGTTGCAGTCATGAATTCAATTTTCTCAGCTCAGCGTTCAATGGTATTATAAAATGTAGGCTTAAAGTTTTTTTTATTTGTTTTTTTTTTATTTCGTTAGTTATTTACAATCTCTTTTAGGGTTGGTTCGAGAAGCACTTTAATTTTTAAAAGTGTTTTAGTTTTACTATTATTAACAATATCACTGTTGTTTCGCTTGCTAAAAAATCAATAGAATTGTTTATCTTGGCTTTAGGAGTTTCTTCAGATTACATATTGTTGCCTTGCAGCCTCAATTTGCTAGCATCTCTTCCTCACCACCCTTCCCCACCACCACCATGTTATCCTTGCTGTTATTTCACATTTATAGAGTTTTATTAGATGCCTTTTTTTCGTTATGTGCGAATTCATGAGAGGAGTTTGGATTCTAATTGCTTCAACTTACAGCCTATGGAATTACTTGGTAATTAGTACTTTTGGAGTTGCCAAGTATATGATTCCCGTCAATGTTTGCACAGTTTTATGATTATACCGTCTATGTTTTCCATGAATATTTGCTTGTTAGCAATAAAATAAACATTATTCTAATTGAGTGCACAGGATAATCCTTTTAATTCCTATTTTCCCTCAAATGTTTGGAAATAGTATTTATCTAGTTATGTTAACGAGTTTGAAATTTTATATTTATTCTTTCCACTTCTCACTGCAGCTACCAATAGATTCTTGTGTTATAGGAGCCCAGCATTCTGCTTTCCTGCAGCAGGTATCCTATATTTTTGTCTTTGGCTGCTTTTAAAATTTTCCATCCTTAAAAGATTTTTTTTGTTTGTTTACTGATCTTAATGGATACTGCGGCAACAGGCTTCTTATATTACTGGTGGTGTTTATCTGAAGCCCCAACAACTGGATGGGCTGTTTCAGTATCTCTCGGTAGGTCTCTTAATTTACTAGCAGAATATGGAAGCTGTTTCCCCCCCCACCCCCCACTCTCTTCTCTTTTGACTTATGCGTTATATATTGTGTTGTTGTCAGTTAAGGCAGTGGATACAAAGTTAAAGTACTGAAAGCTATAGTGTGGCTATTTATTAGTAATCTTAAGAAAATCGCAGATACCTCAGACCACCTGTACTTAGTGTAATGTGTTGTGCTTGAGGTTTTCATATGAGTGCTTGAGTGTTCTTTTCCTATTGCAGTGGATACGTTTTTATGTTGCTATTTTCTCCCACGACAATAATAATTAACGATTCCTGTATTCTATAGGAAGCTGGATTAAAATTTGCATTGTTGTGGTTTTCCTCTTACTATTCAATGTGTGGATACTTATGTGATATTGTTGCTATGCAGACTGTATTTGCTACGGATTTGCATTCTCGCAGCTTTATACAACTACCTAAGCCTGTAGGGGTGGATTTTCGTGCCTCGTAAGTTATCTTGGAGAATATATTTTAAAGATGTCAATTTTCTGAATGAATGCACTTTGTTTCTTTATCTCATATAGCAGTTAAGTTATATAATTGATTCCTTAGATTGCACCAGTTATTATGTTCACATTTGCTATTCATTTTAAAATATAAACTCTTCAAACTGGACATAACTGTGAAAAATCTGCACAATCAGGCAAGTAGAATATTTTTCTTTATTTGTAAAATTTTGATATGACTAATTGTATTTACTGCCTTTGTTTCCTTAATGAATAAAATCAATTGTAAAGGTCCTAGTTATGTTAGTCTGAACTGCTTTCATCTGGTCTTTTCCTATTTCTTTAGGGCTTTTCCCCCACATCTGATGTATATAACTTTGCCTTGACTTGATTTGGATATGTGATTAATTTGACTTTGGGATATTTGTTCTCATTATTAGCAACGAGTTCGATACTACTGCTCTTAGTAGCAGGATACATGCCTAAATGCAGCCATGGCCTGATTAGAAGTCACTTATCTCTATTGTTTAACTTCATAGAAAATTTTGTCCAAGAGTGTATGTGTATAAAATGTGTGTGTGCGTGTGTGTATGTATATATGTATAATTTCTGATTTAACAGTACAACTGTGCTAATTTCTGACAGTTGTTTCTTGTATTTATATATATTGTTTATGGCAATTCATCAAAAATCTTACATTTGCAGGTGTTTTTGCCACAAAAACACGATTGACATGGGCTACATATGTTCTGTTTGTTTATCTATATTCTGTAAGCATCACAAGAAGTGTTCAACATGTGGGTGAGTAATAATTACTTATAAAACTTTAATTATTTAAAATGCTTATTTTATGAACTTGATGTTTTATTATTTTTCATTGTTTATATGCTTCATATATTGTTAGTTGTCTACTTCTGTCTTCTTTGGGATTTGGGTGTGGCTGAGTTGGGGTGTGTGTGTGTTGGGGATGGGGAGGAGGGGACGTAGGAGTATTAGTTATGACACCCACAATTTAATATTTATTATTTAGTTTTTTGGTGATAAAATATGACACCTACAGATTGGAATGATAAATAAATAAAAAATTAAAAAAAAAACCTTTACCTAAGTTATCTGAATGTAAAGCACAACATTTAGATCTGAAGGGCTTTGAGATTCTCTTGCACCTTTAGTTATTAGCCTACGCCACTATATGAAGTGCATAAGTTTGAAGATTTTTTTAACAATTACTACTATAATCTTGTAGATAATCAAGTGTCTTCTGAGGCCTGTGCGTCTCTGGCTATGGAGAGGATTATGTTTATGAGACCAATGGAAATTATGCATATTGGCGTTAGACAGTTAGAGATTCTCTCCATAACATCAATTTTACTAGGGCAACATCTCTTTTATGAGTGGTCCCCCGACTAGGAGTGTGGCGCGCGTCTTGGTTTTATTGGCATAATAGAACATCTGTTAGTTTTTATTTTATTTTTTCAACTCAATTTTATTTTATTATTTGTTTTATTTTTTATGAAGGTCCTGACTTCTTACATGCTTTTGATAGAATAGATAAGCTTCCATTTTTCTGGTTGTCTCTCTTAACACTCTATAGTCGAGAAATGTTGCATTGTGAATCCTTGTTGCACGACATTATTGCATGATCTTTTAGAGAGGAATGAGAGAGAGAGAGAGAGGCAGAGACAAATCCTTTTCAGTAGCAAGTCATCTAGCGTAAGGTTTTGTAAAATAGTCCATCCAGTTTCTCCGTGAAATAACCAAAAAGTGATGTTTTAAAAAAGCGTTCATTTATTAAAAAGCCCTTTAATTTATCAGTTGTTACCAATTGGAATGCAGGTCAGCTTTTGGTCAACCACAAGCCGTTTCCTCTACATCAAATCTGAAGAGAAAGGCTCCAGATACATGACTGAAGAACACTTTTACTTGATGAAGTATTTAATCGAAAAGCTTAGTGTTCCAAACACTACGCTCTATTGGCAATGATGGAGGATGTTTTGAAGAAGAGATACCTTATTGAAGGTAAAATTTTGAGCATGATGATGTTAATGTGAGTGAAGAATCCTTGTTCAACTTAATTTCGATCATTCATTTATGCATATGAGCATAAAGAAAACAATTTTCTTGGGAGACACGTTGATGGTATTTGATGTTCAAACAATATGACCATGTTACAAATTGTTAACAAACGAAGTTGCATACGGTATCACGGCTGAATGTGCGTCTGGTTTTGTTGATTCGTGTAAAGATAAAAAGTAGAGTCATGGCTTTTAACCTGAAAGATCAAGGTCGAAGAATAATGAGTAGAAAAGTCGATTTAAAAAAAAATTAACTAATGAGCTCCGGCATTATCTCCGCTAATATCTTTAATATTGATGTTTAAACTTAAAAGTTAATATTAGACGAGGAAAAGTATTTATAACAAATAATTTCGTTTCCCTATGATCTACCTTGGTGTCTAACTGATCCCTCAAAACAGATGGGAAAAGTTTTGGGGGTGATTATATAGGTCAATGCATAAATTTAATCTGGGGTAGTAAAAAAAATAACAATGGAAGCTCAAGTTATATAGTCTAATCATGTCAACCACAAGCATAGCATCAAGCAATAGGTTAACTTCACTCGAAATCAGTTCAACCAACATACTAACATTCTTCAAATTGCAAGCATACAACACAGGTTTTTTTATGTACAAGAGGGGGCACTCTTGAGTAACAACTAACAAGTTTTAGTCACATATTGGACCACTTAAAACTGATTTCCACCACAAACTTTATTTTTGCTTTAAAGCACCCTAAAGTTTAAGCGAGAAAACAATTTGCACCATTCGAACTAAAGTTTAGGGTGCTTTTACTCAAAAATAAAAGCTGGGGTGGAATGATGCGATTTATGATTCCGGAGGAAAGAAAGTAGTAAACCCATCTTCAGAGAGAGCCTCAAGTATACATTTGGTGGAAGTACGGACACCAACTCCCACTACAGCACCAATTCTGTACAACCTGTAAGAGCAAATCCAATGGGAGTGCTATACTTAGTTTTATAGTCAAATTATAGCACCAATTGGCAAAAACACAAATCCAACGGGGTGCTATACTTAGTTCTAAAATGGCAAAATGTTATACTTGGTTCTAAATATAGAACCAAGTATGACTATAGTCATCCTTGATAACTCACAAATTATAGCATTTTACCAGAAAATCAAATATTGGACATACCTTATAGCATTTTTTGGTGCTAATATGGAACCAACCACTGGAGACTGAGTTCTATTTTAACACCAAAAAGTACTTTTTGGTGCCAAAATATAGCAATGGCTATAGCCATTTTGAAACTTGCATTGGATTTGCTCTAAGATGCCAAAAGTCTTGTGAGCTTCTTATCGTACCAAAAATACTGATTTTGTTAAGGTAATTAATGAAATAGTTCCGCATCAGTTATGAATTGTGTATTTGAAGGCTAATTATACATGGTTGACCCAAGGTTTAAACTTTTGGGTTGAAATTGTGCTCAACATGTCGTGTATTAATAAGGCCTTCGTTATAGATTCACGCTCGCCAACAAATTTCTTAAATTATATTACAAGGGACGGTAATAGTTTTTATAGGGATAAATAAACTTTTGGTACATGTACTGGGACACGACTTACAATTTGGTACCTGAAGTGAAAAAAGTTACAAACTGGTGATTGTACTCGAAAAATAGTGTGATCTGGTGCTTGTACTCAGCAATTTCTAAATAATCGTTAAAATTAACTAACGGAGTAGATGAAAAATTCTGACGAGACTTACTTATCTGACATGGATAATGATATGTACATTGGAGGGAATTATACTTCTCACGTGACCAAGTGAGGAAGAAATAAGGGTTAGGATTATTAGAGGATTTTAACAGAAATAAGATCAACGGGAGAGACAACGGAAGTCGACGCGAAGAGATTCAAGTTTACAGTGGATTCGACGCGAAGAGATTCAAGTTTATCCCCAAATTTGTTCGGCAACAAAAAGTAAGCACCCAAACCCTTATTTTTTCTTCTATGTTAAAGATTTTGAGTGTTGGTGCATTCGATTTTGAACCTAATCTTTGTTTATGCTTACTTTATGTGGTTAATGCCCACATTGTTGGATGTTTGTGGTCGTTTTCCCTAAAATTTGTGCTCTGATTCCTTTATTTCGTCATGTTTGGGCTTTATAAATGTTTATAATGTTATATTTTTGTTTTATTTACTAGTGACAGATATGATTTTATTAATTATGCACTATGGTGGAGAGTTTGTCACTGAGCCCACAGAACATTATGGAGGGCTGAAAAAGGTTATCCCTAGTGATCCTGATTTCTTGTGCACTACACGTATAAATGAACAAATGGCTCATATATTAGGGTACTATACTACTGCTAAGGTTTTCTTCAAATATGGTGAAGGGTTTAGATTAATTCATGATGATGATTCAATTAGGGATTTAATTAAAGCTTCTACAAAAGATATGAGTGTAGAAGTTTTTGTGGATCATAAACTTGAAAAGGATCACCCTGATTATCTGAAGAACCTTGATCTACTTAGTAAGCTCGAAGAAAATGAAAATGAGGAGAACAATGGGGTGAATGCTGAGGGGAACAATGTTGTGAATGGTGGCTTCACTAGTGATGAAAGTTCTGAGGACTTTGGTGTTGACTTGACTGGTTATAATGAACAATTAAGCAGTGATGAAGAGTACCAAAATGCAAGAACAAAATTTAAGGAGTATACTAAACAAATGAGAGAGGTTGGAGATCCTGATGATGTTGGTGGTATTGATCTACATGAGTTGCAAGAGGAGGGAGAAAAGGAGGCTGAAAATGAGACTAATGTACAGACAAGTACATAGGAAGATGAGACTAATGTACAAGAAGATGAGACTAATCTACAGTCAGGTACACAAGAAAATGTTCAACAACAACAGACTGCAAATTCAGATGATGATGGAGAAGATATAGACAACACTGATAAGGAGTAGTCACCTAGTGAATATGAAGATTCAGATCAGTTGAGGTCTATGGATGAAGACAGTGATGAAGAGAGTGAAGATGCTGAAGAAGTAGATCAACCAGATAGGTTAAGCAGGAAAAAGAATGTGGAAAGAGTAATGATAACATTTGACCCCCTGACCAAGAGGAAAGATATTGACTTCTCTGTTGGATTGATGTTTAGTGGACCTCGTGAATTCAGATAGGCTATCAGAGGATATTGTTTGGGAAACGGAAAAGATATCAGGTACCTTAGAAATACTGGGAAAAAGTTTCAGCTAAAGTGTAAAAACCCAAAATGTCGTTGGGAGCTGTTTGTTAGCACAATGGATGACTCATCTGAGACACTGCAGGTTAAGACATACCAGAAAAGACATAGATGTAGTAGGGCTTTCAAAAACAGGAAGGGATCAGTCAAATTCATGGTTGAGCTTTATGGCAACAGAATTAGAAAAAACCCTTAGTGGAAGTTAAAAGACATACAAGATGAGATCAAGAGGAAGTTTCAGTTAGACATTACTATATGTAAATGTTCTAGGATTAGAAGCAGGGCTTTAAGCAATGTATGGGATTTACTGGTGGAACACTATGAAAAAATTTGGGATTATGCCACTGAATTTATCAAGTCCAACAAGTCTTCATGCTTTGAAAAGGGGTTGGCTTGAGGGATGTAGACCCATAATTAGGCTAGATGGGTGTTTCCTTAAGACTGTTGTTAGGGGACAATTGATCTCAGCTGTGGGTAGAGATCGGAACAATCAAATGTATCATATTGCATGGGCTATTGTGGAGATTGAAAACACAGATAGTTGAGCAAGTAACAGTTTTGTTTACCTGAGTTAAACATTATTGTTTCTCTGTGTCAGGCAAGTAGGCAAGTCAAGAGAAAAAGTTGCAATGCATCAGCAGATCCAAAAAAGAAACATAACAATGACATGGTGCAGTCTGGTAATTCTAACAAGGTATTGTTATATCAATAAATTTCAGTTATCTTGAATTTCTCATATCTTGCTATATTTCAGACAAGTTGAGTTAACTTTTATAGGACGATCGTCAGACTAATACTAGACCAAAGTTGCAAGTTAAAAGGATAAAGACCCGCAGTAAAGTACCAGCAGGATTTGGTGTTTATGTTAGTCCTGAGGGAGCTATAATAGATAATATGAATGGAAACAACTCTGGCTTAGTTTTTGTGAGTTACAACTTTTTTTAACCAACAAGTATTTATGTTACAAAAGATATTGTCATTTTTCATATGTACCCTACTTGTGATTGGTTATGTCAAATGCAGATGCCAACTCTAGGAAAAGTCATATATCAAGATGGATCAAGCAGTAATAACACACATTTTGCTACAAAAATGTATAGAACCCCACTTACATCAAGCAGCAATCCACCAACTTCAGGCACAACTGGTGGAACTTAATAAGTCAAGTCAGTTGGAGAACATGAGAGATTAAGTTGGAAGCCAGTAGGAATATGAGATATCAATGTCAACATTTTATGACCTTTGTTTAATTTTTAAGAACTTTGTTTAATATTTATGACCTTTGTTTAATATTAAGTTTGGACAGTGTGTTAATTACTCTCAAGGTTATTAATGAAATGTTGACAGTCTCAGTTTTTATTTTTATGGTTGGATTGAATAATGACAGTTTTATGTTGGATATTGTTAATGGTAGTGATTTTCATTGAAATCGTTGGATTGAATGATGGCAGTTTTATGTTCAATATTGTTAATGATAGTGATTTTCATTGAAATGGTTGGATTGAATGATGTCAGTTAAATTCATTTGAAAAGATGATTGAACAACATTTGTCAAGTCGGTTATTGTTATTTGTCAAGTCTGTCATTCATTCATTAATTGAAACAGAGCATCATTCATTCATTGAAACAACATCATCATTCATTAATTGAAACAGAGCATCATTCATTCATTGAAACAACAACATCATTCATTCATTGAAACAACAGCATCATTCATTCATTCAAACACCAAACAACACCAAACATCAAAATCCATTGAAACACTACCAGCAACAAACCTTTAAGCTATCTAATACATTGAAACAGAGCATCATTAACACCAAACAACACCAGCCAACTTCAAAATCCAGAAAAAACACCACCAGAAACATACCTTCAACCTAACTTCATTCAATCATGGAAACATACAAAATGAAAGCTTCAAATACCAAACATAACATCAAACTACAAAATCCATTCCAATATAATAATATCTTTTCATTCATCCATTTTGGAAACACTCAAAAACTAGTAATTACCTTCAAATCCTAATTTAAGATAACAGAAACTTACAATTACATCTTTAAAACAACACAAACTAAGATCCATGAGCAAATTAAAAGAAACCATAAAAAAATTTCCTTTTGTTGAACTTTGACATTCATCTTCTTCAGCTTTTTAACCTCCTTCTCCAATGTCTTCACTGAATCAAGTTTTGCCAACTCTTTCCAATTCTTGGTCTTCTCACTATTTTCATTCTTCAATTTATCCAACATCTCTCTGCTCATCTTCAACTTTCAAATCTTCAATAACATCTTTTGCTCTATCAGGAAATGGTGGATCATACCATTTAAAGAAACCGCAATAAACTCTCCTGTCCTATTACACAACAACACAACAACCATTAACATAAGCAATCATATGGAAAGAAATAAAAAAAATATCTTTCCAAAATCTTACCCGATAATTAATATACCCAATGAATCACCTTCCTGGATGTTTTGTTCCATCTTTCCTTGCCTCCCACATTCGCACCATTGCTCCACAGTGGCAGCGACTTGGGAACTCTGGTGTAATCCATTCATTTTTGTTGCATGAACTACAATCTTCTTCCCCGATTTCATTTACGATTCCACTCCAAGACGAGCTCATCCTTTCAATTAAACACTGAAAACCCTTTAATAAATATATGGGAACCAGTAATCAGTGGAGAATCGACGCAACAAGAATGAGAGAAGAAGAAGGACAGAAGAAGAACTAATTAAACCCTAGTTTTTTCCCCCAAATATCAATTTGTTCCTTTATACATGGGGAAATATACATCAATACAACTTTGTTACCCAATCATCGACATGTCATACTTTGCATCTGACCTGTCAAATTTTCAAGCAGAATAAGGATGAAACCCTACTATTTGACGAAGTGTAACATTTTTCGAGTACAATCACCAGTTTATAACTTTTTTCACTTCAGGTACCAAATTGTAAGTCGTGTCCCAGTACAGATATCAAAAGTTTATTTATCCCAGTTTTTATAAGATTTACTATTTTGTTAGGAAACTGATATTTTTCACATGAGTCTCTCACGTTGATATTGATGTTGGACTCGCTCACTACTCATGTGGGAGAGATCATGTGAAAATATTAGTTTCCTTCTATTAATATATCTATCTCGCGTGTTGAATGTAAAAATCAAACACTAAAACTATGTAATCTCCAAAATTTGAGATGGTAAAACATGCAATTCATTTAAAAATATATAAATGTGATGGATCTTTATTTGTTAACCTCTGTTGGCTAAATTAGCGGAAGGATCTGAAACATAAGTTTATCTCATGAGCACATATATAAAATCGTTAAGAACTCACCTAACGAGAGAAAATCCCCAAGTGGAGAGGGTATCCAACATAGTCCCAACATTACAGATCATCCAAATCTTGTTCATGCCACCCAATGCTCTGGTCAGAACTATAAGTTCAAATTTTCATGTCATGTTCACACAAGAATTTAATTTGTCGTAAAAGGTGAAAAAGAAGAAGAAATGGTTCACTAAAACTTTTTCACCCAAGGGAGAAATAAAATGAGTACGAGTCTCCAACATTAGGGTCAAAAACATTTATAGATGCAGTTGATATTGTCAGAATAAAAAAAAATTATTGTCAAAATAAAAAAATAAAAAAAAACATTGTCAAAGCAAATACATATTTAACGACACTTTGTAATTGATCTAGAAACATTTAAAAGTTTAAGCTACCTTATTGTTATAACAACTTTATTTTTTTTGTACTACTAGAACAAATATGTATTTAGCGGTACTTTATACTTATTTCGATAACATTTATTCATTTTTTTTATAAAAAAAACAAGAATTAATGAACGATAAAACGTACTCTTATGGAGCTCCTTAGGTGCCAACTTCTGTACATTAATAAACAAACTTAATGTGAGATGTCATGAAATTTTTCGTTCTAAGAGTGAAGGAGAGGCAATATATTGGGTATGTCATATATATATAGGGGATAATGGGAATACACAGATGTGTATTTTTTTTACATAGTCTGCCAAAACGACGTCGTTTTGGCAGATGTATTTTTTAAAAAAAAACACCCATCACACTTTCCAATTAAATGGAGTTGCTACCATCAGGCTTATTTATTTTGCAACTTGTTCATCAATCTGCGGAACATAAAGTATGTATTTTGAAAAATTAATTTTAGTAGTTTTTGGCATCTAACTAAAGCACATAGGATTTATTTAAAAAAAACACCCATCACGCTTCTCAATTAAATGGAGTTGCTAGCATCAGGCTTATTTATTTTGTAACTTGTTCATTAATTTGTGGAACATAATAGTATGTATCTTAAAAAAGTAATTTTAGTAGTTTTTGGCATCTAACTAAAGCACATAGGCTTTTGAATGTTCTTAATTAGTTGGCGAAAGTAGTCCACCCTCGGTTGTTTATAAATAGAGCAACATGAGAATTTCATTCCATGTTCAAGCAAACTTAAGCAGCTTCAAGCTCATTCCTCCCCTTCCTCAGTACATAAACCCTTGTAAGTAATATACTGCAATTTAATTTAACTCATTTAATATACTGCAATTATTGTAACTTGTAAGTAAGAAAGATTGTAAGAATTCCCAAACTATATTCCACATATTTTAATTAACCCATTCAGTAAAACATCAATATAACAATACTTAGGAGCATACATAAATTCAACATGTCTCCAACCTATATCAAAAGATTCAATACAACAATACATAGGACCATATTTTTCAGTCAAACATCAATACACTAAGATGAAAATAATCATGAAACAACCAACAATGAGCACTCAACAGCAGGGTAGCAGCAGGCCAACACCAGTCAACAAAACAACCACCAGCAGTGTCAGCAACAGGAAAACAAAATAATAATAAATTTCAGATGGAAGGAACTTCAGATGTCAAGGGAAGCATGTTTTGTAATAAATTTCACATTCGCGTATCTCGCCTCCTCCACTGTCTCCTCAGATGTCGTCTTTATTATGTTGATTTGCTATTAATAAACAACAATACAAATAAAAATTAAATATTTAAAATAAAAATAAATAAAAAAACATAACAAATTGATGTGTTCGTACCTAGTTTTGGACAAGTAGTCCTATAATGGTTGGCTTCTCCACACTCTCCACAATAACGAGTTTGTTTACCCTTTACTTCTTGAGTTACCTCTCTACCTGATTGAAATCTCGAAGCTCCCTTTGGTCTACCTTTAGTACTCACTGGTCCACTTGGATCACGCACTGTTATTTGTGGAATGTCAACAAAGGACACAACTAGAGTAGATGTTTGAGTTGCATCCATCTGACCAACCACATCTTGTAATTTTTTCTCTTTTATTATTTTTATCATGTCATCCAACAAATATTCAACTTTGTATTCAATTATGTCTCCATCATTCCTCACCTTCTCCTTTCAATAGGAATAACTAGCCTTAAATTCAGTGTGAAATATGTCAAACATTTTTTTAGTGTAGATTTGTCCAGCTTGTTTCTCAATCTCCAACTCAGTGTCGTATATTGGCTGAGAATTTTTTGTCTTGAAATCTTCTTCCTTCTCTGCTTGCCGACGAGATATAAGAGCATTTTCATATTGCGTCACAAACTCATTTAATGGAGTTAACGCATGAACAAATCCATCAAAAAATGAATTAATACTCTCACTACGTTGAGTAGATGTCATTTCAGCTGTAAAGATATCTCTGAAGTATGCAGGAACCCATTGATGTCGCATTTCATACAAGTTCATCAACCAAGTATTCTTATTCAAATCATACTTATTCTTCAAAAGTTCCCACCGACTCTCTGATTCTAATATGGTTTCACTATAAAACCATATTTTATACTCATCACAAAATGCTTGATTGCTAGAACGAAGGAGATGAAGTTTCTCTGTGATATGTTTTTCAATGTGCCATGAACAAAATTGATGTCGAGTATTAGGAAAGACTTTCTTTATAGCAGTGCAAATAGCATGATCTTGATCTGTTATAATTACCCCAGGATCTTTTCCATACATGTATTTCTTCCACTCTTGAAACAACTATATAAAAGATTTCTCTTTTTCATTTGCAAGTAAAGCACAACCAAATAAAATAGATTGTCGATGGTGATTAACTCCCGTGAATGGGGCAAATGGTAATGAAAATTTATTCGTTTGATATGTAACATCAAAAGAAACTACATCACTAAATTGTAGATATGATGATATCGACCTCCTATCGGCCCAAAAAACACTTTTAAGACTATGATCCTTCTTTAAATCTATGGCAAAGAAAAATGACGGGTCACTAACTCTTTTTGCTAGAAAATGATGAACTATTGAAATGCATTCACGACCAACCATATTCTTTCTCTGTATACGCAAATGATCTACACATTGTTGTGTTGTTATCATTTCATCCTCACCATTCCCATGAGCACTAACCACCTTTGCAATTGTTGATGGGCACAATCCAGTTTTATACATCTTCTCCATCAAATTTTTTACAGTTTTACTACGATAAAATGTTTTATGAGAACGATGTTTCCATGCTTATGAAGGGCTAGTAAGCTCGTGATTATGTTCATCACAAAAACTAGTAACACGCCATGTCTTCGTTTTTGGATTTAAATGGATCCACATCATTGCACGACAGTCAGATCTTACTTGTCTTCGTTGTTTCTTCGGTTTTTTATCAAGTGTTTGATCTTTATCTTTTCCAATATTTCACCCTTACTACAAATAATTAATCAACCTATTGCCTCCCCCGAAGTTTTAAATCTGTCAAGATTCGACAAACGAAGTCCAAATCATTTATGTCTTGCATATGTATTATACATCGCATATGCGTCGTCCTGACTAGGAAACGATAATCCAACATATGGAACTTCTATCGAAATTTTTGTGCTATGATGGTTTAACTCTGACTCTAAGTGTTGTAATGGTATGGTCATTTCAGAATGTCGTGACATAGCATTATCCACTTGAGAAGAAGCAATAGGAGATGACTGCTGGAAAGACATGATTTTTCTGCGAATCGATCTGGTTTGCAAACCTAGTTACTTTTCACATCAAAACAGATCTCAATATGGTAAATTGAAATGCAAAATTTTATTAAGTAATTCTTTTGGTATAGAGATTTAGCAAGACCAATAACACAAACTTAGTGTTTGACTTTCCAATATTACTATGCAAATAAAAAAGAAACTATGTAGATTATAAAGTACCAGAAAATCATAGCACAAAAAAGGGGATTCTTATCATTAACAAATACTATAAAGTACAAATATAATAAAGGCTAGACCAACATGCGTCATCGCTATATAAAAGGCAAGACGTACCTAAGGGTCGCCAGAAAGAGGATTCTTATCTTGGTTTTGGGTGGCGGGAGGTGGTGGCGCGTTGGGCTCCGGCGGCGGCGTGAATTTCAAGGGAGAAGGGTCTGGTTATCGAACGGAGTTGTAAAATAAATAAGCCTGATGGTAGCAGCTCCATTTAATTGAGAAGCGTGATGGGTGTTTTTTTTTAAAAATAAATCCTGTGTGCTAAGTTAGATGCCAAAAACTACTAAAATTACTTTTTCAAAATACATACTTTATGTTCCGCAGATTGATGAATAAGTTGCAAAATAAATAAGCCTGATGGTAGCAGCTCCATTTAATTGGGAAGCGTGATGGGTGTTTTTTTTAAAAAAAATACATCTGCCAAAACAACGTCGTTTTGGCAGACTGTGTAAAAAAAATACACAGTTATGTATTCTCATTATCCCCGTATGTGTGTGTATGTGTGTGTGTATATATATATATATATTGTGTGCATATTGTTCGGATATAAATCCTAACAGTCTGGATTGGGCTTCTTGTGTTGGGCTCGGCCCAAAGGCCAATCACACCTAGCGGATTATATGAGGACTCTCCAGTCCGAAAAGGCTTGGGCCGGTATTCTAAGCCCTTGTGGTTCCTTACTGGATTATGCTTCTATCGGATCAAGGTAGTTGAATCCGGGTCTAATAAGGATTCTGGGCAGAACACTCCTAATAGGAGTAGAAAGTAGCCAAGTGAATCTTTATAAATATCCAAGTAACAATGAATACAAGGTATGGCAGATTTTACCCTACTAAATATTTGACCTTCATTGTTAGCGCACCTTGAGCTTGTTACTTACTCTTACACCCGAGGAGTCTCCACACGGCCCAAGCCGTTGGGACTTTTGTGCAGGTACACGCGCAGAGAGTGGATTGGACGCGCGGACAAAATCAGGCGTTAACATTGGCGCTAGAAGGAGGGCCCTTTAGTAGTAAATTGCTTTCGTGATCAAAACAAATCCACATGGAAAATTCACAGCGAAGCAACCATGGTTCACACGGACCGGTGCAATCTCAGTCACACCGGGAGACGTCAGTCGAACGGGGACAACGCCTTCAGCAGATCCTTGATCGAAAGAAAGCTCTGGACATCCAGCAAGAAGAGCTTGACAGGCAGTACTTGGAACTGAACGAAGCTGGGCAACAGTTGCTGAGCGAGAGAGGCTCGGCCTCCCGCTCCGCTCCCCGCCGACGAAGAGATGATCGACCCCAAAGGCGGCATCGAGATAACAACCAGGCCCAGTCTGAATCCATCTTTACGAGGAACTTGAGAAAGAGAGCCCGGTCACCATCCAGGCGAGATCGTCGCGAGAGTCCTCGGCGAAGCCCTGAAAAAAGTCATACTGGGGAGTCACTCCCCCGAAGGGCAGTGGAACAACCGTCGGGGACCAAGAAGCCTCGGGCCACCCCTTTCACCCGAGACTTGGCCAACGCGAAGATCGATAGAAAGAACAAGGTCCCCTCAAATCTGGAGATGTACGGTGGAACGGGAGACCCCCATGATCATACATTCACTTTCGAGCAGGTCATGCTCTTCCATGGTCATGATGAAGCGGCCATGTGCCATTTATTCTTATCTACCCTGAAGAAGACTGCCCGAGAGTGGGTTGTCTCCCTACCATCAGCATCCATACGCTCATGGGATGATCTGCAACAACAGTTCCACACCCGCTTTGGCAGCAACAAGAGGCGGGCCAAGATGATCACATCCCTGATGCAGGTCAAACAGAGACCGAATGAGACACTTCGGCAGTATATAAAGAGATTTCGGGAGGCAGTATCTGAGATCAACGACATAGATCCGAAGCAGGTGATCCACTTTTTGACCATGGGATTGAATGTAGATAAGTCCAGCAGGTTGATCGAGGAGATCATCTCTAAGGCGCCCGAATCTCTGCCGGAGGCGTATGATAAAGTTGATAAGTTCGTTGAATTGGAAGAGGCGCTCGCTAACCTTCGGGGCACCTCAAAAAATACAGGTGATTTTCACCAGAGAGGCCCCCGAGGAGACGACGCCGACAAGAAGTACAACAATAATGGCAAGGGGAATAGTAAGAAAGATTCCCAGGATAACCGACAGAAGAAGAATAACGGTTCGAAAGACCAAGGTAGGAAGGACAATGATAAGAACTACACTCCCTTAACCTTGAGTAGAGCTGTTATCATCAAGGAAATCAAGGACCAGCCTTTCTATGAAAAGCCCCCGAGGATCAGAGTCTTCGCCAGACCAAAGAACGGGGACAGATATTGTGATTACCATGAAGCCAAGGGGCATGATACTGAAGAATGTTATCAGTTGAAAGATTTTCTCGAAAGGCAAGTCCGGAGGGGTAACCTGGATTGTTATGTGGCCGATCGATACAAATCGAGTCCTTTTGATCGAATAGCGCCACCACCTCCATCATCGGGAACGGCAAAAGGAGTTGTCGACGTAATCTCTGGAGGCCCAATATCAGCTCTGTCCAACCGGAAGAGGAAGGCCTTCGCTCGAGAGGTCCATCAATTGTCTGGGCAACCTAAGACTTCTCCGACCGAGCCCATCACTTTCTCTGATGATGATTACCCTCCGGGAATAGTCATGCCACACCAAGACGCATTGGTCATCACAGCTCAGGTTGGAACTATGGATCTGAAACGCATGCTGGTGGATAATGGAAGTTCGGTGGATGTACTTTACAGCCATGCCTACAATCGGCTGGATCTGGGGAGAAGGAAGCTGGAGATCTGCAATGAGTCCCCGCTATATGGCTTCGGGAACAACCCAGTCCGAATAGCAGGGACGATAGAGTTACCAGCGATCTTCGGCACGGCTCCCAAACAGGTCTCCATCATGATAAGATTTTATGTGGTCCAGGTGGAAAGCAACTACAATGCCATCCTCGGGAGAACAACTTTGGCAACTTTAAAGGCAGTCACCTCAATTCCGCATCTGAAGATGAAATTTCCAACCGAGAATGGGATTGGTGAAGTGGCTGGTGATCAGGATTTGTCCAGAAGGTGCTATCTCCAGACCATCCAGGCGACTTCTGTGGGTGTGAGTAAGCAAAATACTACGATGAAAATTGAGCTAGAACCTTTTACAGAAGGAGGCTCTGAGCCGATAGCTACACCTGTGATAGACTCCACGGCACGCTTGCGTGAAGTGGTCGTCGCCCGGATCGTTTCTAGCAAAGTTGAACGGTGGATAGCTTGCAACACCTTAACCCCTCGCCTATATGTAGACGGTAATCTTGGTACAATTGCTCGCCTTGGAAATCTGCGTTGAATGGACACCAACGACACCTTGACCCCTCGCTTATATGTAAGCGGTAATCTCGGTACAATCGACGATTAGTGCGATAGAAGACGCCACACACAACTATGTATTGTTATATGATAAGTCAAACTTGAATCTCAAAGAAAAACTAGAAATAATCTAGGAATTCTTCAAAGAACCAAAAGTAGAGAATAATCTCACAAATAATTGTAATTGAATAAATCTAATTGAAGTGTATCTAAATTACATAACCTTTGTCCCCTATTTATACTACTCAAAGTAATCCTAATCCTAAAAACAAAAGAAACAAATTACATAATAATCAAACTTAAAATTGGAATGAAAATCCTAACTAAATAAAATCCTAATTACATTAGTATTAATTTTCTAGATTCTAATAATCCCTCAATTGCCGTGTAATTATTTCGTTGTCGCGTTCGGATCTTCAATTGCCGCGTGAATCCAAGCTTGCCTTTGCATGTAATCTGAATGAAAGCTTGGTTATGTAATAAATTTGCTTGGTTGCTAATCCGAGGTCCCCACATGAATATTAAGTAGCTTCCAAGTTTGCTGCATATGTTATATTTGAATAAAGAAGGCCCACATGTATGTATATATCCCTTGCATGCTAGGCCCACATGATTAAGTAAGTTAACATATATATTAAGCTTGCTGCCCACGTTGATAAAAATCTGTCAGGATGATCAAGCCTTCCTTTATTTACTAGGAATCCGTGCTGCTAGGAATTACTAGGAATTTTAATTTGCTAGGAAAACCGTGGTCCCATGGGCTGAATTAAATTAGCCAATTGGGTCATGCTAATTAATTGACCAACAACTCTTTTATTGAATATCCTTGAATAATTTTCAGCCCAATTATTTAAAATTATTTGTTGAATCCTTGAAGCTTGGGTTGAGTCGTTGTTATCCGATGCAAGCCTGATCAGGATTGTATCAACCTGCTGAAGAAACCGAAGAGATTCCACTGTTTCGGGAGGACAGCACCAGGACAATACAGATTGGTACCGGTTTGGAAACGGGCGTCAGAACCAGACTCATTGAGCTGGTGAGAGAATACTCAGACATATTTGCATGGACGCCAGCTGACATGCCGGGAATAAATAGGGATGTGGCCGAACATAAATTAAGTGTCAACCCCAGCCACAAGCCCGTTAAACAGAAGAGGCGTAATATAGCTCCCGAGCGACAAAAGGTGATAGATGAAGAGATTGAAAAGTTATTGGCGGCCAACTTCATTTATGAAATAACTTATCCGGAATGGCTTGCCAACGTGGTGCTGGTGAAGAAGCATAACGGGAAGTGGAGGAAGTGTGTAGACTACACGGATCTTAACAAAGCATGCCCGAAAGATTACTATCCTCTCCCGAACATCGATCAACTAATTGATTCCACTGCGGGACACACTTTAATGAGCTTCTTGGATGTTTTTTCCGGGTATAATCAGATTGCCATGCACAAACCAGACATCCCGAAGACATCCTTCATCACTCACCGAGCAATCTACGCCTACAAAGTCATGTCGTTTGGTCTGATCAATGCTGGGGCAACTTATCAAAGAATGATGAATAAAGTGTTCAGAGATCAAATCGACAGAAATATGGAAGTTTATGTGGATGATATGATCTTCCGAAGCATGGAAGACGAAGACCACTTGTCAGATCTAGAAGAGTGCTTTCGGAACGTCAGAATCCACAATATGAGACTTAACCCCGCCAAGTGCACTTTTGGCCTCGGGTCCGGTAAATTCTTGGGGTACATGGTTAGCCGACGAGGGATAGAAGCTAATCCCGAAAAGATATCGGCTATCCTCGAGATGCAATCCCCAAGGAATTTTAAAGATGTTCAAAGATTGACAGGGAGACTCGCCGCCCTTCGGAGGTTCGTGGCCCGATCAGCAGAAAAGTGTCTGCCATTCTTCAATACTCTGAAGGGGGCTCAGAACCAGAAGACGTTCGTTTGGACGGAAGAGTGCCAACTTGCCTTTGAACAGATCAAGCATTATATCTCTTCTCCCCCTATCCTCAGTAAAGCTCTTCCCGAGGAAGATCTACAGTTATATCTATCGGCAACTCAGTTTGCGGTCGGGTCAGCTTTGATAAGGGAGGACACACAGGGTCAGAGGCCAGTCTATTACGTAAGCCATGCTCTTCGAGATGCCGAAACTAGGTATCCCAACTTAGAGAAGTCGGCTTGCGCATTAGTCATTTCTAGTCGAAAGCTTCGGCACTACTTTCAAGGGAGAACCATCACAGTATTTACAGATCAACCCCTTCGGAAAGTATTGTACCGTCCCGAGTCTTCGGGGAGACTAGCAGCATGGGTTGTGGAGCTAAGTCAGTTTAATATTGATTTTCGTCCTCGGACAGCAATCAAAGCACAGGCCCTGGCTGATTTCATTATCGAGTGTTCCTTCCCCGAGGAAGAGGAAGAAGATCTAGCTGCACCACCTAACCCCACGACAGATTCGACATGGACATTATTTGTGGACGGATCTAGCGTCGGACCTCGCAGCGGGGCAGGGGTGATTCTTACCTCTCCTGAAGGATTCAGGGTCCAGCAATCTATTCGTTTCGGGTTCACAGCTACTAACAACATCGCCGAATATGAAGCACTTATAGCAAGTCTAAGGTTGGCTCGAAGTCTGGAGGTGAAAAACCTGTTGATATACAGCGACTCCCAACTCGTGGTAAAACAGGTATTGGGGGAGTATGAAGCCAGGGAACCACATCTTCAGGCATATCTACAGCTGGTGCAGACACTCCTTGGACACTTCCCTCAGTATCAAATTATTGGGGTAGTCAGAGCAGATAACGCCATGGCTGATGCCCTCTCGAAGCTGGCTACAACTGACCAGGGGGAAATGGAAGGATCTGTCTACCTTGAAACTCTCCAGGAACCAAGCACAATGGTTCAGACAATAATGGATATTGAATCCGAGGATTCCTGGATGACCCCTATAGTCAAGTTTTTGAAAACTGATGAGTTGCCCGACGACCGAGCATTGGCCCGACGGATTAAATTCAAAGCCACAAAGTACTGTCTTATTGAGGATACACTGTACAGGAAATCCTATTCGTCGCCCTTACTTCGATGTCTTGGTCCTAGAGAATCTGATTATGCGCTTCGGGAAGTCCATGAAGGGATATGCGGAGATCATGTGGGAGCGAAGACATTAGCACATAAAATTTTGCGACAAGGATATTTTTGGCCGACCATGCTTCAGAACGCCAAAGACTTCGTCAAAAAATGCCATAAATGCCAACTGTTCGCTTCGGTACCACACCAGCCTCCCGAAGAACTTACACCTATATTATCTCCCATCCCTTTCGCGGTTTGGGGAATAGATCTTCTCGGGCCGCTTCCTCAGGGTAAGGGTCAGGTAAATTTGTTATTGTGGCAATAGATTACTTCACCAAATGGGTCGAAGCCAAACCACTAGCAAAGATCACTGAGAAGACATGTCTTCAATTCCTTAAAGAGCAGGTGGTTTATCGGTTCGGTATTCCTAAAGTCCTAGTCTCTGACAACGGTCTTCAGTTCGTAGGAAAAGAGTTCGAAGGATTCTTGACAGAGCTGAATATTCAGCATCGACGAACTTCCGTGGCTCATCCTCAGGCGAATGGACAGGTCGAAGTAACAAACAGGCTTTTGTTGAACGGCATTAAACGAAGACTTGAAGAAGCAAAAGGAGCCTGGCCCGAAGAGCTTCTGCATGTCCTATGGGCCTACCGAACAACTCCACGAACCACAACCGGAGAAACACCCTTTAAACTTTCTTATGGGACCGAAGCCTTGATACCTATTGAGATTGGGATACCCTCCTCCCGAGTCCAAAATTTCAACGAAATTCTCAATAGCGAGGGTCTTCGGGAAAACCTAGACCTCTTGGAAGAGGAACGTGATGTCGTGGTCCTCAGATTAGCTACCTATCAGCAGCGAACGGCTCGGCATTTCAACAAAAATGTCAAAGCAAGAATGTTCAAGACAGGAGACTTGGTTCTTCGGCAGGCAGAGGCGTCTACACCTCGGGAAACGGGAAAATTAATTTCTACATGGGAAGGACCGTATAAAGTCATTGAAGTATTGGGATCAGGAACCTATAAATTGCAACACATGGACGGAAAGGAAGTCTCGAACACATGGCATGCCGCTCGACTCCGAAGATATTATCAGTAATATTATGTATTTAGTTTCTTTTTGAGGCCTAAATGTTGGTCAATATTGATTATCTTTTCGAGATTAATGAGAATTCTTCTTTTTTATCTTTGTCTGCTGTTTTTACATACACTTTGATATATCGATTGACCTTATTAGTAATTTCCTAATAAAGTTAATGGGGAGAAGAGGTATAGAACAGCCATGTACATTGATAAATAAGAATTACTCAAGAGAAGAGATAAGACAGAATATTTACACATCTCATTAAAGGAATTAATCTTCATCAACGAATATTCATATTACAAAGCAAAGAGTTTGTTGAATTACATGACAAGAAATTACAAAATCAATCTTCGGGAATAATAATCCCCAGTGCATCCGGATCATGACCCTTTCCCCGCACCAGTTCTCGGGCAAACTCGAAGCCGTCATTGAACTCATTCACCACAGCATCCTGGACATCTTCATGGAATTGATCCGAGGTCTTGTATTCCTCAATGACCTTTTGCCGAAGACTTGGCGCCAGCACACTGGGTGATGCGGGAGCAATAGGACCCTTCAGCCAATCAGCTTCTCTGGATGTCCAACCCTCAACGATCGATTGCACATTTTCCTTAAGATTTCTTATCTGATCGGTTTGAAGGCGAATCTGATCATCCGATTGGCTGAGTTGTTCCTTCTGCTTTTGGGCGATCAAGTTAAGCTCTTTATTTTTTCCCTCTGCTTCCTCGGCCCGTTTCATAGCAGCCTCAGCCTGTTTGATGGCCTCTTCCGCCCGAACCTCAACATCGGCTACTCGAGCGTTCGCCGTCTGCATTTGAGCCCTTAAGGCTGACAGCTCCTTCTCGGTCTTGACCTTCTCCGAACGCATTCCTTCGTAGTCATTCTTCATAATATGGAAGCTATCGTGTTGCGCTCGGAGTTGGGTTCGGACCTTCGAATGAAGCTCCTTCGCCTGAGCACACTCTTCTGAGGACTTCCTCAAATCGTGTTCCAAGGTCTTTACTCGACCAGAGACCTCGAGAAGAAGATCATTCCCCTGCAAGATAATGGTGGGGAGTCAGAAAATAACATACAACAGAACTATGGCTACCTCTTGAAAGAACTTTCTTACCTTGGTGTGATGCTCGAACAGCTTCTCCATCAGAACCTTCAGATCCCCCTGATCGGCTTCAGTTACGTCAATGAGGATCGGGGGGGATCCGAGGCCCCGACAGAAGTCCCCACCTCTTCCACCCTCGGTTGTTCAGCGGCGGGAGGGGGAGGAGTGGATTCCCTTTGCTTCTTCTTCCTCACCAGTGCCCCTTTTTCGGGGTGAGGAGACTCGGCGTCGAAAGAAGCTGTTGCAACCAGCTCCTTCGGGGCACCACTGGCTGATCCCCCGGTAGTAGAAGAAGGCTCGATCGGGACCGCTCGGATAGGTCCTTCTCTCACCTCAACTGAGGAGTGGCGCACCAGCCTCCTCTTCTTGGGCCTGGGCTCTGCGGCCGTCGCTGGCTCCTCGGTCGGACCAGGTCCTGAAGCCCCTGCAGTAGTCCCCTCGGGCAAGGCCAACACTTTGCTGCCCGAGGCTTTCTTCTAGCGTGCCAGCCTCAACTTTTCAGCACCTGATAGCTTCGTCCTCGGCACGCCAGCTGTCTCAAGAATAGCCTCATTATCAGCGGTCCTTCCAGAGTCAGCCACTGCACAAGAGACACAAGGGATCAGTACATTATTAATTCAGTAATAATATGCACTCGGGAAATTTAAATGGACTTACAGCCGTGATCATGTAACCAGTCTTGGTCATTCAAAAGAAGCCGGTTCCACTTCACCGATGGTCGCTTGGAATATAAAACCTCGAACTCCTCCAACCTTCTTCGGGTAATCCGATTCGGGTTTAATTGGTCTTTGTTCGAGTTAGACCAAGGTCCTACCAACTTAGTGTCCGGCCCCTTGATGAGGAACCAATCCCCATGCCATCCCTTGTTACTGGATGGGGTATCCATTAGGGTATCTCTACCCGGATTCTTGATTATTTGATAAAAACCCTTCTCCTTGCAGGCGGAGAGGGAAAAGAATTGAAAGAAGAAGTCAAGCTTCGGGGTTATGCTCTCGGACGAGCAGAAAGCTATGAAACTATTTAAGTGAATGAAAGAATTTGGGGATAATTGATTTAAACTAAGTCCTACTGTATGAAGGAGCTCTACAACGAAAGGGCGGAGTGGAAAGCGCACCCCGAAGAGAAGTAACTGGCGGTGAATCGGGATCCACCCCCCTTCGGGTTGCCAGTACACCCTTTCTTCACCCTCGGGTCTCCTAATTTCATATGATTCAGGAATATAGAATTCCGTCATCAGCAGATCGAAAAAAGGGTTTTTGATAGAAGAAGGAATATTGGCTACTCTATACTCTAAAGAGAAGTACTTAGTCCTATTGTACTCTTCTACATCTCTCATGCGCTCTACTATCACCGGTTTCCATGGCTGACCTTCAGGAATTCCGGCTTGTGCGACTGTAACCTCATCTTCAACGCGGGAAGATGAAACTTGATCCCTATTACCCCCAGCCATCGAGAAAAGAAAGAGGATGAATAACTTACTTGTAGATGTTCGGGGAAGGAGATGGGCGATCGATCCTAAAGCGGAATTGCAAGAAGGCGAGATCTCTGGGAGGTTATTTCTCTCTCTGTGAAAACGAATGTACTGGTGAGAAATGACGGCTAGGTTAACTTTTTCTATAAAAATGGATATCCAACGGCCGAAATTGATCCTATCCAACGGATGAGGCCAGAGGCGGGAGAAGTTATGGCTGATAAACTGAAACGCCTAAACAGCTGTATCCAACTGAAGCATTTTTGAATTTCAAACAATAAACTGTTGGGCTGCTTGTGTTTTGGTATTACTATTGGGCTTCGAAACAAAAAGATTGGGCCCAAATACACCTTTGTGGGCGGGACTTACCCATCAGAGAAGCCCGATATTGTGACCCGATTCTCCATCCTCGGGACAATGTTTCTAGGGATCCCAAGTGGCATTATCCTCGGTTCTCATGCTTTCGAGCACCCGAGGGGCATTATCCTTGGTCTGACGCCCTCGAGAGTCCCAATCTTCGGGCTAACACTTGAAGACACTTGGAGGAGAGATATCATCGGTCTGACGCCTTCGGGCTCCCGAGAGCATCTATCCTCTGTCCTTGTTATAAATTTCCGGCTGATCAAATCCTCTGACTCACTCCCCCAGTACATGCCATATACTAAGGGAGTAGGGGGCAATGTTCGGATATAAATCCTAACAGTCTGGATTGGGCTTCTTGTGTTGGGCTCGGCCCAAAGGCCAATCACACCTAGCGGATTATATGAGGACTCTCCAGTCCGAAAAGGCTTGGGCCGGTATTCTAAGCCCTTATGGTTCCTTACTAGATTATGCTTCTATCGGATCAAGGTAGTTGAATCCGGGTCTAATAAGGATTCTGGGCAGAACACTCCTAATAGGAGTAGAAAGTAGCCAAGTGAATCTTTATAAATATCCAAGCAACAATGAATACAAGGTATGACAGATTTTACCCTACTAAATATTTGACCTCCATTGTTAGCGCACCTTGAGCTTGTTACTTACTCTTACACCCGAGGAGTCTCCACACGGCCCAAGCCGTTGGGACTTTTGTGCAGGTACACGCGCGGAGAGTGGATTGGACGCGCGGACAAAATCAGGCGTTAACACACACACACACACACATATATATATATATATATATATATATATATATATATATATATATATATATATATATATATACATACATACATACCTGAGCGTTTGGGTTTGACAAAACAGATTTAGCTATAAAGTCGGCAAACGCATCCTCCACTCTCTTCATTAACAATCTCATAATCCTTATTGGCAATACCACTCGATCCTTTCTTCATATCATCACTAACCCACGCCCATGAACTTGATTGATCTTCCGACCTCGTGTCGATTAAGATATCAGCTGTCTGTAGATCAGTTGCTGATAATGTAGTACAGAACAAATAATCATCAATGAACATATTTTCTCAAGAATAAAAAAATTTCTTGATCAAGTGTTGAAGATCTAGACACGTAAAACTATTTCTAAACTTTATTAAGAAGTACAGGGCTACTGGAAAACTTTTATTGCTTTGCGTTCTGCATATCTGGTACACAGAACAAAGTCGGGTACAAAGAACACTACATATGGTAGAATTCACAAGATATTTGGCAGAATTCACTGAACTAATCAAATATCTTGCGAATGATTAGTGTTTTTGGCAACCAGGGGAAGGATAACAAAGAAAAAAAAATACCTGAAGCCTCCTCGAAAGGAAACTTGCAGCCTTCTGACTGATTCATAAAATTTGCAGAATCCATTAGACAAGCATGGAGCTGCACAGAAAACATAATTTACAGAATTGGAAGAAACTTCTTGAGTGAAAGAACATAATTGAAGGTTTTATGAGTTAGTAAACGGATTTACATCAGGAGGGCTATCTAGTAATAAAGAGGGAGATTCAAAGAGACTTTGAAGGAGCTTTAGCTTTTGTTCCGGTGAATTCTTTAGACGTCGATTTGCTGATCGCAAGGACTCCGGTTCCTCTTCCTCCACTGACGCCACTGTCTTCGCCACCTTCCCACGACGACCCACCATCTTTCCCTCTCTTGTCTCTACGAAAATGGGGATGGAATTCAGTTATAAATATATATTTGGCTTCTTTTTTTTCTCCGTCTTGCATGATTGTATTGTTGCGGATGTTGACGATGATGGTGATATCTTGTCGCTTAAGTGTTTGGAGGCGTAAATAAACATTAAAATCTTATTCGTTTACAATGTTTAAGGCGTAAATGCACTTTCAAATTTTATTCGTTTACGGTAACGACTCAGAATGTTTTGACTGTGGGGTGAATTTTCTTTAAAGAGGTCATATTTTAAACAAAAAAATAAAATAAAAGAATATTTTTTACCCCTATGTATAGAAATATTCTGAATTAATAGTAAATAGCAAAAAATTTCCAGTAATATTCGCAATACATAGTGTTAATCTTTAAATTTTTTTTATTTGAAAAAGAAATAATATATGCAACGAACTATTAATTTCTTGAGACATGTTATTATTGAAATACAAATATATTATTAACTTGTTATATTAAAAAAAAAGAATGCACACTTTTATTTGTAATATAAAATAATACAATATTTTTAAATTTATATATTATCACAGTTACACTAGTACACTACCATTCTATCATTAATAAACTAATCGTTCAATCAATTTTAGAGTAAAATTTAATATGAAACATAAATATATCCTTAAAATTCAAGTTTATAAATGTGATTTTCTTGCAGAATGGAGAGAATAATATTTTAGATTGTATTGTCTAAAAAATTAAATTCATATGTATTAATTTTAAATTTTAGAATTTTAGAAAAATTTTAAGAAATCAAAATGAAACACATTTTGGGAAATAGATGAAATATTAACTGTTATGAACTTGTATTTTTCAAAAGATGCATTTAGATACCCTATATATAGAAGAAAAAAAATTTGAATAAATCCTAAGGGTGTGGCCCCCACTGTCTCCGGTGTAGGGTTGTCCCCGTTTGTTTACAAATAATTTATTTCAAATATAACTTATTTAATTCACAAACATAAAGCACCAAAATTAGTGTTGTGAGATTTGAACTTCCAAATACTCCCTCATTTCTTTTTTAATTGATGTTTTAAAAGAAATACAAAGATTAAGAAATGTAATTAGTACTTTGTCGGATTAATTAAAATGAGTATAAAATCTCAATATTATTCTTCAAAATTTATTAGAAAAAATGAAAGATAAACAAATTAATATTTAATATATGAATAATATGGTAAACTAAGTTATTAATGAATAAAAAGAAATATATTTTACTATCTAAAAAGATAAATAAAAAGAAACAGAGGGAGTATATATTTTACCAAAAATGAAAACTGAAGTATAACTTCTTCTTTCTTTTTTTTTTGGTTCAAGTACATAATTCAAAAATAAAATATTGTATAAAATCTACTTTAGCATCAAAAGTAAGAATGACAATGGTGCGGTTCCGATTTTTTAATGATCTTGAACTGCACTGGTCTTAAAAAATCTTGAACCAAAACTGCACCGTACCGGCACCGGTCCAAGATTTTTCTCTACCAAAATTACATCGACCGGTTTATATTTTGAACCGTACCACATTGTCTTGCATCGGTCAAAAAATAATAATTAAAAAAAGATTTCTTAAACATGGATAATTAATGCTATTATTTATAAATTATATTAACTAGAATCAATTATATTCATGTCAATTTTAAATTTATAAATAGGACAAAGATATCTAATTAATAAACTTCATGATTAAATCAAGAATAAGACTAACCACAAATTATTTTATGTAACTAATAGTACTTCCTTCAAATAATATGTACAATATACCAAAAGTATTTAAACCAAAAAAAAAAAATTGAATTGGACATACTTACTCTCTGCCCGTGTTGAGTTAATTTTTATTAAATTAATTTAATATTTCTACAAAACACATTATAATAACATTTATTAAAATAGTTCAAAAAATATTAACAAGTAATATAAGAATATATGTTCAATTAAAATTAAGATAACATTGTTATGATTTTAATATTATTTAGTTTTAATATATATCAACTATATATATTTCAAATAAGTATATATAGAGCGGTTTAAGAACCGGGCACTCCGGTTCAAGAAGCGGTACAATGCGGTGCGGTGCACGAATGATTTAGAGGCAAATATCAAAACTATACTGCACTAGTTTCGGTTTCAAATTTTTTGCACCAAAATCGCAAGGCAAGTCCAATGGTTTGGATAAAACCCGACATGTTCAATGCGGTATAACCGGTTTTGATTTAAATTATCATCCCTAATCAAAAGTACACTTAAGTACGGTCTACTACTTTTAGAAAAAAGAGAATCTTTAATATGCATTGTGACGCCCCCAAAATAGGTCCACACAACTCATTTTGAGTCGCCAATAACATTCTACAAAAAATATAAATACAAATACGAATTTTCCCATATACAACTAATATTTGTCGTGCAAAATACGACCACACATATACTGTGACTTTCCAAACAAATATCGTACCGTATGGTACCACAGTATCCAAACCCAAATTATTACAATGCCGTAAAAAGACGGCAACACACGTTTTAAGTCTCCAGTACAATTATTATTAAACTATGTTATAACTTGATGAGGACAACCAATAACTCGGACCATTACTCCACTCCCCGGCTAGTCCCAGCTACATTTTCATTTCCTGAGAAGAACAATGGGACAAAACTGAAAAGGGTGAGCTCAAATAGCCCAGTAAGAAATATCATGACTAAGATAATGAAGAATAAAAATTATCTTTAGTCTTCAACAATAATAACTCAGAGATTTAAAGATATTATATTTGTTCAACAACAACTGCAGCGGAACGAACAATCCATTAGAAGAGTCAAGTAGATTATGATATCTACCATGTTCTATAAGTTAAAGGATCACCACCAATATTTTATCCCTGTAACACCAATCAACAATTCCTGTTTATGAACAACCAAATCAACAATTTATTATTCAACAGCCTCTCTTTGCACTATGTGCCAAAGATATTTATTTGTAACATCACCCATCATGATCATGCCAAACGCCAGTTCATCTTTGCACTACTGGCCAAAGAGAACTTTCACCATACGCCTTTGTTTGTAACACCAAAAGTCATGATTATACCAATACACAGTTTGGTCAAAATCATGTCACGCCAGTTCATCTTTGCACTACAGGCCAAAGAGAACTATCACCACCATTTAAGTATGAGGATGAGAATGATGACAATGATACAGTGAGATTAAGGATAGGGGTGAGCAATTCGGTTATATCCGAACCGAATAGCTTATTTGGATATAATCGAATACCGAAATTTTCTAAATTTCACTATCCGAATAACTAACTGAATTTAGGAATAACCGAATTACCGAAAACCGAATAACCGAATTTACAATTCGGTTATTTCGGTTAATAACCGAAATTAAGTTCCATTTTATCAAACAAAAAAAATCATTTCAAATTGGCAATACTAGAGTTTTCAATCACTAATGCCAATACACTTCAAGCTCACAATCTGACAATGACATTGTTTACAGTGATGTCAAAAACCAATTAGAGGCTGCTTTTATAGGTTGGACTTAAGCTACAGACGTGCATACATAGTGATAACAGATCGATGAAACAGAGTTGTTACATTGAAACATAAGAAGCATAAACAGAATGAAGCAATAATTTTGCCTTACTAGTCACTGAGATATCATATAGGAAATTTTATACTAAATAGAAATTTATACCCAAAGTTGCTCAGCTCTCTTACAGCTGTAATACCATTCTCAAATTTAAACTAATATTAAAATTTGACCAAAATATAATAATACCATACCCAGATCTAATAATAGCATTCCCAGATCTAACAAAACCTCCCATTAAAAACTAAACTAACAATACTCATCAATCTGGGACCTGAAACGCAGACGAGCACTAAAGTGAGTCCAACCAATGCCATCGTGAAAGTCATCGGGGGTTGATTCTAGATTCTGTCCACCGTGGCAGCCAAATTTTCGTAAGAGGTGTTGAAGTCGATCAAGGCAACCAAATCATCGTGGCCAACGTTCGATTGGATTTAGGGATTTGGGTTAGGGTCGGGCAGTTGGCAGAGGTTAGAGAGTGAGAGAGGCGAGAGAAGAGTGATAAGGCTTAAGAGTTGAGAGTTAAGTCTTAAATTTTTATATTTTTTAAATGTCTATTCGGTTATTCGGGTAACCGAATATCAAAATTTTAGTAACCGTATCCAAACCCGAAAACCGGATAGTAAAACGGTTATAACCGAATTGCAAAAAATAACCGAATAACCGAAATAATTCGGTTAAAAAATTTCGGTTATGTTCGGTTATTCGGTTTTACCCGATTTTTGCTCACCCCTAATTAAGGATAAAAAAAGCTTTATAATTTAATCAGTATCAAAGATTGACCAAATTGTCAACACGATGACCAAATTGTGGAGTCAAATTCAAGAATGATATTCAAGAAATTATTTCATGCTTCAACTATAACGTATAAAATGAAATAGAAAGATTCAAGTGAAAAGATATTAGATGAAGCACAAACTATTAAGGATATTCTACTAATTTTCAGGGATTTTCTCCATTTAAAAATAAGGTTTTGGAAACAAACAAAGATTTTTTATCATAAATGGAGAAATGTGAAAGAAAACGATATCCCTTAAAGAGTACAAAAGAAATGATACGTTATATGAGTATAGCAGAATATATGAAACTGCAAATGGATTTTCACCCGTCATGCGATAATCCGCGTAGACAGATTATTTCCACAACAGATTAATAAGTAATGAATACAAAGGGTTATTCACCAGGTACGACACTCGTACATACAGGTTATCCCCACAGAATAATAAGGAATGAATACAAAGGGTTATTCACCAGGTACGACACTCGTACATACAGGTTATTCCCACAGAATAATAAGGAATGAATACAAAAGGATATTCACCAGACATGCGTCATACCGCACAGACATGTTATCCCCATAAATTAATACAGAATGAATAACAACCTTTATGAGTATAATATCACTTACGAACATGAAAGCAAATAATATTATATATGAGTATGAAAGAAATGATATTCCCTACCTTCGTTAACAAAAGACCGGATGTTGCTTTCTATGAAGTTTACTAACTTTGGACAATACTAGTATTCTCACAAATACTCACAATAGCCTAGCACACTAAGAGAACTTAAGAAATTTAGAGAGAGAGGAAGTATAGGCAATGAAGGTGTGAAAATTTTTTAAGCAAACCCTCCCTATTTATAGGAAAATCAATGTGATGGCATTTTGGTCTTTTTCCCAACTTTTCTTGGTTTATTACGCTTATACCCTTGGCATATTCTTTTAATATCATCCATCCCTTTTTCTTCAATTTATATCATCCATTCATTTTTTCTTCAATTTATATCATCCATCCATTTATTCAAAAAGATTAATCCATTATCAAAAGATAATTCCATTATCAAAAAGATAAAACCATTATAAAAAAATAACTTCATTATCACAATAAATCCCTTTTTCTGTATTATTGAGTTAAATGTATTAATATCACAGATAGCATATACTCGCAATACTGACAACTAGATTATTCCCAGGAAAGAGGGGACCTTCCATAAAAATGGCGCGCAATTAAATAACCCCTTTCCTTGACAGAATTTCTAAACATTGTCAATAATGCTAAAATATCCTATCAAATAATATGAGTTACAATGTCGTGACAAATAATAAAAATATTATGCAGATGCTACTGTAACAATTATTGAATCAAGATATTGTGCAATTGTTACTTTATCAATTATTGAATCAATAATATAAAACACTGTGCGACACCGTGTGCTACTGTGGAATATCGTGTGCTACTGTGGAATAACGCGTTTTACTGTTCTTTTTATCACCGGATATTTCAACAGTTATCGGTTAAAGTTTTGCCGCCAATTTCTATCACTTTCTATATCCGACAGTTAACCCGTTGTGGGGCCCACTATCATTGACAATATTGTCATTTCGGCGTCGTCATACGGTACCGAATATAATATTTTCCGACAGAAAGAATATTCCCCGACAAAAGGAATATTCCCCGACATACTGTTTATCAGATAATTTGCATGTAACACCCTTAACTATTATTTATAACAATTAAGCACTTCACTATTTAGAAAAAAAAATAATCATAAAGAAAATAATAAATTTTTATTTCATAAAGTCGGGATCTTACATCGCACCTATCATATCCTTCTTTAATCTGGCTAATCTTTTAATCTGGATCTGGCTTGCTTATCAGTATTTTAATTTAGACCCTATGTAGGTAGCCCTAGCCGGTAATTCTGACGACTTGTACCTATCATATCCTTCTTTAATCTGACTAATCTTTTAATCTGGATTGCACCTATCATATCTTTCTTTAATCTAGTTAATCTTTTAATCTGGATTTGGCTTCTCTTTGCTAGCTTCCCTTCCCTTGCACCTATTATATTTCTTCCCTTTGCACGATGATTTTAATCTAACTTCCCTTTACACCTATCAGTATTTTAATCACCTATTATATTTCTTCCCTTTGCACGATGATTTTAATCTGGCTCCCCTTTACACCTATCAGTATTTTAATCTGTACTCTAGATAGGTAGCCGTAGTCGGTAATTTCGACGACTAGTACCTATCATATCCTTCTTTAATCTGACTAATCTTTTGATATAGATCGCACCTATCATATCCTTCTTTAATCTGGCTAATCTTTTAATTTGGATCTGGCTTATCAGTATTGTAACCATGTCAACCACATGCATAACAAGAAGCATTATCACAACTTGCGAACATTTTGGTATCAACAGTTACCAAAGTCACTAACATTCTTCAAATTGCAATCGTACAACATCAATGGTATTTACAATTATGAACCATCTTACACTTGTAAAGAGGTAAGTGTACGGAGATTTTTATATACAACAGAAGGCACTCGAAAATAAAATAAAAAAATCACAAGGTTTTTACAAATTGATATCACCAGAGGGAAGGACCCCCTCTTCAGATAGCCTTTAGAATAAGTTTGCTGGAATGATGGACCCCCATCGCAGCAGCTCTAACTACAGCACGAGTTTTGTACAACCTGCAGAATGCCGAGAATCTTCTGAGCTTCTTATTGTACCAAAGCATTTTAATTTTGTTAAGATAACATGTGAGTTGACATAGTAACACGTTAGTGTTTGAGTGTTTAGTTGAAGGCTTAATATACAAGTTATCACGAACAGTTAAGAACTCACCCTACGAGAGCAAGTCCCCAAGTAGAGAGGGTATAGAACATTGCCCCAGCATGCCAAATATCTAACATCGTATCCAACTTGCTCATGCCACCCAATGCTTTGTTCAGAGCTGTAAGTTCAAAATTTCATGTTATGATAACACCACTAGTTGCATATCAAACAAAAAACGTCATACTTAACGAAGGCAACACCAGGAAGGGGACAAAAGGAAATATTCGAGAAGGGGCTTGAACACAAGAACATTTTAATTTTACCAACGGCAAGGAAGTACTGAAGTAAATGAGTGCGAGTGCCCAACAAAATGGTCAAAAACATTTTAAGAAAGCAAGATTAAGAATAAGATTAACTGCACACGTACTCTTCTGGAGCTCCTCAGGTGTCAATTTCTGCAATTCCAAAGAACCAACTTAATTCGAGATCCATTATAATTTTATTCTAAAAACGTGAAAGAGAAGCAACAAGTTTTGGGTATCATATACCTGAGAGTTGGGGTTTGACAGAACACATTTAGCCATAAAGTTGGCAACCCCATCCACCACACTTTCTTCACTAACCATCACATAATTCTCATTATCAATAGTACTCCTCTCTTCGATGTTACTGGGAACCATCTCATCAGTGACCCAAACCCACCAACTTGGTTCTTCCGAGCTCATATTGATCAAGATTTCAGCTGTCTGTTGATCAGTTCCTAATAATGTAACAAAACAAATAATCATCAACGAACATATTCAGTCAGCAACAAGGAGCAAAAGACCTAGAGGCATAAAACTACTCATGGAGGGAAGAACAAAAAAGGAAAAAAATAAAACCTGATGCCTCCTTGAAAGGAAACTGGCACCCAGTTCCATCAACCGATTTCTGTTGGAGGGACTTAAGCTGATTCAAAAAATTTGCAGAATCCACAGATGCCATAAGACGAGCATGGAGCTGAACAGAGAAACGAAATCAGCTCAAACACATCTTCAATTACAAATAGATGAACAATAACACATACAGACAACAAAAACTAATTAAGTATTCTAAGGATCCTCTTAAAAATAACCAAAAAAAGGGATATCACTTTTGGAAGGCAGCAGCAAAAGCACAAATTGAGGGTACTTATAGGAGTCGAGGGTGCCCCATGGACTGGTCATGTGCAAATCACATGACCTCATGCCACGTGTCAGGAAGGGGCCTTTCGAGTATGCCTTTGCGAGGCCTGATCACAAATACCTTCCTAGTCACCAAACCAACACCCTCAACCAAATGCCAAGAAAAGACCTCCTTAAGTCTTCTGCCAAGGGGCTTAGAAGGCAGTTGCTTAGCCTTCAATCTTCTAATGTCTAGCTTCCAATCTCGTATCTTAAGACTTTTGACACGACTCACGAGGGACTTGCAGAATGTCAAACAAAACAAGTTCCAGTAAGGAGGACATAGCCCTCAACTAGCTTCTGCCAGCCACACCTAGCCTTCGCTAGGGGGGGCTTTGGCCAGGTTCCCTTCTTCGGGTCCTTTCAGGTAAACTTGGGGGTTACACACGTTTTGTCCGGATCGTTTGCGGTGAACGCAGCCCTCATTTATTCACAGGCTCACAATATCCAAACAAGTAATTAAAGAAGTTAACTTGAATAAAGTCATTTTTCAATCAACAAGATAAGCCATCAATAAACCACATGGCCAATTCCATTATCTACATCATTCTTAAGGAATGAGCCACCTATTGTCATTGAGCACCAGCTTCAACAAACACATCAGAACAACAAACTACCACAACAATTTCGCAATTTGGGAACAGAATAACATTGAACTAACATTTAACATTTCCTTCAAATTACACTGATCCACTTAGAACAAAGGCATTATATAATTGATGCTTCTTGGTCCACTATATTGAATTTCAACAGAACATGACCAACTTCAAAATTAGAAACTGCAATAATTCCAAATCATAATAAATCTTCTCTATCCCACCCACACAAAACACAAACTATTATCTATAATGCATATATGGTTATACTGAATAATTGCATCAAAATAATTTAAAAGATTTTTTTTTTCCATAAAAAAAACAGAAATAAGAAATTTGGATAATTAATAAGTCCAAAGAAGTTTATATAGCAATAAGATTCCGACGGCTTAAATTTACAATTTACATTCGAGAGTAAGTTCAATGATAAGAATTTGGGAATAAATCATATTAAGCATATGATAATCAACAAAATTAGAAGAAAACGTTGATTGAGGAACATAATTGAATAATTTGAATGAATGAATTAGTAAACGTACGTCAGGAGGGCATTCTGGCAATAAACAGGTAGATTCTGAGAGATTCTGAAGGAGCTTGAGGTTGTCCTCCAGCAGATTCTTTAGACGCCGATTCTCCGATCGTAACGACTCCAATTCCTCCTCTTCTGACGGCGTAGTCTTATCAATTTGAGAATCGTGGTGTTCGTGGGGTTGATTGTATTTGTGACAACATTCCACGGCGGTCAACGCAACTTCCGCCACCTCCATCACCGTCTTCGCCACCTCGATCGTCCCACGACGCACCATCATCACTTCCTCTACCCCCTCTACAAAAGTTGGAATTCAATTCTGAAAATTTGGGGATTTTTGGAACCCTAGCTTTTTTCTCTCTCTCTTGCGTGATTGTATTGTTGAAGATGACGATGGTGGTGATTGTTTGAGAAAAAAAATAAACATTGAAGTTCCATATTTATCTTGAAATAATAATATTTTATTAAAATAATAATAAGATTATGTTGATAAATTAAAAGACAATTTATCATGTATATTATTAATAACAAAAATAGTGCGTTTATAAATAATTTTTTATGAAATGGATGACGTGACTCTTAATAAACAAGTGAAGGATAAAGAAAAATAAAAAATTCAAGAGCAAAAGGCTTACTTAAAAAACAAGTTTCCAAACAAAGTCTTTATATTACTTCTACATATATCTATTTTTTTCGATGACTTATTTTTTTGTTTAATATTAAATTTTAAAGAGCAGATATTGACACGACAAAAAATATATAAACTATTTGAACATACTATCAATAATAAAATTTATTATTTTTTAAAATTAAATAAATCGTATCAATTTTTATATTTCATAAAAATACATTCGTATATGTAAACTGAAAATGTATTGAAACCACAATTTAATCAATATAAAAAGTTTCGTTCATATTTTTCTTCCAGAATTAAATTGCCTTCTAAGAATTACCTACCATCTCATATGTTTGTTAAACCGGTCGTATCCTTTCTTCTGGTTCCATTTATTTATTTATTTTTATTTTTATTTTTTGTGTGCAAAGGAGGCCTAAAGGCCCTACTACAATCATTTGCTAGCAATTAGCATTGTTAGGATTTTAAAAGGAGATCCCCTACTAAAATTTATCACAAAACTAAGTTTATCTGTGATCTATGTTAGTACCGTGTTATATAATATTGAACAAAAGTTTAAATTTAACGAAATCGTTATTTTTTTAAGATAATATTCGTCCTATTTACTATAATAGGTTAATCAACGAATACGCCTCTCAAGATAAAATTGACACCAAAAAATCTAAACTTTTGTTACTGTTTGCAGTAACAATAACAAAAACAAAACGAAAAAATGCCTTTCCTTTTATTTGCTTATAAACCCATGTGTAACATACTCAAATAACATATTTAAAACATGATCAACATGCCAACTTTTTTATAAGTTCTCTCTTAATAATCCATATAAAATCCCAAGAACTCTTCTTCTTTAGAAAGTATTCATGGGATTTTCAAGTTCTAAATATCAAATTAACTAGAACTACCAAAGATCATGACTTCATAAAATCATGAACTTTAGGGGAAAAAAACTCAACAATCCATTTCCTTCGCATTGCATATGCATAAGCCTAATATTCCACGGCCTGTCCAAGAACTGCCGGATGTGTCCAACATAACTGCCTAGTCCTCTTCAACAAGTGTACTAAATTTTGCATTTACTATAACCAAAATGATGAGGGAAATAAATTATAAACTCAGGAAAAGAGCTATATAGCCTACATGAGTTTACATCGACCTCAATTTCCTCAGAACTGTTAAAAGATAAGATTTCAAATGGCTGGTTTACAATCTGGCCGCTTTTCTCACTGGCTTCTGCACTTTAGTGCCGCACTAAGAAGTATGACTTTAGTAGTGATTGCTCGATCTTTGTTAAGATTGTCTCCAAATTAGTTTCCATGAGCACCGGTAAGGAGCACAAACATCAATGGAAAGTGTTGGAAATCAAACATTGAGGTAATCTTCCCAACCACCTTTTTCTAGCTTTTCTGCCTTCACCAAGACATCATCTTTTGTGTCTTCTTGATATTGAGCCATTCTGTGAAGTTGAAAAAGATGGATACAAATATGTTACATTTGTTTGGATATATAAAGAGTGAGAGTGAGAGTGAGAGGGAGGGAAGGCGGGAGGGAGGGAGGGAAATGTCAACCTTGCTTGTAGGCTGCCATCACCAACCCCTAACATTCTGACTGCGAGCAGGGCTGCATTGGTGGCATTGTTTATTGCAACAGTTGCAACTGGGACACCCCTCGGCATCTGCAAACCAAACAAATGAGAGACTCCATCATATAAACCAACTTCAGAAGAAATGATGTAAAGGATATAGAAGTTACAAAGAATAATCAGGAGATAAGTTTCATTGAATAAGACTGATGGGAGTATACATGATAGCCCTGAAGCATGGTTAACAGTTATCATTCTCCATGCATGGAAGAATATATTGGCAATGATCACATATTTTTAGTTTTCCCGATACTGTTGTAAATTATTTCTTTTGTATAAGTAAACACAAGTAAAAATGACTCAATCGAATACTAATATTTTGTTAGCATAATCTAATTTTGCCATGGGGCCCCTTTCTGTAAAGACAATAAGTGTGTGTGTGTGGGGTGGGTGGGGGTGGGGGTGGGAGTGGGAGTGGGAGTGGGGGTGGGTGGGGGGACAAATACATCATGCTATAAACCTTCTGCTAATATTTCATACTCCCAATGAAGAAAGAGAGCACCTAACAGCCAAAACGTTCTTATCTGAAAAGCTAGCGAAAAGGCTATATAACTTCTTCACCATCTTCCGGTATTTTTCTTGATTATCGCAAGTGATGCTGCATGAGTGTTCAAAGGTGGGCTTCTGTTTGGTTCTCCAAAAAGATCTAGAATTCTAGATAGCCCAAATTGTAAATTAAATTAATGCCAAATTGTGAAATAAGTATGTATGATCCTCACTACGCTAGACAGTAGTCTTCAAGCCTCTTCGAATAAATCTTGTATGCATTGGCATAATGACACCAAACAGAGTTTAATGCTTAAGAAGGTATTCTGAACTAATTAGAAAATAGTACCTGAACAATTGACAGTAGAGAGTCCAGTCCATCCAATGCAGAGGCGCGTACAGGAACACCAATAACAGGCAAGGGAGTCAATGCAGCTACCATGCCTAAAATATAGGACCTTATTCAATGGCGAGAAGACTTTAATACATTAGAATGGAATTTATGAAGCATTTCTCATATAAGCTAACCTGGCAAGTGAGCTGCACCACCTGCACCAGCAATGATAACCTGGATACCTCGCTCCAATGCAGACTTAGCATAAGAAAACATCAGTTACGGTGTCCGGTGTGCTGAAACTATTCTCACCTGCAAAATGTATTTCATGAAGGTCTACTATAACTTGATACAGAGGATAATAGTTAAAATTCTGATGACTGAAATATCAAGCTAAAACGATGGGAATGTGGAAATAACCTCAACAGGCACATCAAACTCATTCAAAATCTTTGCCGCATCCTTCATTACAGGCAGATCTGAATCAGAGCCCATTATGATTCCAACATGCGGTGTGACTGTGTTTAGAAAATTATGCGAGAAACATCAAGACTTCATACATGTTCAAAAGCAACAGCGTGTCATAGAGCGGAAAAATGCTCCAAATATCACTCCATAGTCAATAAGAAGTTGCAAAAAACATACTGGAGACAAGTCATGTTCGCAGAAGAAAATTAACTTGGAGATTTGTTTGCTAACAGTATACAGTTTAGTCAAATATATATAGTTATCAAGAATCTCGTAAGAAACAGACCTGTGGGTTGATCATCCATACTTTCATCCTTCAGCATTGATTTTACCCTTGCTTCAACAATGCTCATAGAGGGGCCAACAACTGTAATGTGACCCATCTTTCGCTGCTTTCGCATTTCTACAATATCATTACAAAGAAAAAATTAAAAAAATATGTTATTCAGTGAAAAATGAAGGGAAGAGATGGTAAATAAAGCTCGAGTGTACATCAACAAATTCCTACCTGGTTTATCGTACCAATGAATTGTTGCTCCAGAGATTCCCAATGCCCTTCTGATGAGTTGATGAGCCACGAGGAAACCTGGATCTCCCTATATGCATAGTGAACATTTTTGACAATTTGAATAATCATTGAAGTAACATAGAAACAAAGAGATTTCAGTGGACGCGCTGAACTCAACTAAAACGGAGAAAGTCAAACAAGAATATGAGCCTTCTGCCAACAATATCATAGATGGACGAGTATTTTTGGGCAAAAAATACAATATGATCATGTGAAGTCACAAAGAGAGAACAAAGGTACATGGAGAACACGAAGATAGAATATATTATTTTTTGTATTAATATTAACAATACATCATATTATCCTTGTAGTATTAAGCTAATTTTTAAATTTTCTCACTTGTTTGACTTTACCCTTCCTACAAAAATTAAAATTTGACTGCAGCATGGTGCCATCCTAACTGATTGATGTTGGCTTTGGGAAAATTCCCGCTAAGAGGATTGGGTAAATATTGAGACCTAATTTTGGTAACATAAACGTTGTCTCTTCATGCTTTAATGGCATGTTACTGGTATGAAGATCATTACCCAAAACATGATATTGAACAAAACATGGAAATTTTGTAAAGTTGTGTGTATGATGCTAGTATGCAGTTAAACATGTATATGCCATGTTTGCAATTTGATTTTTGAATCTCTCAATCAGCTGATGAATGACCAAAGTGATATGTTAATAAACAGCAGAAGCTGTTCTAAAACTTAAACAGTTGTATCGTATTCTTGGCATGTAGGGCCTCCACCCACAAACTTTTGTGTGTGTGTGTGCATGACATGCCTACATGCATGTTCATGTGTATGAGCACTCACAATAATGCTTCTACTTGTTTTTTTTTTGCTTTATTTATTTTTATTTTTTTGATAAGCAAAAATGCTTTTATCTGTCTCAGCAACAAAGATTCAAGCAAGTCAGTTTCGATGTTTGATAACAAAAATTAATTATGGGCATCAATCTCTAATAGATATTACAAGCAGACAACTAGAAATATAAAGAATTTCACCTCATCTTCACCTAATATATTGTACATCATAGCAGCTGGAGTTTTCATTGATGGATCACCAAGTGGAAGACCAACTACAGCCCGCAAATGCTGCTCGTATTGTGAAGTGAAACAAGATTCAATTGAGTGGTGCCCACTATTATGAGGTCTGGGAGCTACTTCATTTAGTAAAATCTGGAGTTAGAACAAATGAAGACAGAAAAGTCACATGACATTGAAAGAAAAGAAATCCAAAAAGTGGAATAAACATACACCGAGTTGTTATACAACCTGACCATCCGCTGTCAAAAACAACTCAACTGCAAAAACACCTGCACCTTCTAATGAGCTAACAGCTCTGTGTGCAACATCAGTTGCAAGTTTCATGATCTTCCATGGCACATTAGCAGGTGCCTTAACAACGTGACAAATGTTTTCCCTATAGAAACACAAAGATCCTTAGGAAAATGAGAATTTTTTAGTACATGCCATACCATATGAATGACAACATGCATAAATTTGTTTAGCTACTATCTTGCCTGTGAATAGTTTCAACAACTGGATAGCATAGAATAGAATTATCTCTTCCTCTTGCCACGATAACAGCAAGCTCCTGAATTATATAAAGAGGAGGTATTTAAATAATTGGCTCAGTATATAAGTACAAATGAACATACATATAGCAATTGCAAATACAACACTAGTTTTAGAAACAAGCAAATAAACAACTACATAAATGATAAAACAGATCATAGCATCAGATAATACAACACAAGATCAGCATGAAAAAGCATAGTCATGGGTTTGATACTCCACAAAGGCAATGATCTCCTTTGGGGCTACCTAAACAAAGTTTACTGTGGGTTACTCGGTGTGTGTGGTTTGTGGAGTATTGTGTACATGTGGTGGTTGGCCCATTGCACACCGGGAACCAGCATCAAAAGAACAAAAACAATACAACACCAAGACAATTTAAACTTTGGAGTTTACAATTATCTATCACAATATTTTGTGAGAACCATTAGGATGTATAAGAAGGTACAGGTGTAATTTCAAATATAGGCGGTCCCATTGCTTAAATACTCCCCCTGTTCTGCAAAGATTGTACCTTTAAGCTTTACTTTGCCTCAAAATAATTGAACTCCTGTCTTAAAACTTTCAATCTCTAAACTAATCATCTGAAATAGTTAAACCACAAAACAGCTAATTGGTCAAGCCCACAATGAAGCAGGGAAGTAAATTCTATCCCTCAACAATGCTCATTGAAGATCATTGTTACTTAGTTTATATCTTTATAGGATGGAGCATAAATATGATAAATGGGTCTAGAAATGAGCATTCCAATTTAATTTTATTTTTATTTTCAAATATTAAGAAGAACAAAAGTAAACCAAACTAAATATGTCTAAGCATATCTTATACAAACCTTAATATTCAAAATAAAATTCAAAAAAAATGTAGGACTCTTACTTCCAGACAATGTGAGCATTAAATATAACAATGTTCTTTAAGGAAAGAAAAGGACAATAGCTCAACCTTTAACATAATCGTCTCTAGTATAACAAACTTGTAGTGCTAACTAAAAACATTGCATTCTTTTTGTAATTAATTACTTTCTATAAAAAAAAAATAAGCTTACATTTGCAAACACCTTATTAAATTTTAACTATGTGATCTATTGAATGGTTCAAAGTATTAGCCATTAAGCTGAAATATCGGTCGGTGCCGAACCGCACCCTTGACACGAATCATAAAATTAAGAATTATTCATGTAAATGGTAATTTTTGGCAACTCAGCGTAACGTAGCAATTTCGAACCAAATAAAAGAGAAATCACAGCGTAAAGGGAAGAAACACCACAAAAAAAATAAAATCGAATATGTTGAAAGCTATAAAAGAGAGACGACAAAAGAGAACAAACATTTCTGTATAGATTATACCTAAATTGTACCTACCTAGCCTAGTTAAGTATACCTAAAAAAAATGAAAAATATTGTACTTCAAATATACTTAGTTAAGTTAAATTGTACTCAAAATGTACCTATATAGCACCTAGTTAAGTATAACCTTAAAAAAATATTAAAAAAATGTACTGAATATATAATTAATTAAGCTCAATACAACTTGAAAAAATTGCACTTAAAATATACTTAGTTAAGTTAAATTGTACCTAAATTTTACAGAACATATGTGCTCAAACATTTGAGCTAAGATAATATCAATATCAACTTTATTCATACGTAAAATTGATTAAACATATATGCGAGATGTCTGTTTTATCATTGGGACACTGTTATGTGTACTAGATGGTGTTTTTTGTGAGCTTAATTGATTTATCTTGTTGTTTTTATTATTTAAAAATTTATCACAGTTTTTTTATTAAAAAATTTAAAGCTCCTAACTAGCTAATTATGTGTATCACCCGAAACCAATACCAAGTCAAAAAATGAGTCAAATGACCTTCTAAAACATAGGCTGCTACTGCAACTTTGAACCATGAATTGAAACCTACCGATCCTACCCCCTAGAAAATCACCTGGCAACCATATGGAAGAGCTTTCGCTCAAAAGCAGGTAAGACAACAAAATTGATGGGTGTAAAGGAGGAAATGGAAGTTTATGTAAAGAAAACGTCAGAGTGTGGATCATGTGTTGTATCATTGTTCAATGGTTCAAGGTTCCGAGCCTATTTTAGATGTTTTATTTATCTTATGAGATGATTGAATCAGTAAACGAATTAATTCTCAGCTGGCTTGTATATAGATGGAGAAAAGGGGGAAACTTAAATGGGAGAGAGCTCCACTTTACCTTTTCTGGAGCTTTTGAGAGAGAAATATAAAATCTTAATAAAGGAAGAGTGACCCTTATCTAGAAATAAAGCATCAAATGAATTAGTTGCTCTGTCATGTTGCCTTTCCAGGAACTTTTGAATCTTTTTGCTTTTCCAGAAAATATGCCTGGAGTAGAGTTCAGTAATTTCACAGACAAGAAGCATTGCTTACACAAGGTACGCTAGAAAAAATCACTTGGCAGTGAACAAATTTCTAAGCCAATGCCAAATTGAAAGATACTAACCTTTACGAAAGGTGCCCATTTCTCCACATATAAACCATGATCATATCCTCCAAGACCTGCAGATGGAGATCAATATGGAAACATGAGGGAGAATATATTGAGCTTCTACTAACGAAAGAAGAAATGTTTGTGTTAGCGACCAAATGGTTCGCAACAACAAAAGAAAAGCTTCAGAAGAAAGTGAAACATGTCGCAACGTGACCTTTGAAGGACGCTTAGGAGTTCAGAGAGAAAGATAAGCATATATATTATAACGAAAGAGAGAGAAGTGACGGCTAGAATGGTAGATGCAGTAGTTCAGGTTGATAGTGTGAAGCACCCTATTCCAATGTTAGGTTGGGTTTTGATTTTTGAAAAGGCTTTAATAAAACATAGAAATAATTGTAGAAACATATAAGCAAAAGTCAAATTCAATTCAAAATCCAAGAAGGATAAATTGCTGGCATTCAGCTTCAATCAAATCCAACCTTTAATTTATTAAGTTCGGGTGGAGTTCAGTAAGGAAGGGTTGGTATGGAACTATAAGCAAACTTTACATTATTCTTCAATTTTCTTCAAACGCAATCAAAGAGCGTAATTGATATAGGACGGAGGGAATAACTGATGTATGAGCATATACCATTTACAGCAGAAGTAAGCTCCTGCTCGCTTTTAGCAACAGCATTACCACGACCATCATAAGCCAATCTTCTGCTCTTCACCATAAGAGGATATCCAAAGAGGTCACCTGTTCTTTTGGCACTTTCAAGGTCATTTATCTGTCTTAGCCATTCTCATTATCAAAACACGAGAAAATTAGCTATATACTCAGCAAAATGAAGATCATTTCTGGATATTGATTAACAGATACCGACCTGCCTAAACTCTGGAAGTGGAATGGCATGTCGAGAAAAATGAACTTTCTGAAGATATTTATCCTGTGAAGGAAAACACAAGTCCATATTATAAATTTAACATATAACAATCTTTCATACTAAACTGTGAAGAAAACAAAATGACCACTAGCAATATCTGTATAGCTAATATTTTCCCTGTGATTGGTTGCTGGAATTTGAGAGAATTAGCAGTTTAGCTGGATAACAACTAAATTTAAGCCTTATACTCTTAGAGGCCAAAGTATATAAGTAAAAAATAAAAAAAAATTAAAAAATCTTAAAGATAAAGGAATGTTTAGGAAAAAAAATTAAAGAAGGAAAGAGCTGTTGGAGTTATAATAACAAAATCCGATCATAGAAAAAGAAGGACAATCATCACTTCTCAGAATTCAGCACTTTTTACCTCACCCCTCCCCCAAATGATCAAAACTCAATTAATAGGGTTAAAGTAGTATTCACTAACAGACTAACTCCTATGCAGTTGAATTAAGCACTTGTACTAACTTTATGAGTCTAATAACAATTAATTTTTAACTTTATGAGTCTAATTTCTGGCAACCGTAGATAACCTTAGATACTTTGTTTAAGTAGCATCAACTATGAAGATATTCCAATTCCCTTTTCATTGACGTCTAAACGACGGCTAGCAAATGGAATGCTTCAGATAACAAATTTATATTCATTTCTCTCTTTTAGCAAACAAATTTACCTGAATAATTCTGATTGTGGAGGCTTTAGGCTGGCAATCTACCCCTTGTTGTTCAAGCTTCTCTAGAGTGGTGGCATCAACATGTTCAATTTCAACAGTCAATACTCCACATCTAAGTAAATAAATTCAGGATTAGCTGTCAACATAATTCATAAATAAGGTGAAGCTATAATTAACGGTATACAAAGATGCAAAAGAAACATAAATAGGAAAACTAAAGCAAGAATGCCAGTCAAACCCAACCTTCTCGAGAATTCTTCAACCGTGGCGCTATCATCGTAGCTTCCCACCATATGATAATGAGATAAAGCACTTGCTGGGCAGTTCTCCATTGGGTCCAAAACAATCACTTTGATTGCCATCTGGGATGCTGCTTGACACAGCATACGACCCAACTGGCCTCCTCCCAAAACACCCACAATTGTTTCCGACATACCATGAACTGTTTCAGTATCCTTCCTATATAAACATTATTTAGTAGGATTTAGGGTCACTCTCAAATACGAAACAGTTAGTGTTCTAACATTAAGTTTCATCAACTAAACAGAGTCGCAGAAACCTAGTTCCCCCATTCACAAGTGTAAGTCCTAAAAAACGAAATAATTACATTTGTAATTTGAACTTTGAGCTCATATCCTATTTGAGACAGTCTTTTGACATTTTATGACTGTAAACTTAACTGATTTAAATAGTCAGACATTTTGTTGGGTTGGTAAAGTAACATTGAGTAATGGATACACACACACACACACAGAATGGTAAATTAGAGTCGGGGAAATGCAATAATTATAGAGGCAACCAAATAACCAGTTATATATATGACTTAAGTTAAAGAATGCAGTTAAAGGCCATAGCTTTTAAGAATTATGCATAAAACCCATTTCCATTCATTAACAATTCCACATATTTAGTCAATAATTGCAGTTAAAAAGAAAGGGGATAAGTTCTAAAAGTACACAACTTGAACTTCTTGAAACTTATAAAAAAAAAAAAGTTCAAAAATAAAAAAGTTGTACCCTTTTTGTGAAGCTTTTTGAACTTAGATTGATGCTCGGCAAATCAAGGGCTTCAAAGTTAGAGAAAAAGAAAAAGAAGGGAAATTTCTGTGAATTGAGAAGTCAAACAGAGCTGCACCTTTTTCCTGAAAATTGAAAGAAGAACCGAAAAGCTGATTACCACCAAGGGCTGCCGTAGAACTAAGCATTCTCTCTCTCTATGTTTTTCTCTCTCCTCCAAAAACCCAGACACCAAGCGGGAGTTTGTTTTGGACTTCAATGTTTTCGATTACCTATAATCTCTGTCTGATGTTTTTCGAACACTGCTTGAATACAAGGGACGGTAGCGACCTAATACCAAATACTAGTAACCACCCCTAAAAACAAAGAAGTTAACAACACCAAAAAAACCAAAAAAACCAAAAAAAATAAAATAATAATAATAATTATTCCATCCGTCCCAAATTAATTGCATTTCTAGGACTTTTTAAAGTCAAATTGACTATTTTTAAAACTAATTTTTTTACTATTTTTGCTAACATATAGGTAAAGATATTATAACCAAAAGAAAGTATATACAATTTATTACTAATTTCAATTTTTATAATTTTAGAAATATATTTATATATGTTTAATTATTAATTTTAAAAATAGTCAATTTGACTTTAAAAAGTTCTAGAAAAGCAATTAATTTGGGACGGAAGGAGTAATACTCAGTGTTTAATGTTGGATATATAAATAAATAATAATTAATATCACTCTGTCCCAAATTAATTGCTCAATTTTAATTTTTTTAGTCAAATTGACTATTTTTAGAATTAATAATTAAGCATATATAAATATATTTCTAAAATTATAAAAATTGGGGTTAGTAATAAATTGTATATACTTTCTTTTGGTTATAATCTCTTCACCTATATTTTAGCAAAAATAGTAAAAATATTAGTTTTAAAAATGGTCATTTTGACTTTAAAAAGTCAAAATTGAGCAATTAATTTGGGACGGATGGAGTACTAAGTTAACACGGTGTACCAGTCACAAAAATAAAATTTTATGACATGCACAAACACAAATCTAACAAATTAATTTATAAGTTACAAGTTTAAAAAAAATGTGAATTTTCACTTTAATTAGAAATTTATGAATATTCTAAAGTTGAATTTTAAAAAAAATATATATAGGATAAATTTGTTATATATGTGAACTTCTAATCATGCGTAACATTATAACATAGTAAAAGATGGGTAAATTGACCTATTTTTAATAATGAATTTTATTTGAGTAGTAAAAATAATTATGGATTAGATAATTGTACATTATTATTATAAATTTGAATTATCTTTGTACCACATATATATATATATATATTTATATTTATATTTATATATATGAGTTTGCGAGAACTCAATAATTTTTTTATTAAAAATAATTTAATATTTTTACAAGTAAGAGAAGATATGTGAAGTTAATATTTGCATTTGTTGAAATATCAAATTTTTTTAAAAATAAAAATTAATAAGAATCTCTCTTTGTAAGTTGAACCTTTTAAAATTTTGTACATTTATTGCAGGTTATCTGTATCCAATGACGACCTATTTAAACTTTTGAAGATTGCTTTACAAAAAATAAAAATAAAAAAACTTTTGAAGATCATAGTGTAAACTTTTTCTACAAAATTGTGTTATTGGTATGGTAGTTATTTGAACTACGTTGTGTTGGTCCCAAAAATAAATAAATAAAGATGCATACCAAATGTTATTAGATACTAAAAATAAATAAATAAAGATGCATACCAAATGTAATTAGATAATAATTTTTAAAAAATGATAATCAATTATTAAACAAATTATCAGTAAACGGTTAAATAAGAACAAGAAAACGGTTAAATTAAATTAAAGAATTACACAGTTTCAAGAAAACGGTTAAATTTTTACCTGTTGCTTTTGATAATTTAGGGACATATAAGAACAATAATAAAATTTGACGAGTAATGCTATGATGGTGCCAAATAGATACACAACCAGGAGACAAATAACAAAAGCTCTATCCATCTATATATATAAAATGCTCCTACAGTATTGAAAGCCATGATTTGAGCTCAGGCTCAGGCTCAGGCTCCGGCTCCAGAATTAGGCATGGAATTTATGATTCTGATGATGATGATGATGCATCATTCAGTTAAAATATGTTTCTCCAACCTTTACCAAAATATTGATCCTAAATATTTCTTTTGGCTAAATAAATGCCTGTAAAAATACTAGTGGCTATCCTGCCTTGGTTCATGAAGCAGTCAGTTCCCACTCTGGAGGATTCGTCTTACTGCATTTGCAAGATCAGTAACATGTTTATCGTCACATCCTACAGGGAATTTAAGATTAAAGAAAGGTTATTTAACTATTGTATGAAAGAGAACCGGGATAGCTAATATTGAACCAACTCTTAATGACTGGTAAAAATTAATATGAAGTCTGAAAAACCTTACCTAATTGAGCAAGCGCCTTTTCAAGATGGAACAGGTAGTCTCTATTAGGTCCTGAGGGTCCTTCTGCATTAATAATTTGCCTGCACAAGTGAAATTGGAATCCATTTGTTATGAGTTTCGAGCTAGAGGGTGGCTCCCTAAGGACAATGATCTGGACATGCATAGCATATTGAATAGTGTGAGACGCTAGTAGTTTATGATTATAGCCATCATCATCATCATCAGTCCGAGAAGCTAATTTGAAGACATTTTCTGCTTGGGAGAGGATGAACAGGACCATTTATGCGATAACTCATCCGAAAATGACAGTCCATGTTTGGACATCAAAGCTCGTAAGGAACGTTTGAGTTTAATATAACCAAAGGCCTTGGATCAAACTTATATGAATATAATGAGTTTTGGCATTAACTTTGGAAGTGGACACTAGTTTCACAGCATCTCAGAAACTGAAGTTTGGCTCTAAATTTGGGATATGAAGAGAGTAATATAAATGAAAATGGGAGGAATTGGGTGATTATGCTAGCTGCTCATCTAGTAATAGTGGCTGGGGTTTGAATGAATTTTAGTTCATTGAACCCCAGGCATTCCATGGAAAATCAATCTGCAATATTTTCAAACTCAAAATCGATAAGATTTATTAAAAATTATGAAATAATAAATCTTATAATCAGTGGTACTTTTTAAATAAATCTATGTCAATTTTGAGTTTAAAAATGTCTTAAGTTGACTTCAAAAAGTCAACAATGATCTTATATTTTGGAATGGAGGGAGCATATCACAAAGGATTAAGTATCCAGATACAAGGATTCTCTCAAAGAAATACTGGTTGTAAATACTACCGAATAAAGAACCAACATGAAGCACATGCCTAGCAAGTTCTTCAAGTGATGCAGGACCCAAGTAGTTCTCGTTCAGCTTCTTGTCTGGAGATGCTATATATCTAAATAATCAAACAATCAGTTATAATCTAGTCAAAGAAACATGTATATGTAATCATGCAAACAGTTCTGCGGTTTTTGCGACTTACACCATTACTCCAGAAACGGCCGGTGTTGAAGCTGTCGGGTCCTGAAATGAAATTTGGTAGGGTTTAATTAACAGATATATCAAGAGTTGAACATGATAACTATGTTGAAAAATCATTATTTTTCAGCATTGAACTTAGAACTTACTGTGAAGAAATCAAGATAAGCCTTCTTGTCATATTGTTTCTCCCTCACTTCTAGATGCTAGATGTCAAGACAACACAGAATGGAGTCGCATTACAAAATGTTAACCATTGAAGCATCAAAAATAGGAGCAGAAACTCGATACAAAATATATAACCTGGAAATTTTCTTCAAGCCTTCTATCATATTTAACAACAAAAGAATCTAGAACAGGTGCGCAAATGATAAGAAATTGCAAGGGGAAAAAAGGCATAATCTCAAACATTTGATAAAAAACACTCCAAAACTAGCAGTTTTGTACTCTTTTGTAGTCTATTCAGTCATAATTTCTTTCATGATAATTAAATTTTGTACTCTTTTGTTAATTTCTTTCATGATAATTAGAACCAAGTAAAGTCCCATCACAATACAATGCTGATATCTAGTTCTATTCTACTTCTACCATGCTTGAACCAACACAATCTATTAATAATGCTACCAGTTTGCAGGAAAAGAAAATAGAATGAACTCTGAAAGCTAGGAAGCAGGGATCTTCTTTGAGGAAAACACACTCTTGGATCACAATAATGGTTCGACAAAAAATAAAATAAAAATGTCTTCACCTATAAAGGTAGATTCCAACAAGCAAATGGGAAAATCTCACCAAAAGAAGTTAAAATGGGTCTTCCAAAAAATCTGAGATAAAAAACTTCAATAAGCAATTACACTGTTGTGATGGTTGATTCCAACTTTAGGAAAAAGATCATAAATTTATCCTTCATCGGAAAATGATAACCTCTATTTCACAAACTGGAAGTCCTAACTCCCTTCCAGGCATACAATGAGAAGATCATCCCCAAAACTTCTCCCCTTTTTCTTTGTGCGTTATAAATTCTACATTATAAAACCTACCTGTAAAGTTTCATAATTTCCTCATTGTGTGTGCATATGCCTGTCAATGTATACATGTAGTTGATGTGTAGGCATGTGTGAGAAAGATAGGTACAGAATATCCAATAACCAAAGTAAAAACCATACCATTAATGCAGCCTCTTCTTCTTTGCGAGATACCTTGTAGGCGATGCCCCACTATAAGCAAGTAAAAAAAATTAAGAAAAAACCCGTATGAACATTGAAACTGAAATTTTCATAAGAAAAACAAGTAACTATTTTTGTGCTTAGAACTTGCATAATGCAAATGAGAATAACTATGAGAGGAACTAAGGCAAAATTATGAGATGGACTAGGAAAGAGCTCAGTCTCACTCATGCATCCTACACTAAAAAGATCAGATTTGACATATAAGCTTTTAAAATAAGTTTATTGATTTATTGAAAAAAGTACGAAGTTTTTGTTGATATAAGAAAGTATCCTATGCAGAAAATGCTGTGCTTTTTCTACCAAAAAACAAAATGAAGTAAACAAAAGTGAGACATCTTGACCAAAATCCAACTTCTTGCAGAATCTAAAATTATGGATATATTTGAAATGATCCTTTTGATCACTGTCTCAGTATTTGTATTGTCTTACAGAAAGGAAATCCAAGAAGTTGGATTCGAGGTTTTAAAGACTTCACTGTTGTCAGTGAAAGAAAGCTTAGCTTATTACATTATGGTCAAAATTCCACTGTGCTGAAAAACAAGGAGTGGCGATTGACTTGAAACAGAGATTTTTTTCTATACCATCGACATTCAAAAATGGTATGCACTAGCTAATTTCGTTTTCTTCATATCTCTTCAATTTTTATCATTTATAGTAGCTCCCTAGTCCCTGACTGTTTGGTATCCCACCAGCTATCTCATGTTTAAAATGTAAGTTATAGTAATAGCCGTTTATAAAACCAGATATACCAATTCCAAGATATAATTTGGGCAACAAACTATATGTGTCATGCACAAAATTTAGGTAGCCAAGCTAAATTAAAGTCAAATTTAACATAGTACATACACTGTTAATTAAATTTTCCATCAGTTTAATTCAATTATGTAACATGCAAACTAAAATCTTGGATACATGGACATAATAATAGAGAGATAAATAATTAAAAAATGAGTAAAAAACTTACACAAACCTCCCCCCTTGCAGGTTCCAATGTAACCGTTCTTCCTGGGTACTCTGGAGTCCCTCTATGATCTGTACTGCCTGCCAAAAACATACCCAACAAAGTATTGATTAAAAAAAGGTGCATTAATCAATCAAATATTAATAGATATATATATATATATATATATATAGAGAGAGAGAGTTAGGATCAGGTCCGGGAGTCCGGACCTGATGAAGTGCGGACCCAATTTTTTTTTTTTTTTTTGCTTTTTTTTTTTCAAAACAGTTAATAAAAATTCACACCCAAAACACTGTTTTACGAATTTTTTTCAATACTAAAAATTATTATACATTTTTTATTAACTGTTTTGAAAAAAAAAACGAAAAAAAAAATAAAATTGGGTAACCATTTTAATCAGGTCCGGTCCCGGACCTGATCCTGAGCCATATATATATATATATATATATAGAGAGAGAGAGAGAGAAAGAGAGAGAGAGAGACCTTGGTAAAAGACACGGCGATAGTCTTTGATGAAACCCACAAGGCGATCATCATAACGAAAGCCAGCTTTCCAAATTAGGGACCCATATCCAAATACCCACGTCGCCATTTTTGTTCTATTGGCTTGCCCCTCCTTCAATTTTTATCAGTTGATAAGCCAAAATTCAGAACTGGGAATGGATTTTCTCTCTCTACAGGTAAATAAATACTAAAATTTCACTATTTGAACCTGAAGGAGAGGCAGATCCAATCATCAAATTGGAGGAGAGAGAGAGAGAGAGAGTGAAGCCCAGTAGCATATAAACGAGAGAAGAGAACACGTGATGTACGTTAGTCTGATAGTATTAGGTTAACCCAATGAGACGGTGCCATGTCAGAAAAGTCAAATTACGCCTATATAACAAATCACAATTGATTTTGAATTTTCCGCTCAAACTAATAAATCATCAAAATCGTTCAAAATTTAGAATAAATCTCACAGTCCAAATAGTACCGAAGACACAAATACACGGCTAGTATTTAACATTTTGCACATTCTCATTCCCATTCGGTGTTTCTTTTCAACATGGGATCAAAACACATCCCAAATCTTAATAGAGTAATAAAAACCATTTTATTTTGTAATTTATTTCTATTATTGCATTTTTGTCTTTTATCAAAAAATGTTTTCAGGATGTTTGCTACAATATTTTGAAGCAAACTTATGTTTCGGACCCATTTATCGTAGGTATAAAAGTAACCTACGAAGTTCAAACACACTTTATCAAGTTTATTGTGTTACGTTAGAGTTATAACTGCGTTTGTGAGTTTAATTAAGATGCGTTTAAAATAATCTTCTTGTAGACGAATAATTTTTTTAAATATGTTTCGACTTCTTCAAGCACGCCATAATCTGATAAATGAACAAGTACTTAAATTTCTAACATGCTAATACTTATATTCCGGACAAGCTTTCCGTAGGTTCCCACTAATTTTCCTCCTAGCCCCTTCTCCAAATTTTTTTCTAATAGCTAGGATGAAATATGAAAATATATTCATAAAATTGATTTTGTAATGTATAAGTTCTCAAAAAATAAGTAAAATAAGTATTATCACTGTTACATATATTATAAATGTAGGTATGTCTTTGAAAAAACAATATAATTTAAAATGATAGGTAACAATAATAAATAAAATGGGCCAAAAAAAAACCATAAAACACAAACATACAAAAGAAAACAACAAAACAAAGCAAAACCCCTCACAATCCATGTTATATCTTTCATCCAAACATGTGTGAGCAAATCTTTGCTATGAATTGCAATGCACATATTGACATAAGGTCTTAACTTAATAATTAAGATCGAGAAGATGTGACAATAAATTTTAAATTCCATTCTCATTTATTAAAAAGAAAAAGTACGAATAAAAACCCATTGATGTATAAAAATGAATATTGTACATAGTAGTCATCTTGGGTACGGTCCCGAAATTGGCTAATATATAAAAGCTTACTCGACATAAAGACCAAATTCCTTCTAAAAGTGCATGAACTTCTGGCAATTGGAAAAGAATTGAATCAATATATATAAATGAATAATTGGTTCCTCCCACAAATTATGAAAACTATGCTAAACATTCTCTTATACCTCACTATGTGGAGAAAGACCATGTGTTGCCGTGCTGGATTGTAAATAAATAGAAAAAAAAATCCTAAATGAAACTCTTCTTTCTTTTTTATTTTTTTTGCAATTAAATTATGCACATGTTGATGTGTCACGGGTACTTCTGAAATCAATTAAAAATTATTTCTCATTGTTGTGCTCGTTTGTCCAGCTACTTTTGGAGTTTAAATGTATTTTTTAATCCTTCTAATTCTGAGGTGCCCAAAACAGACCAACCCCGGGGGTAAGCGAAAGAGAGTGGTGTGTCACTCCTCGGTCGAGGTGGGAGATGAAACAATCCCAGTGACTGGGGTTGAACCGACTCCGGCAACTGGGGGGTCTTCGAGCGTTGTCTCAGCTGTTGGTGATCAAGAGAAGGAGCTTGTTGTGACTGTTTCTCTTGACGTCGAATCTCCCCCCCTAAAAGAAGGAGCGTTACTGAGGAAGAAACAGAAGAAACTTTCGTGATGGACTCCACGGCACGCTTGCGTGAGGTGGTCGTCGCCCGGATCGTTTCTAAAAAGTTGATAGAATGGATAGCTTGCAACACCTTAACTCCTCGCCTATATGTAGACGGTAATCTTGGTACAATTGCTTGCCAATAAAATTTGTGTAGGATAGACACCAATGACACTTTGACCCCTCGCTTATATTGAAGCGGTAATCTCGGTACAATCGACGATTGATGCGGTAGAAGACGTCACACACAACTATGAATGGTTGTATGATAAGTCAATTATGAATCTCTAAAGAAAACTAAAGAACACTTAGAAATTCTTCAAAGAACCACAAGTAGAGAAACAAACTCACAATAATATTGATAATCTGAAAATTGGTTCCTTAAATCATTACATCATGAAGCCTATTTATACTAAGCTTGAGAACAATCTAGAATCAAACAAACCCTAAAAAACACCATTACATAAAACAAGGAACCTTGTTTTGGGAAAGGAAACAATTGGTGGAAAACACCATTACTTAAAATATGGAACCTTGTTTGAGGGAAGGAAACAATTGGTGGAAAACACCATTACTTAAAACATGGAACCTTGTTTTAGGGAAGGGAACAATTGGTGGAAAACACCATTACCTAAAACATGGAACCCTGTTTTGGGGAAGGATCCCGCAATCCAAGAATGTCAGTTTTTAGCAACAGTGAAGTCTATTGCGGTGCTTTGGGTACACTTGATATCAATGTGTTTATGATCTTCGCGTACTTGTATCCCGTCTCTACGTTCTCCGTACGTGTTCCAACCTTGTTCTATAATTCATGAATCATCCCGTTAAGTCCTTTTTTGAGGCCTTTAGCCCGAGTCCTCGTAATGGGTCCAAGTGGTATATGCAATGGATCCGCTTGGGTTTCATCATGGGCTTCTAAACTAAGGATGTCCTCATCATTTCGCCTCCCCCAATTGCGACAGAGCAGCCGAGGGCCGAAGTTGCGGGGACATCGGCTGAAGGTTTAGGATCGTCAATGATCCCCTTTGATATAACCGGGGCCGAACAAGCCGATCTGAAGACTCTGATGGAAATGTTATTTTCTTTCCATGCTAAGGTTAGTAAGTTTTCCTAATGAGTTCATTGCGAAAGACATACTCGATTATTATTTGTTGTCTTCTAATTCTCGAACATCATCATGCAGGGAAATGGTCTCCTCCTCCAAGTCTCTGACCGACTGAAAGTTTTGGGCCACAATGGTCTCATAGTGAATCTCTTGATTTTCAGATGCCATTCTGAAATGTGATCACAAAACAAAGATTAGTTAAAGAAATAAACATGCAACATCTTATCCCTATAACCAAACCAATTACTTAAATAACAAAAATAGCTTAGGTAGGACACACTAGCGAAGGATTTTACTCGTCTCTCCCCTCCTAGTTCTAATCCCAGATCTCTACCAGAGATCATATCCCTAAGCTCTGATACCAACTGTGACTCATATCCAAACACCATGGATAGCACCTCACAATGGTACCTATCAACTTGCCACCGACTTTCACGGCGTCCCCTACGGAGAGTCTGGCTTCGGTGCATCCCTCTTCCACCCAAGGGAGTCACCAGCGAGAAGCTCGGGGCTCTTCACACCAACTTGTGTTTATGGCTCTGATACCAACTGTGACGCCCCCAAAATAGGTCCACACAACCCATTTTGAGTCGCCAATAACATTCTACAAAAAAATACAAATATAAATACGAATTTTCCCATTTACAACTAATATTTGTCGTGCAAAATACGACCACACACATACTGTGACTTTCCAAACAAATATCGTACCGTATGGTACCACAGTATCCAAACCCAAATTATTACAATGCCGTAAAAAGACGGCAATACACGTTTTAAGTCTCCAGTACAATTATTATTAAACTATGCCATGACTTGATGAGGACAACCACTAACTCGGACCATCACTCCATTCCCCGGCTAGTCCCAGCTACATTTTCCTTTCCTGAGAAGAACAATGGGACAAAACTGAAAAGGGTGAGCTCAAATAGCCCAATAGAAAATATCATGACTAAGATAAAGAAGAATAAAAATTATCTTTAGTCTTCAAAAATATTAAATCAGAGATTTAAAGATATTATATTTGTTCAACAACAACAACTGCAGCGGAACGAACAATCCATTAGAAGAGTCAAGTAGATTATAATATCTACCATCTTCTATAAATTAAAGGATCACCACCAATATTTTATCCCTGTAACACCAATCAACAATTCCTGTTTAACAGACTCTCTTTGCACTACGTGCCAAAGATATTTATTTGTAACACCAATCAACAATTCATGTTCAACAGCCTCTCTTTGCACTACGTGCCAAAGATATTTATTTGTAACACCACTGGTCATGATCATGCCAAACGCCAGTTCATCTTTGCACTACGGGCCAAAGATGACTTTCACCATACGCCTTTGTTTGTAACACAAAAATTCATGATTATACCAATACACAGTTTGGTCAAAATCATGTCACGCCAGTTCATCTTTGCACTACGGGCCAAAGAGAACTATCACCACAATTTAAGTATGAGGATGAGGATGATGACAATGATACAGTGAGATTAAGGATAAGAAAAGCTTTATAATTTAATCAGTATCAAAGATTGACCAAATTGCCAACACGATGACCAAATTGTGGAGTCAAATTCAAGAATGATATTCAAGAAATTATTTCATGCTTCAACTATAACGTATAAAATGAAATAGAAAGATTCAAGTGAAAAGATATTAGATGAAGCACAAACTATTAAGGATATTCTACTAATTTTCAGGGATTTTCTCCATTTAAAAACAAAAAGATTTTGGAAAACAAACAAAGATTTCTTATCATAAATGGAGAAATGTGAAAGAAAAAGATATCCCTTAAAGAGTACAAAAGAAATGATACGTTATACGAGTATAACAAAATATATGAAACTGCAAATGGATTTTCACCTGTCATGCGATAATTCACGTAGACAGATTATTTCCACAACAGATTAATAAGTAATGAATACAAATGGTTATTCACCAGGCATGCGTCAATCCGCACGGACAGGTTATACCCACAGATTAATAAGGAAAGAATACAAAGGGTTATTCACCAGGTACGACACTCGTACATACAGGTTATTCCCACAGAATAATAAGAAATGAATACAGAAGGGTATTCACCAGGTACGACACTCGTACATACAGGTTATTCCCACAGAATAATAAGAAATGAATACAAAAGGATATTCACCAGGCATGCGTCATACCGCACGGACAGGTTATCCCCACAAATTAATATAAAACGAATAACAACCTTTATGAGTATAATATCACTTACGAACATGAAAGCAAATGATATTATATATGAGTATGAAAGAAATGATATTCCCTACCTTCGTTAACTGGATGTTACTTTCTATGAAGTTTACTAACTTCGGATAATACTAGTATTCTCACAAATACTCACAAATAGCCTAGCACACTAAGAGAACTTCAGAAATTTAGAGAGAGAGGAAGTATAAGCAATGAAGGTGTGAAAATTTCTTAAGCAAACTCTCCCTATTTATAGGAAAATCAAGGTGAGGGCATTTTGGTCTTTTCCCCATATTCTTTTAATATCATCCATCCATTTTTTCTTCCATTAATATCATCCATCCATTTTTTCTTCCATTAATATCATCCATCCATTTTTTCTTCCATTAATATCATCCATCCATTTTTTCTTCCATTAATATCATCCATCCATTTATTCAAAAAGATTAATCCATTATCAAAAGATAATTCCATTATCAAAAGATAAAACCATTAAAAAAATAACTCCATTATCAAAATAAATCCCTTTTTCTGTATTATTGTGTTAAATGCATTAATATCACAGATAGCATATACTCGCAATACTGACAACCAGATTATTCCCAGGAAAGAGGGGGCCTTCCATAAAAAATGGCGCGCAATTAAATAACCCCTTTCCTTGACAGAATTTCTAGACATTGTCGATAATGCTAAAATATCCTATCAAATGATATAAGTTACAGTGTCGTGACAAATAGTAAAATATATTATACAGATGCTAATTAACAATTATTGAATCAAGATACTATGCAATTGCTACTTTATCAATTATTGAATCAATAATATAAAACACTGTGCAACATCGTGAGCTACTATGGAATACCCTGTGCTACTGTGGAATAACGCGTTTTACTGTTCTTTTTATCACCGGGTATTTTAACAGTTATCGGTTAAAGTTTTGCCGCCAATTTCTATCACTTTCTATATCCGACAGTTAACCCGTTGTGGGGCCCACTATCATTGACAATATTGCCATTTCGGCGCCGTCGTACGGTACCGAATATAATATTCCTCGACAGAAAGAATATTTCCCGACAAAAGGAATATTCCCCGACATACTATTTATCAGATAATTTGCATATAACACCCTTAACTATCATTTATAACAATTAAGCACTTCACTATTTAGAAAAATAATTATAAAAATAATAAATTTTTATTTCATAAATTCGGGGTCTTACAATCTCCCCTCATGAAATTTCGTCCTCGAAATTGACGTACGTACCTGGCATTTCGAAGAGGTGAGGATACCTTGCTCTCATTTCAGATTCTAACTCCCAGGTCATTTCCTCAACATCATGGTTTCTCCATAAAACTTTGACTTGAGGTATAACCTTTGATTGTAGAATCTGTTCCTTCTTATCCAAGACCTTGACAGGTATCTCTTCGTACGTCAAATCCTCTGCTATCTCGTCTGGTTCTAATTCAATAACGTGGTTTGGATCTTTCACATATTTACGTAGCATGGATATGTGAAAAACATTATGAACACGAGACATGCTCGGCGGTAAGGCGAGTCTGTAGGCCACAGTTCCTACTCGGTCGATGATTTCAAATGGACCGATAAATTGAGGGTTAAACTTTCCTCTCTTTCCGAATCGCGTAACACCTTTCCACGAAGCAACACGTAAAAATACATGATCTCCGACATTGAATTCCTCGTCTCTTCGATGAAGATCAGCATAACTCTTTTGTCCATCTTGTGCTGCTTATATACGTTATCATCTTCACGTGGGTTCGTGGAGTCTTTAACTCTATATTCATCCTTTGTAAGTCATCCAAAATGGGTCTTTACGTTGTCAGCATCGTACTCGTACTTGCATACGTTCTTCTACGCAATGCGTCAGCTACTACGTTCGCCTTTCCAGGATGGTATTAAATGGTATGGTCGTAATCCTTCAACAGCTCGAGCCACGTCGTTGTCACATGTTGAGTTCCTTCTAGGTGAAGAAATGTTTAAGGCTTTTATGATCTGCATAGATTTCTATTTACTCTCATCTTTCTTCTTTACGAATAAAATAGGAGCACCCCAATGCGATGTATTTAAGCGTATGAAGTCGGTATCTAACAACTCCTGTAGTTGGGTTTTTATCTCCATAAAATTCAATAGGAGCCATACATATGGGTCTTTAGAAATGGATTTTGTATTGGGTTCAAGGTCGATACAAAAATTTGATTTGACGGTCTAGGGGTAGGCCAGGAGAAGTTCTTCGGGAAATACGTCAGGAAATTTAATAACAATAGAAATATCATTCAAATCTGACGTATTTTTGTTTAAATCAATTACATGGACTAAGAAATTTTGACATCCGTTTTTCAATAAACGAATGACTTTGTGGATAGAAATAACAGTTATTGATTTCAACGGTTTAGTTGCTTGAATTCACATAATAGGTTGATTAGGAAAATGAAAACTAATGACCGACTTGAATCAAACAAGATTTATAAATAGTGGATGTAATGAATGTTTGTCCCAATGATGTTTTAACAAATAAGTCAAAATTTAATTTATCAGGGGTCAAGTTTAAACGTTGGGCACAAGCAGATGAAATAAAAGAGTGGGTAGAACCAGTATCTAATAAGGTATAGACTCGCAAGAGTTTATGATTAGCTCACCGGTTATGACGTCATCTGTTTTCCACGCATTTTGAGAGGTTACGACAAAAGCTCTGCCTTGTACCACCGGCTTTGACTTGTCCGTGTCAGACCTTGGTGTCATCGTTACGGCTGGACTTGATTTTGCTACACGACAGAATCGAGATATGTGGCCTTCCTTTCCACAATTATAACATACCTTGGATGGTTGTGTACAGTTTGGACTGATGTGTCCCTCCTTTCCGCACTTGTAACATATGACCGGTGGTCGTTCCTCTTCCCTCGAAACTGGTACTGGTGTTGCTGCTGATGCTGATGCATTTCCCTGGTTATTGTTGAATTTTCTCTTCTTGGAATTGTTGTTGCTTGACTCACTCTTCCTGTTATCTGGGCCAGGATTACCACCAAAGTGGTTACCATTTCCGGTGTTGTGATTCCCTCCTCGCTGATTATCATTATTCCGATAATTGCTGCCACCATTACGACTATTACCGTGATTTTGCTCTTGTGGTTGGGTGTTGCTTCCTGGTTGTAGTAGTCCTCTTTCCTGCTCCACTACTTGAGCCCTATCCACAGCATCTGCGTATATACAAATTTTATGAGAAACGAGATATTGGCGAATCTCTGGTTTCAAACCTCGTAGGAACATTCGTGTCATTCGTTTTTCAGTATCCACCAAATGGGATGCAAAACGCGACAGCTCGGCGAACTTGGCTTCGTACTATGACACCGTCATGTTGTTCTGTTCTAGTTTGATGAATTCTACCTCCTTCATATGACGAATACTTTTCGGGAAATACTTCTCATTAAATAATTCCTGGAACTCGACCCAAGACATCTCGAGTGCCGAATGATGTGTACGTTTCACAGATTCCCACCAATGATCCGCTTCTCCTCGTAACATAAAGGTGGCAAAAGGAACCTTTTGGTCGTCCGTGCAACGCAGTACATCGAATATCTTTGTTAATTGTTTAAGCCATGCCTCTGCCTTGAGTGGATCTGGCTTGCCGAAAAATTCAGGTGGTCCCAATTCTTTGAACTACTTGGCAGTGACCATCCGTATATTATCAGCGTTTCTGCCAGTATTGTAGACAGAAGCTCTTCTCGCCTGGTTCTGCAGGTATTGCATGAAGTTCCTAAAAAATTCATCATTCATCTGGTTGTTAGCATCATGATTAGCATCATGGTGTTCTGAGTTTGCACCCGTATTATTTGTGGCTTCCTGATTTTCAGCCACAATAGTCTCATAGTGAATCTCTTGATTTTCAGATGTCATTCTGAAATGTGATCACAAAACAAATATTAGTTAAAGAAATAAACATTTAACATCTTATCCCTATAACCAAACCAATTACTTAAATAACCAAAAATAGTTTAGGTAGGATACACTAGCAAAGAATTTTACTCGTCTCTCCCCTCCTAGTTCTAATCCCAGATCTCTACCAGAGATCATATCCCTAAGCTCTGATACCAACTGTGACTCATATCCAAACACCATGGATAGCACCTCACAGTGGTACCTATCAGCTTGCCACCAACTTGCACGGCGTCCCCTACGGAGAGTCTGTCTTCGGTGCATCCCTCTTCCACCCAAGGGAGTCACCAGCGAGAGGCTCGGGGCTCTTCACACCAACTTGTGTTTATGGCTCTGATACCAAGCTGTGGCGCCCCCAAAATAGGTCCACACAACCCATTTTGAGTCGCCAATAACATTCTACAAAAAAATACAAATATAAATACGAATTTTCCCATTTACAACTAATATTTGTCGTGCAAAATACGACCACACACATACTGTGACTTTCCAAACAAATATCGTACCGTATGGTACCACAGTATCCAAACCCAAATTATTACAATGCCGTAAATAGACGGCAACACACGTTTTAAGTCTCCAGTACAATTATTATTAAATTATGCCATGACTTGATGAGGACAACCACTAACTCGGACCATCACTCCATTCCCCGGCTAGTCCCAGCTACATTTTCCTTTCCTGAGAAGAACAATGGGACAAAACTGAAAAGGGTGAGCTCAAATAGCCCAATAGAAAATATCATGACTAAGATAAAGAAGAATAAAAATTATCTTTAGTCTTCAACAATATTAAATCAGGGATTTAAAGATATTATATTTGTTCAACAATAACAACTTGCAGCGGAACGAACAATCCATTAGAAGAGTCAAGTAGATTATAATATCTACCATCTTCTATAAATTAAAGGATCACCACCAATATTTTATCCCTGTAACACCAATCAACAATTCCTGTTTAACAGCCTCTCTTTGCACTACGTGCCAAAGATATTTATTTGTAACACCAATCAACAATTCATGTTCAACAGCCTCTCTTTGCACTACGTGCCAAAGATATTTATTTGTAACACCACTGGTCATGATCATGCCAAACGCCAGTTCATCTTTGCACTACGGGCCAAAGATGACTTTCACCATACGCCTTTGTTTGTAACACAAAAATTCATGATTATACCAATACACAGTTTGGTCAAAATCATGTCACGCCAGTTCATCTTTGCACTACGGGCCAAAGAGAACTATCACCACAATTTAAGTATGAGGATGAGGATGATGACAATGATACAGTGAGATTAAGGATAAGAAAAGCTTTATAATTTAATCAGTATCAAAGATTGACCAAATTGCCAACACGATGACCAAATTGTGGAGTCAAATTCAAGAATGATATTCAAGAAATTATTTCATGCTTCAACTATAACGTATAAAATGAAATAGAAAGATTCAAGTGAAAAGATATTAGATGAAGCACAAACTATTAAGGATATTCTACTAATTTTCAGGGATTTTCTCCATTTAAAAAAAATAAGATTTTGGAAAACAAACAAAGATTTCTTATCATAAATGGAGAAATGTGAAAGAAAAAGATATCCCTTAAAGAGTACAAAAGAAATGATACGTTATACGAGTATAACAAAATATATGAAACTGCAAATGGATTTTCACCTGTCATGCGATAATTCACGTAGACAGATTATTTCCACAACAGATTAATAAGTAATGAATACAAATGGTTATTCACCAGGCATGCGTCAATCCGCACGGACAGGTTATACCCACAGATTAATAAGGAAAGAATACAAAGGGTTATTCACCAGGTACGACACTCGTACATACAGGTTATTCCCACAGAATAATAAGAAATGAATACAGAAGGGTATTCACCAGGTACGACACTCGTACATACAGGTTATTCCCACAGAATAATAAGAAATGAATACAAAAGGATATTCACCAGGCATGCGTCATACCGCACGGACAGGTTATCCCCACAAATTAATATAAAACGAATAACAACCTTTATGAGTATAATATCACTTACGAACATGAAAGCAAATGATATTATATATGAGTATGAAAGAAATGATATTCCCTACCTTCGTTAACTGGATGTTACTTTCTATGAAGTTTACTAACTTCGGATAATACTAGTATTCTCACAAATACTCACAAATAGCCTAGCACACTAAGAGAACTTCAGAAATTTAGAGAGAGAGGAAGTATAAGCAATGAAGGTGTGAAAATTTCTTAAGCAAACTCTCCCTATTTATAGGAAAATCAAGGTGAGGGCATTTTGGTCTTTTCCCCATATTCTTTTAATATCATCCATCCATTTTTTCTTCCATTAATATCATCCATCCATTTTTTCTTCCATTAATATCATCCATCCATTTTTTCTTCCATTAATATCATCCATCCATTTTTTCTTCCATTAATATCATCCATCCATTTATTCAAAAAGATTAATCCATTATCAAAAGATAATTCCATTATCAAAAGATAAAACCATTAAAAAAATAACTCCATTATCAAAATAAATCCCTTTTTCTGTATTATTGTGTTAAATGCATTAATATCACAGATAGCATATACTCGCAATACTGACAACCAGATTATTCCCAGGAAAGAGGGGGCCTTCCATAAAAAATGGCGCGCAATTAAATAACCCCTTTCCTTGACAGAATTTCTAGACATTGTCGATAATGCTAAAATATCCTATCAAATGATATAAGTTACAGTGTCGTGACAAATAGTAAAATATATTATGCAGATGCTAATTAACAATTATTGAATCAAGATACTATGCAATTGCTACTTTATCAATTATTGAATCAATAATATAAAACACTGTGCAACATCGTGAGCTACTATGGAATACCCTGTGCTACTGTGGAATAACGCGTTTTACTGTTCTTTTTATCACCGGGTATTTTAACAGTTATCGGTTAAAGTTTTGCCGCCAATTTCTATCACTTTCTATATCCGACAGTTAACCCGTTGTGGGGCCCACTATCATTGACAATATTGCCATTTCGGCACCGTCGTACGGTACCGAATATAATATTCCTCGACAGAAAGAATATTTCCCGACAAAAGGAATATTCCCCGACATACTATTTATCAGATAATTTGTATATAACACCCTTAACTATCATTTATAACAATTAAGCACTTCACTATTTAGAAAAATAATTATAAAAATAATAAATTTTTATTTCATAAATTCGGGGTCTTACAATCTCCCCTCATGAAATTTCGTCCTCGAAATTGACGTACGTACCTGGCATTTCGAAGAGGTGAGGATACCTTGCTCTCATTTCAGATTCTAACTCCCAGGTCATTTCCTCAACATCATGGTTTCTCCATAAAACTTTGACTTGAGGTATAACCTTTGATTGTAGAATCTGTTCCTTCTTATCCAAGACCTTGACAGGTATCTCTTCGTACGTCAAATCCTCTGCTATCTCGTCTGGTTTCTAATTCAATAACGTGGTTTGGATCTTTCACATATTTACGTAGCATGGATATGTGAAAAACATTATGAACACGAGACATGCTCGGCGACGGTAAGGCGAGTCTGTAGGCCACAGTTCCTACTCGGTCGATGATTTCAAATGGACCGATAAATTGAGGGTTAAACTTTCCTCTCTTTCCGAATCGCGTAACACCTTTCCACGAAGCAACACGTAAAAATACATGATCTCCGACATTGAATTCCTCGTCTCTTCGATGAAGATCAGCATAACTCTTTTGTCCATCTTGTGCTGCTTATATACGTTATCATCTTCACGTGGGTTCGTGGAGTCTTTAACTCTATATTCATCCTTTGTAAGTCATCCAAAATGGGTCTTTACGTTGTCAGCATCGTACTCGTACTTGCATACGTTCTTCTACGCAATGCGTCAGCTACTACGTTCGCCTTTCCAGGATGGTATTAAATGGTATGGTCGTAATCCTTCAACAGCTCGAGCCACGTCGTTGTCACATGTTGAGTTCCTTCTAGGTGAAGAAATGTTTAAGGCTTTTATGATCTGCATAGATTTCTATTTACTCTCATCTTTCTTCTTTACGAATAAAATAGGAGCACCCCAATGCGATGTATTTAAGCGTATGAAGTCGGTATCTAACAACTCCTGTAGTTGGGTTTTTATCTCCATAAAATTCAATAGGAGCCATACATATGGGTCTTTAGAAATGGATTTTGTATTGGGTTCAAGGTCGATACAAAAATTTGATTTGACGGTCTAGGGGAAGTTCTTCGGGAAATACGTCAGGAAATTTAATAACAATAGAAATATCATTCAAATCTGACGTATTTTTGTTTAAATCAATTACATGGACTAAGAAATTTTGACATCCGTTTTTCAATAAACGAATGACTTTGTGGATAGAAATAACAGTTATTGATTTCAACGGTTTAGTTGCTTGAATTCACATAATAGGTTGATTAGGAAAATGAAAACTAGCGACCTTACGAAAGCAATCACTTTTAACATGATGAGTAGTTAACCAATCAAATTGCATTTTTCCAAAGAGGTAAAAGATCAATGGGTAAGGTGAGTGTACCGTCTTGAATCAAACAAGATTTATAAATAGTGGATGTAATGAATGTTTGTCCCAATGATGTTTTAACAAATAAGTCAAAATTTAATTTATCAGGGGTCAAGTTTAAACGTTGGGCACAAGCAGATGAAATAAAAGAGTGGGTAGAACCAGTATCTAATAAGGTATAGACTCGCAAGAGTTTATGATTAGCTCACCGGTTATGACGTCATCTGTTTTCCACGCATTTTGAGAGGTTACGACAAAAGCTCTGCCTTGTACCACCGGCTTTGACTTGTCCGTGTCAGACCTTGGTGTCATCGTTACGGCTGGACTTGATTTTGCTACACGACAGAATCGAGATATGTGGCCTTCCTTTCCACAATTATAACATACCTTGGATGGTTGTGTACAGTTTGGACTGATGTGTCCCTCCTTTCCGCACTTGTAACATATGACCGGTGGTCGTTCCTCTTCCCTCGAAACTGGTACTGGTGTTGCTGCTGATGCTGATGCATTTCCCTGGTTATTGTTGAATTTTCTCTTCTTGGAATTGTTGTTGCTTGACTCACTCTTCCTGTTATCTGGGCCAGGATTACCACCAAAGTGGTTACCATTTCCGGTGTTGTGATTCCCTCCTCGCTGATTATCATTATTCCGATAATTGCTGCCACCATTACGATTATTACCGTGATTTTGCTCTTGTGGTTGGGTGTTGCTTCCTGGTTGTAGTAGTCCTCTTTCCTGCTCCACTACTTGAGCCCTATCCACAGCATCTGCGTATATACAAATTTTATGAGAAACGAGATATTGGCGAATCTCTGGTTTCAAACCTCGTAGGAACATTCGTGTCATTCGTTTTTCAGTATCCACCAAATGGGATGCAAAACGCGACAGCTCGGCGAACTTGGCTTCGTACTATGACACCGTCATGTTGTTCTGTTCTAGTTTGATGAATTCTACCTCCTTCATATGACGAATACTTTTCGGGAAATACTTCTCATTAAATAATTCCTGGAACTCGACCCAAGACATCTCGAGTGCCGAATGATGTGTACGTTTCACAGATTCCCACCAATGATCCGCTTCTCCTCGTAACATAAAGGTGGCAAAAGGAACCTTTTGGTCGTCCGTGCAACGCAGTACATCGAATATCTTTGTTAATTGTTTAAGCCATGCCTCTGCCTTGAGTGGATCTGGCTTGCCGAAAAATTCAGGTGGTCCCAATTCTTTGAACTACTTGGCAGTGACCATCCGTATATTATCAGCGTTTCTGCCAGTATTGTAGACAGAAGCTCTTCTCGCCTGGTTCTGCAGGTATTGCATGAAGTTCCTAAAAAATTCATCATTCATCTGGTTGTTAGCATCATGATTAGCATCATGGTGTTCTGAGTTTGCACCCGTATTATTTGTGGCTTCCTGGTTTTCAGCCACAATGGTCTCATAGTGAATCTCTTGATTTTCAGATGCCATTCTGAAATGTGATCACAAAACAAAGATTAGTTAAAGAAATAAACATGCAACATCTTATCCCTATAACCAAACCAATTACTTAAATAACAAAAATAGCTTAGGTAGGACACACTAGCGAAGGATTTTACTCGTCTCTCCCCTCCTAGTTCTAATCCCAGATCTCTACCAGAGATCATATCCCTAAGCTCTGATACCAACTGTGACTCATATCCAAACACCATGGATAGCACCTCACAATGGTACCTATCAACTTGCCACCGACTTTCACGGCGTCCCCTACGGAGAGTCTGGCTTCGGTGCATCCCTCTTCCACCCAAGGGAGTCACCAGCGAGAGGCTCGGGGCTCTTCACACCAACTTGTGTTTATGGCTCTGATACCAACTGTGACGCCCCCAAAATAGGTCCACACAACCCATTTTGAGTCGCCAATAACATTCTACAAAAAAATACAAATATAAATACGAATTTTCCCATTTACAACTAATATTTGTCGTGCAAAATACGACCACACACATACTGTGACTTTCCAAACAAATATCGTACCGTATGGTACCACAGTATCCAAACCCAAATTATTACAATGCCGTAAATAGACGGCAACACACGTTTTAAGTCTCCAGTACAATTATTATTAAATTATGCCATGACTTGATGAGGACAACCACTAACTCGGACCATCACTCCATTCCCCGGCTAGTCCCAGCTACATTTTCCTTTCCTGAGAAGAAATGGGACAAAACTGAAAAGGGTGAGCTCAAATAGCCCAATAAAAAATATCATGACTAAGATAAAGAAGAATAAAAATTATCTTTAGTCTTCAACAATATTAAATCAGGGATTTAAAGATATTATATTTGTTCAACAACAACTGCAGCGGAACGAACAATCCATTAGAAGAGTCAAGTAGATTATAATATCTACCATCTTCTATAAATTAAAGGATCACCACCAATATTTTATCCCTGTAACACCAATCAACAATTCCTGTTTAACAGCCTCTCTTTGCACTACGTGCCAAAGATATTTATTTGTAACACCAATCAACAATTCATGTTCAACAGCCTCTCTTTGCACTACGTGCCAAAGATATTTATTTGTAACACCACTGGTCATGATCATGCCAAACGCCAGTTCATCTTTGCACTACGGGCCAAAGATGACTTTCACCATACGCCTTTGTTTGTAACACAAAAATTCATGATTATACCAATACACAGTTTGGTCAAAATCATGTCACGCCAGTTCATCTTTGCACTACGGGCCAAAGAGAACTATCACCACAATTTAAGTATGAGGATGAGGATGATGACAATGATACAGTGAGATTAAGGATAAGAAAAGCTTTATAATTTAATCAGTATCAAAGATTGACCAAATTGCCAACACGATGACCAAATTGTGGAGTCAAATTCAAGAATGATATTCAAGAAATTATTTCATGCTTCAACTATAACGTATAAAATGAAATAGAAAGATTCAAGTGAAAAGATATTAGATGAAGCACAAACTATTAAGGATATTCTACTAATTTTCAGGGATTTTCTCCATTTAAAAAAAATAAGGTTTTGGAAAACAAACAAAGATTTCTTATCATAAATGGAGAAATGTGAAAGAAAAAGATATCCCTTAAAGAGTACAAAAGAAATGATACGTTATACGAGTATAACAAAATATATGAAACTGCAAATGGATTTTCACCTGTCATGCGATAATTCACGTAGACAGATTATTTCCACAACAGATTAATAAGTAATGAATACAAAGGGTTATTCACCAGGCATGCGTCAATCCGCACGGACAGGTTATACCCACAGATTAATAAGGAAAGAATACAAAGGGTTATTCACCAGGTACGACACTCGTACATACAGGTAATTCCCACAGAATAATAAGAAATGAATATAGAAGGGTATTCACCAGGTACGACACTCGTACATACAGGTTATTCCCACAGAATAATAAGAAATGAATACAAAAGGATATTCACCAGGCATGCGTCATACCGCACGGACAGGTTATCCCCACAAATTAATATAAAACGAATAACAACCTTTATGAGTATAATATCACTTACGAACATGAAAGCAAATGATATTATATATGAGTATGAAAGAAATGATATTTCCTACCTTCGTTAACTGGATGTTACTTTCTATGAAGTTTACTAACTTCGGATAATACTAGTATTCTCACAAATACTCACAATAGCCTAGCACACTAAGAGAACTTCAGAAATTTAGAGAGAGAGGAAGTATAAGCAATGAAGGTGTGAAAATTTCTTAAGCAAACTCTCCCTATTTATAGGAAAATCAAGGTGAGGGCATTTTGGTCTTTTCCCCATATTCTTTTAATATCATCCATCCATTTTTTCTTCCATTAATATCATCCTTCCATTTTTTCTTCCATTAATATCATCCATCCATTTTTTCTTCCATTAATATCATCCATCCATTTATTCAAAAAGATTAATCCATTATCAAAAGATAATTCCATTATCAAAAGATAAAACCATTAAAAAAATAACTCCATTATCAAAATAAATTCCTTTTTCTGTATTATTGTGTTAAATGCATTAATATCACAGATAGCATATACTCGCAATACTGACAACCAGATTATTCCCAGGAAAGAGGGGGCCTTCCATAAAAAATGGCGCGCAATTAAATAACCCCTTTCCTTGACAGAATTTCTAGACATTGTCGATAATGCTAAAATATCCTATCAAATGATATAAGTTACAGTGTCGTGACAAATAGTAAAATATATTATGCAGATGCTAATTAACAATTATTGAATCAAGATACTATGCAATTGCTACTTTATCAATTATTGAATCAATAATATAAAACACTGTGCAACATCGTGAGCTACTATGGAATACCCTGTGCTACTGTGGAATAACGCGTTTTACTGTTCTTTTTATCACCGGGTATTTTAACAGTTATCGGTTAAAGTTTTGCCGCCAATTTCTATCACTTTCTATATCCGACAGTTAACCCGTTGTGGGGCCCACTATCATTGACAATATTGCCATTTCGGCGCCGTCGTACGGTACCGAATATAATATTCCTCGACAGAAAGAATATTTCCCGACAAAAGGAATATTCCCCGACATACTATTTATCAGATAATTTGCATATAACACCCTTAACTATCATTTATAACAATTAAGCACTTCACTATTTAGAAAAATAATTATAAAAATAATAAATTTTTATTTCATAAATTCGGGGTCTTACAAGATGCATGTAAAAGTTCGCACTTAACTTCACGCTCAACATGAGAGCTTCAAACTTATGAAGAATGATTATGAGGCGATGTGGACGGAGAAGGCCAAAAATGACAAGGAGGTGGCTGCCCTACGAGAACAGGTGTTCACTGCTTATATGAAAATATCTGAAATCGGAGCCCGAGCCGAGGAGGCTGTCAAACAAGCCGAGGCAGCTACAAAACGGGTCAAAGATGCGGAGACGAGGAATAAAGAACTCGAGTTCCTCCTTCAAAGGCAAAAGGAACAAATTGACCAATCGGGCGATATGATTCGGGTTTAGACCGATCAAATGAGGAACTTCAAAGATAATATCCAAATGATCGTTGAAGGCTGGAGTTCGAGGGAAGTCGATTGGTTGAAGGGTCCTATTGCTCCAGCTCCGTTGTCAATTATCATGAGAGTCCTTCTTGCCATTCCCTTTGTTATTGTTCGGCGTCTTCACCTCAGGGGTCTCTCTGGCGAAAATCACCTGTATTTTTTGAGGTACCTCGAAGATTGGCAAGCGCCTCTTCCAACTCAACAAATTTGTCCACTTTCTCATAAGCTTCGGGCAAGGACTCTGGTGCCTTAGAGATGATTTCTTCAATCAACCTGCTAGATTTGTCCACGTTTAATCCCATAGTTAAAAAGTGGATAACTTGCTTCAGATCTATTTCATTGACTTCGGATACAACTTCTCTAAATCTTTTAATATATTGCCGAAGTGTTTCGTTCGACCTCTGTTTAACCTGCATGAGGGACATGATCATCTTGTCACGTCTTTTGTTACTGCCGAACCGGGTGTGAAATTGTTCTTGAAAGTCATCCCACGAGTGTATAGATGCAGGGGGGAGGGAGATAATCCACTCTCGGGCGGTTTTCTTAAGGGTAGATAGGAATAGGTGACACATGGTTGCCTCACCATGACCATTGAAGAGCATGGCCTGCTCGAAAGTGTGATCGTGGGGATCTCCGGTTCCGTCGTACATCTCCAAGTTCGAAGGAAATTTATTCTTTCTGTTAATCTTTGCGTTAGCAAGGTCTCTAGTGAAAGGAGAGGCCCGAGGCTTCTTTGTTCTAGGAGGCTGATCCACAACTCTTCTGGGAGATGACTCCCCGATGTGGCTCCTCTCACTACTTCTTCTGGAACTTTCGTACCTGCCGCTTCTTGATGGTGATCGGGCTCATTTTCTTAGATCCCTGGTATAAATGGATTTGGATTGGACCGGTCCTCTGTCTCGATATCACCTAGGAGGTCGGTCGTCTTTTCGTCTGTGAAGTTCTGAGCGGGAGGCCGAGCCTCTCTGGCTCAAAAGATTTTGCCCAGCTTCATTCAGTTCCATGTACTGTTTATCTAGCTCTTCTTGCTGGAGGTCGAGAGCCTTTTTATGGTCGAGAATCCGCTGGAGGCATTGTTCCCTCTCTCCTACCGTCTCATGGTGTGATTGAGACTGGGTCGGTCCATGTGGACTGTGGTGGCTTCGTTGTGATCGTGAAGTCGCCATGTGAGTTTGTTTTAGTTGAAAATAGAGATTACTACTAAACACTCAGGCCCTCCTTCTAGCGCCAATGTTAACGCTTGATTCTGTCCGCTCGTTCAACCCACTCATCGGGCGCGTACCTGCACAAAAGTCCCAACGGCTTAGGCCGTTCGTGGACTCCTCCGGTGTGAGAGTAAGTAATAGATTCAAGGTATGTTAACAATGGAGGTTAAGTATTTAGTTAGGTAAATAATGTCGTATCTTGTCTTCATTGTTCTTTGGGTATTTATAGGATTCACCTGGCTACTTACTACTCCTATCAAGAGTGTTCTGCCTAGAATCCTTATTGGACCCGGATTCAATTACCTTGATCCAATGAGAGTATTAACTGGCAAGGAACCACTAGAACTCTTATCCAAGCCTTTGCGGACTAGAGAGTACTCTTATAACTCGCTGAGCATGATAGGCCTTTGGGCCGAGCCCAAGATGAGGAGCCCGATCAGGCCCATGAGAATATATATCCGAACACTCTTCATCTAAAAATATCATATTTTAACTCTAAACGCAATTTATTTGATGCACAATGCTCTAAAAATGGTATGATTGAAGTTGAACCATATAATCTATATATATATACATATATAATAAGACACAAAATTAAGTTTTTTGGTCCTTGGTCTACTATAATTAATATTATATTATTTAATGAACCTCTTTCAGATATGAATCTATTTGATTCAGAAGGGATAATTGTCTTCCAACCCTAACAAAATATGATCATGGCGTAACATAGAAGATTTTAATAATAAACAATGAAATAATAAAATTAAACTAATTATATACAATTAGTAAGTTAAGTTGTCAAATTATTCACTATTAAAAAAAAATAATAGTTAATATTAGAGAACAAAAATTCTTTTTATGGTCCTATAAATTTTAATGTTAACTTATTATGCTACAATAATTTTATTTTATAGTTCTTTAATTATTCAGTCATACAATAAATTTTAACTTAAAAAACATGTTTAGAATTTTATTTTACTCAACTTTAGACTTTAAATAACTAAATATTAAAAAATATAGGCAAAATATTATGATTACATAATAATTAATATATGAGACATTAAGTTAATTAATGTTAAAAATAATTATGACTTATATATTGTGATTAAACTTTAGTTAATTTTTAAAACTAAAAGACATAGTGGTAACTTATTATTCTACAATAATTTTATTCCTAAATAACTATATATTAAAAATATAGAAAAAATATGATGAGAAAATAATAATTAATTTTAAAAAGCGTAATAATCTTATAAAATATATTAATGATTAAACTTTAATAGTCTTTACTTAATCAACGTTAGAAACAAATCTCACTTATATATAATTATTAAAATTTAAGTTACCATTAAAAACAAAAAACCATGACGGTAACTTATTAATTTACAACAATTTTATGTCATATAAAATTCTTTAATGGCTTTTAGGTTTCACTCATTTAATTTTTGAATTCTAAATAACTATGTATAAATTCGAAAGATTGAAAATAAAAACTAAATATTAAATTTAAAAACTATATAAGCTGAATATTAAATTAAAAATAACAAAATAAAAATAAAAACAAACACATTACTAACATTTAATTGTAAGTTTTTGATAATTGTTTATTTGAGTAAAATTTATAGTTATTCTACAATAAATTAAATTAAAATTCAAAAAAATATTTTATAATTATTATATATATAGAATAAATAAGAAATTAAAAATAAACGGGACACTTAGCTAGTCACACTAAATGCACAAATCCAACGCACAAGGCTAGCCTAACATACCTACAATAGAACATCTATAAATTAATACTGTTGGGATTGAAATTTTTTATTAATTTAGAGAGTTATTATTTAATCAATAAATTAATAATTTATTAATTTAAAGAGTGTTTTTCTATTCGGTGAACATAAATTTAATTACATTAAAATTATTGCATTTTATTGATATTTATATCATACTTTTTTTGATACAATGTATCATACTTATTAAATTAATGTAATAATAGAATTCATTGTAAGTGATATTAATTATTTTTAATAATTAAATAATGTTTATTGTATCCACTTTTCAAATTACATTCACATTTTATTTCAAAAAAATTATATTCACATTAAGTTTAATTAATTTGTATATAGTATAAGTTCATTGTGGTTTCTATCACTGAAAATCCTATTGATGATGGAGCCAATAACGCGAAAGGAAGCACTCATAGCGTGAACAACTCTTCACAAGTTTTTATTACAATTCGAGAATGCAACACTTGAACTTTTAGACGCAATGAGAAAAATTAAGGATGGAATTCAATTAGATTTGAATTTCAAGAAAAAACAAACGAGAATAAAATCATATTTTACAAGATTATCCTAGATATATTTGTAATTTAAAAGAATTATTAATTTATGATTTTGAAGGGACCATATATTTACATAAGGGTCTTTTTAAAAATTATGATTTTATTATTTTATCGAAATTATTAATTTATCCCATTAGTCCAAATTGAGATTGGAAAAAAATATTATTTTAAAGAGATTATTAATTTATAGAAGTTCTACTGTATTAAGTATAATAGAACTCAAAGAAAAATGTGATTTGCACATGCATCAGCAACTACAAAAATTAGGAACAAGTAAAATTTTAAAGACAAAGACAAAAGGCTCAATTTTCTAAAAAAATTGCCTAGTACCACGCAATTATGCAAAATGAAAGATTTTGGGAGGACCTAATATAACTCATGAAAGGAAATAGGTCCATTATACAAAAATGGCCCTATTGGTCCAATCTGAATATTCCTTCATCCACTAATAAAAATCGCCCTATTTAGATTCTGTTCCTTTCATTTCCAACTGATGTGGAATCAGCCGACGAAGAATTATATATACCAGTGCCCCACGCCCACGTATTGTGTGTATATATTATGTAAAATAAAATAAAATATTTTTAAAATTTAAAAGAGTAAATACAAAGATATAAAAATTTAATAGTAAAAAAAATAAAATAATAATATATCTAAAGTTGTAGGGGTAAAAAAATAAAAAGAGTTACAAAAATAAAATAAATAAAAAAGAGAAAAAAAAACAAAGAAAAAAAGAAGACGACAAAAATAGAATAAAATGGAAATTAGTCGGTATGTAATGGGCAGGTCTTGTCATACTTTCTTTTGTTTTCCTTTTTGACTTTTTTAGTACGGTTATTAACACATTTTCAAATTATAAAGTGGAAATTAAAATGTCAATGACATGTTTAATCAGTTTAATAATCAGTATAATTTATTAACTTAATAAATTATAGTTTGTATGCTTTAATGTGTTTCGAAATACTAACAAATCCTTTTTATTTGACAATTGCTCTGCATTTTACTAGTTTTTGTACAAGATATCTGAAATAAAAGTTATTGAAATTAATCATATTGATATACTGAAGTGATATTCAAAGTTGTGGTACATAAAAAAAGTCCCAAAAAAATAACAAAAAACAAGATACTACATTTAAGTACAATTCCAAACAGAGAATATTCATCTTCATTTTTCATGGATCTTCTTTTTGGGATTTCTTCACTGCAGTATTTGATTTTCCAGTAGGTCCATCAATAATGTCATCAACAAAATTGCCAGTTGATCTATTTATATTGTCCCATACCACTGGCAGTTCTTGGGCTGCAACCTTTTCACTTGTCAAATTTTGGTCCTTGCTTTTTCCCCACACCACTGAGTAAAGACCAATCACTATAATAATTGCTCCAATCAAACTGAAACATCATAATCCAACGACCAACCACTCATTAGTTAATTTTAAAGTGATATTTTCAGCGCAAAAAATAATTTTTCAGTACAACGTATATATATAGCGTGAGTTCGTACTAAAATTTTAAAAGTCTTGCATTTGCGCTGAATGTATGACTAACCTAAGCAAAATATATTTTCTTTTAGCGAAATTTTTTCATGTAAAAACAATGTAAACGATATTATATCTGATGCGATCAAAAACTGTTCAAGAAAATAACATATATATTGTTACCTTCCAAGGTGGACTTGCTCGGCTAATACGATGGCTCCAAGAATTGCGGTGATGATCATGGCTAGAGGGCTGAAGGCCGTCACGAAAACAGGACCTCGTACTTTGTTCACGAAACCTTGTACATAATATGCTATTCCAGAACAAACCACACCCTAATCACAAAATTTACCAACATATAAAGGATATTAGGACCAATTAAATCGATTTTATATACGTTTTGATTATAACTATTATAATCAAAGCGTATATAATGTACATTATTTTTTAATAGGTGCGCTTTCTATTTTAAGTAATTTTTTTTTTAGTAAAAAAGCAAAGAGTGTTTTTTTTATAAAAAAAATTGTGTTCACAAACTAATAATTATTGGAAAGGTGCTTACGGAATAAACAGCAGCAAGAAGCTTGGAGTCAAAACCAAGCACCCAAGCACTCATGTCGCGCTCCATTACAAGCGCCACAACCCCACCTTCCACCGTTCCCATGAAACATATCATAGCCGTCAAAGACAGCTCTGCCGGATACTCCTTCAAGGTCATTGACTGATCCAAATTTATATGTAACCAATGTAAGTATGCACTCACACAAAATAATCATAACATTCTGTCCGAAAATGAGAGTTCTATTTGATTGTTTATTTTTATTTTTTATTATTTATCTGGAGATTTGCTCATAACGTTTTTCTTTCAACATTGAATTTTAGATCAATAGTAACTGAGAACATCAATACTAAATTAAGGATTAAGATTCTCTCCATTACATATATCATTCAATTTTTCTCAATACACGTTTAGTAACAAAAATATTATATTTAACGACAGAATAATATTCGACGCAAATAATTGTGTTTTTGGTAATTCTGTCATTAAAATTTAATTTTGTATCGCTATATGTGTATTAAGAAAAATTAGGAAAAAAGTGTAATGGAGGGGAATGAGGATCCCTCTATTGCACTTAATTTTCCACAATACTTTAGCGACAAAAAATAACACGTTTAGTGACGACACAAGTAACACAATTATTAGCAACGACTAATGTATTGTCTTTAAATCTCATTTTTTTGTCATTAAATGTGTATGAGGTGAAATTGGATAAACAATATATCGGAGGGAAGGCGGGCCTGTGGATTAGTTGGGTATAGAAAATTAAACTCACTTGAACAATGAAGAATGCGGCCCAACCAACGGTGCAGCAAAGGAGCATGATTGTGCCGGTGACCCAATGCTGAGCGGTAGATGTACTGGTGGAATGCTGGTGGTGGGCTGATCCATGGGAGTAGCCCCCTAATATATCGACTATTGGGCCTTTATACAAGGTCATTAGCATTGCTCCTGACAGTGTAATTGATGTCCCAATCACCTTTGCTAGTCCATGCTTTTGCTTCAAGTTAACTCCCTCAATCCTAATTATGAGATTAATTAGTACAAATTATTTTTATTTTCACAAAATAATGTAAGATATACAACTTTTTCTTTATTTTTAAATTTTTTTTTTATTGATTTTTTTTTTGGAAGATTATGATTGGTGGGACCATTGAACAATCGATTTTTGGGTGAGAATCTAGTAAATGTGCACTTAATCTACAATAATCTAAGTATCTAAATTAATTAATTAGGGTGGTTTTGAATTTTAATTTAAATTAAATACCTGAAAACAACTGCCATGATAAAGGTAAGCGCTGGGAGGACATTGACGGTGGCAGCTGTAAATGTTGCGGATGTGTACTTCATCCCCACATAGTATAAATTTTGATCAATCACAGGCCTGATGAACCAATTAATCACATTAAAAAATAATTAAGACCATTCGTACATATATAATGATCTCATAATAAAGGCGTATTAATTAAGGAAAACAATTGCCATGCATGTAATATATATTTCGGATTTATACTAGTTCTATTTTATTTTATTTTTTTAATTTAAAGTAAGAATTATATATATAGTACCACTCTCTCATTATATAAAGGAAAAGTTGTATTTATATACAAAATATATAGCACATGTTAATGTTACTAAAAGGCAAACTTTAAGTGTGAGTTTTTGAACTTTAGTTTATTCTCATTGTGTAAAGTTAGTAGAAAACTTGAGTTCTCAAATGGCTAACTTGTAGATTAAGGTCACTCACTAGCTCTGCCTACTTTTCTTTCACAAAAACAGTCTACCTAGTGATATGAAGCATAAAACTAATATACAGCAAATATGTAATATCAGCCGTTGGTCCTCACGATGGATGATAAAGATAGTATATGTTTATTTTTGATTTAGAACAAATGCGTATTATATGAATTATTCTCTCTCTCACACACACACATATATATATATAAAAGGGAGTGATTCATAGCAAATGTTTACTATGATATTATTCGAACAAACACATATATGACCGTTCATAGAAAAAACTTACAGTTTAGATATAAAATATTTAATTCTTATTTTTTAAAATCTAGACGACCAAATATATTTTCGAATAAAGTCATATATAACAAACATTTGTTAATTATATATATATATATATATATATGTATGTATATGACTAGGTTCTTCTAGAGGAGTTTAGAACATTACTCCAATAAAGCAAGCAGCATCACTTTCAAAAATACTGAGATTGTCAACTTTGGTCTTATTTTCCTGCAAACAATAGTAAAATAAAAATAAATGGTGTTAATAATATTGGATTAGTACATTAAACAATTTCATCTCTCTGCATGCATGGAGGAAATTAAAATAGAAAAACATATATATATATATATATATATATATATATATAGAGAGAGAGAGAGAGAGAGAGAGAGAAACCTTTCAAGAACAAGGGCGAACGGAGCGATAGCTAGAGTGGCAACAATATGACGGTACACCACAAGAACCCAATGACTCATGCCATCCTTTAATGAAACCATGGTGATAATATACATTCCTGCATATCCAAACTGAAGAGAGACCATAGCCAAGTATGGCCTTATCTTAATTAGGAATAGGCTCAATGCTCCGAATGCCGATAGCTCTCCCATATTTGGATAGGTAATTTTCTCTATATATGCTAAGGAGCTCCAAAAACTTGTTTGGAATGAGTACACTTAATTGAAATATTGAAATGCCTTTTTATAGACAAATAAAGTAAACTCAAGTTTGTAGGACACCTATACATGCTTGGTAAAAATGCATCTTTTTAGATTCTGTTATCCATTTACTAACACTTGTCCATTATTTACGCAACAATAATCTTCCCATTTTATGATACATACATACATACATACATACATACATACATACATACATACATATATATATATATATAAAAGAAAAATTAAAGAGAGAAGAGTTCTATGTGGATCTCTCTAATGGAAAGTACTTTTGTTTATTTGCTTTAATTGGTTTGTTTCGGAAGTGAGGGGTAAATGAATTTTTTGACAACCAAATAGTGTTTCGTTTTAGTGCTATATGATGCAACTGTAGGGCATGGTGGTTATTTGGAGGGTTAATTAGCGCATGTTATAATAAAAACGGTTTCATCAACTCATTAATTGATTGGGAGATTCAAAAGCGGCTAATTGAAGGTTGTGTTTGGCACGACAATTAAGTACGTACTCATTTTTTAAATGTTTAATCATGACTCCAGTCCTGAAAATGATTTTTATAAATAGATAAAAAATTGCATATATCTAATTTTCACTAGATTTTGCTATTTGCTAGAGCTTTTGCAATAATCAACATTTTTTTCATTTTTTTCTTAACCAAATTCAGCTAGCTAGAAGTGACGACAAACCTCATGATTAATTCCATTAGCTAACTTTTAATAGTGAATTGATTCCTTTAAAAAATGAATGTTGAAGTTTTAGAAAAATATATAACACATGCTTAAAGTTAAAGAGATAAACTCTAAAAATATATAACACATGCTTAAAGTTAAAAGAGATAAACCTTTGGACCAAAGAAGATAACTTAGTGGTAAAATCTCTATTTTTATTGTGCAAGGTCACGTGTTAGAATCTACCCTCTACATAAATCGTCAGAATTAGTCTGTACTACAGATATTAAAGATAATTTTTTTTTAAGATTTCCCTCTAGTTCCCCTTTTAAACCTTATTAACTTAATAAATTATAGTTTGATGCCCTTATAGGGAAACAATAGTTCTTCCAGCTCTAATAATATAATGTTATGATGATAAAAATTGAAATCAGTCAAGCCCTTGTCTCCCAATTAGCTCAAAGATATGATTATTATGGATAAATGACTCTTCACATTACATAAGAAAGAGCACTCGGCAGGCAAAATTCACTGAACGAAAAGTTGGTGCTTTCATTATAGGATTCCAGCTCTAAACATTGGTGGAATCCCACCTTACAATTGGTTAAGCACTCAAGAAACAAATTTTCATTTCATGAAAATTAAACTGTATGTCATGGAGAAGATGTGGTTGAAATTTTTTCGTCACGAAACAAATGTTTAAAATAATAAATTAAAATTGATCTGATAATTTTTGCAATTTGGATAATATATCTTGCATGCATACTCAGCAGCATTACTGGTGAACTAGCTAGCCAAGCTAAGGCACTTAGCTTTGTTCATGATATGTTTTCCATTAGGGTAATGCCTATATATAGTTTTGGGACAAATCAATATATATATATATATATATATATATTATTTTTTATGATAAGAAACTGAAGACAAAAAATGGTGTGACAGACCCTTGTGTTGGTATTCTTAGATGAAATCCATCTGGACATTCGGTGTACTTTGAAAATTTAGAACATATGTTTTTAGGAACCTTTATAAAGTTGAAAGGACATATGGTGAATCTTTCTTTCCTTTTTATAAAAAAAAAAATACTTTTTCCCTAATGTTGTGTTCAGGGACGAAGCTAGCTTAGTACTGGAGGGGGCCACGGCCCCCCCAAGGTTTGAAAATTTTGTAAGTCCCACCCCAAAGTTTTAAAAAAATTATTTTTGGCCCCCCTCAAGAAAAATGCAATGCTTTAGAGGAAAATAAATTTCTTTATTATCAAACTAACGACCACAACACATTCTTTGTAACAAGATATAAGTTTACACATCGGTCTCATTCTGATCTTAACTAGCCAAATTCATATACTTATAAATAGATTATAGACCTGTCCTTCTTGCTTATAAACTGCCCCATAAAATTCTCAAATAAAAAATGGCAACTCCTACCTCTATACTAAATGAAAAAGAAAATGGAAGCTCACTAGAAACACTTGGATAGTACTGCACTAAAAAAAATAATTACTTTATAATGTAAGGTAAATTTTAAAAAAACTAAGTATTATATATAAATTGACTCCACTAAAATTTTATAAATTTTCTATTATACGGGGTCAAATTAAAAATTTATAATTTTGTCAGTCAAATTTTAACCACATATGACTCATATTCTCTCAATATATATATATCTCCCTATAATATTATATATATATGTGTGTGTGTGACTTGAAAGTACAAAAGTATTAAAAAAAATTGGCTCGGGGGCGCTGCCCCCGAACCCCCGTTAAATTATTTATGACTTGGTAAAAATTTTGGCCCCCCGGAGATTAAATCCTGGCTTCGTCCCTGGTTGTGTTATGAATTTTCTTGAACAAAATTGTGTGGTTAGATGTTGGGGTTTTTATTCTCTCCTAGGTAATAAATGCTATTCGAATCAATCTTTGGTGCCTTTCTCTTTGTTGAGTACAATTAGTGTAGAATTAATGTTTGTTCGAGGTGAAGTTCTAAATATGCTCCTTGTATCCACTATAAAATAAATAAAATTTAGCAAAAAATTACATAAGTAGAGAAATTCATGATTAGTTGTTACCTTCGTAAGATGTGCATGCAGTATTAGTCTAAGAAATCAGATAAAGGCGCTTACACCAATCTTTGATTAAATTTTTGGATGTGGATTTTAGATGGTTAAAATTTTGTAGTCCACTTGGACGATTCGAAATTAAACAAGTTGAGTTTTATAAATGAAATTGTAATTGTATAACATTTTTACGGTAAAGATCATCTGAAATATAACTCGTTTCTATAAACTGTCCAAACAAATCGTTCATTTCAAAACGTCGATCTGAATCAGAATATGAATTTATGCTTGTTCTTAGTCGAGTATTTTTAATTGATCACTAAAACTTGTCTCCAATCTTGTCGATCTGAATCAGAATATAAATTTATGCTTGTTCTTAATTGAGTATTTTTGATTGATCACTAGAACTTATGACGCCAATCTTGTCGCTTCTAACGAATATAATCTAGCTAGGATGATGATAAAATTATAGCTAGGCACCTTAAAATTATACCGTTTAATTATCTTTTTTTTTCTTCCTAAAAATAATAATGTATAAGTTTTGTTTTATATTACAATAAATTTACGTCGAATTATAATTGTGAAATTTATTATACATGGGATTCGTAAGAATTATAGAAGAGTTCAAATTATTACACATTTTTTCAAAAAAATTATCACTAATACTTATTTACGTAACTGACAATAAAAAAAATCGACGTAAAAATTCACGATATATATCATCTTTCATAATGTATATGGATAAGTAACTGATCTACTTTCCCTACAAGGTGCCGTGTGATACGTATGCCTAGATACATAATAGACACCGTAGATTGTGAAAGAAAGTTTGATTCCGCGAATGAACTAATTCATCATCCAAATTCATGCCCAAAAAGTAGATAGTTAGGTAGCAATGGAACATCATTATCTTAAAAGGAATTGATTTGAATTTGCTTTAGAATTTTATATATATATATATATATATATATATATATATATATTAACACTTTGCTTCTGTATTTGAAATATATCTTCCTTTTTTTGGTTAGATCATGACACAATTAAGTGTGCGGATTTCACTTCCTTGAAAAGCAATTGATTTTGACAAATTGGTCTGGAGAGGAATCGTGTGATATGGGATTTCCAGTAACAATGGTGATGAAAAAATAAAAATAAAATTGAAGCTATAATTAGTTTCAAGTATATCTTCTTTAAGCTCAATAGAACATTATTTAATTTGGAAAGCTGACCAAATTTAATTAGATGCCATCTCTTGAACTTATTAGAATCATCACTTCCGAGTAATGAAAAGGAATCGATCTTATAACACCTTTATTATAGTTAGTGTTACTTTAACTTGTCATTTATTAAGATTGCAAATGGAAAAACCCAGGGTGTATTTTTCTAGTGAGCTAGAGGATGGTAAAATTAATCCAAATTTTTTATCTTAACTATTGTCTTATCTCTACGACTGTCTTACTTTATATATTGTTGTAATTAAAGTGTTATTTATTCTCTTGTTCTTAAATGATAAGGATGACATGGCAACACATCAAGTTGGATAGTGAATGAGATAGATAATTAACATGACCGTAAATTAAATTTTGAGGATGGTACGTATGACTGAAATCAGGGGCGGATCCAGCCACAAAGTTCAGTGGGGTCAAATTCGAAAAAAAAAACATTAACGAATAAAAATTGTAACTATATGTACATATTTTTCTAAATCCAATATAATTTCTCAATACTTTAAGTCGTTAAGTTTAATATATTCATAATTTTGTTATAAGGAAAATACTAGAATTTTTTTTTAGATCAACAATTTTTTTTATTAAAAACCCAATGTAGTACAAATGTGACAAATCCAAGAGATTTGGATAAGGCCACGTGGAATCAGAGAAAACTAAGTAAATAGGTGTCTTGGAGTTTTAAAACCCTGTCTTTGAGTTTTAATTTGGAGATAAAAGAAAAGAAAGCCAAGGAAAACAAAAGAAGATAATGTCTTTGAGTTTTGTAATAGAAGAGAAAAAAATTAAGAAAAGTGGTGTCTTTGAGTTTTAGTTAGAAAAGAAAAAAAATGTAAATAAAATGAGTTTATTTCGAGTCAAAAAATTTCTTCCCATTTTTATTAACAAAAAACTTTACAGGTGTGTTAGCTAAAAAAAAGAAAAGAAAGTAGGAGAGAGAGTACTTAATTTTTGAGCCAAATATTTTTTTCTTACTTTTGAAAAAAAAATATTAGCTTTGATTTTGTTTTTCGCCCATTTTAAAACTAAACAAACAGAGCGGAGCGTAACGAATTGTGTTCAACTCTTTTTTTTCTTTTTGAATCAAAAACAGACAGACACATGGGGAGAGAAATTAGAGAAGTACTACCATCATTACTTTAAAAAGTCACCGATACAAAAAGAAAAAAAATATTTGAGAATACATACATATTTGGGTTTATTTTAGGCTGAATTCACCCACATTTTGACTTTTAATTTCCTCTTCTTCGTTTTACGGACCTTTAGCTTAGGCTTCTAAAAAGAATGTTATTGTTAAAGCATTTTTTAATAATCATAAAATATATTGGTAGTGAATTTTTAAGCAATTAATTTTGGCTACGTGGTAAGACGTCGGCCCACAAAATGGAAGAATAACAATGGAGGGTTGCTCTACCTCCATATGTATTCAGCAGAAGCATTTAATATAGCAACATCATATTTTGAAAGTAATAGTAATTTGAGAAAGAAATGAATAGTTATTATAGCACTGTTAAAAACGCATGGAAGAAAGTTCAGTGGGGGCAGGTGCCCCCCCTGCCCCCCAGCGCAGATCCGCCCCTGACTGAAATTAGTTGTGAATATTTCAAATCTTTCGTTTTCTAGCTATATATTAGGACCGCAAATGGAAAACTCAGGGATGTTTTTTTTTCTATGGCGAGGGAGTCAGGAGAGGATGGTAAGATGGAAAGTTTCTAGTTTGAATCTTTCATATAATACTCCCTCGATTCTTTAATAATTTTTTTTTTTGCTAAGTGGTTCTTCTTTAATATATAACATTTTAGGATAAATTTTTTGTTCATATATGTCGTTTTAGGATTTTTAGGAGAATTAGTTATAATTTTTTCCAAATTACCCTTAAATTAAATAAATTATCTACAATTTTCAATACTCCTTTCTCTTTTTTTATATATATCCATGCAATCCACATACTATCATCTCTCTTCTTTTTCTTCTTTCTCCTTCCCTATCTGAATCACTCTCTCCCTTTTCTTTTTCTTCTCTCTCCTTTCTATCTAACTCTCTCTCTCTTGCAATCACTATTTTTAATATAATTCTGTTTTCTCCACATAAAAAAGTAGAAGTAATTTTGTGTCTTTTTAATTGCAAAATATTTAAATTTATTTCTTTAATTAGTTGCATCTATGGTTAATATAGTTTAGTTTGTTTTGTTTTACAAGAACATACGTAATCTAAATATTCTATGGAACAACTTTTTAATTATAAGAAAAAATGGTAGAAAACAAAAAAGAGAGAGCTAACAAAATTTTTAGACAATAATAAAAAATAAAATAAAAAATAAAAAAGAAGAGAGAGATGAAGTAGATAGAGGGAGTGGGTGAAAAAAATTAGCTATATGAGAAATTAAGTTTATGGATAACTACATATTGGTTAAAGATGAGGAGAGAGAAAGTAGATGAATAGATAAATAAAAAAGTGTTTTGGATATTTGATAGCATATTTAATTAATAGTAATTAAGTTTATTAATATACGTGCTCAACTCTAAAACGTCATATATTAACTAACACGATTCCAAATAAAAAGACTTCAATCATTTCAATTTGTTTGAGTAGCAAATTATTGTTAGCACATCCATTTTGGCGTACATACTCGCATTTATATGATTAATTTTGCAGATATGATTATTGTTAGTCTTTCTTAATTATTATTTTTTTGTTGCTATATTTTTATTTTTTATTTTTGCTCTACATGTTATTTGATTCTTAAAACAATGGTGACACCTCTCTTTATTTCATTTAGTACTCTTTTAACAAATTTCTTGTAAGGGATATATATATATATATATATATATATATATATGAACGCACGTTAATATTGTTATGAAGAGAGTAAGCATACTAACTATTTGACGTCATAGAGGTAAAAAAGAAGTACTCTCGAAAAATCTATATATAAAGCATATATTTCCATAATTTAGATTAATATTATGAGCCAAAATGTGTATAATATTACTTCACAAATAAGCTGTATTTGTTGCAACACGATACATATGCAAGTTCATTTGAAGAATTGAGAGTGTGTGTCTATATTTATGTCAAGTAACTAACTTATTTAAAAACTTGATATATATCATACTAAACTCTCTCTCAAACGGATAAATTAAAGTTCATTTGTACTATTAAATTAATATAAAGACATGCAAATATCATACTAACGAACCGACTCATCTAAAAGTTTAAACCATTTAAACATGTAACTTCTTCATAAATCATTAATAAGGATACGTATGTCATCAACAGATAAGTATATGCATCCACCAGCATAAAATTATCAAAATGATTGGACTTTTTAAAGTTAAAACAATTGTTTGAATATTAGTCTCAAAAGCAACTACTTTATATTCAATTATTTGGTTTATAGCTGATTTTGTAGATAATGAAGAGATCAATTTCATTCAATTATATAGAAACTTTCCTTTTCCTTACTTTCATTTTGACTTAATCATATGGCTTCTTATTGTTCAAAATATGTCCCTAACAAAGTGAGAATGAGACACTTTAGATATATCTTGCTTAAAGAAGGATTTATATTGTTCCAAAACACTTCCTAGCTAGTTAATGAAAATCAATACTAATATTAATTTCTATTATTAACAAAATTAAAGCAATCAATTTAGTATGTTGAATATTTATGGATTTATCCAATGCTGAATAAAGTTAAAAACCCTCATTTGGAAATTTACTCCTGGACTGCACTAGTATACATATTTGTTTTCTTTTGCCTAACTCTGTGTTGTTATATGTTTGTTATCTGTCACTAGTTCAATTTCCCAATAAAATTTATTTACTTTTTTGTATTTGTGACATGCGCATACAAGCTTCTTTATTTACAACTTTTTTATTCATATATTGTAATAATTTCCCTTTTATATATATCCTTCGAACAGTCCAAACACTTTATGAAATGCACTTTATATATTAAATTTGTAATTGTTTAACATTATTGATTGATTGATTCGTGCATTTAAAGTATTTCTGAATGCAATATATAAAATGTTTCAAGAACACACAATTTCTTTGTTTATTGGTCGCGAAAGAAATAAAAAAAAACATATACGTACACACCACCACTCAGTTTTTATATTGAAAAATAAATATGAAAACATATATAATAGTTAAAACATTCCCTCAAATGATGATATTAAATTCAAATTCGTATCTAGTCTGTAATAATCAATAGTTCTATAGATTAAATAATAGTATTCATTTTATAACCTAAAAGCACGTACGTACGGATATGCTCTACTCCAGTTTGAAGTTTTTTGAAGATCGACTTATATATAGTAATTAAAGTATGATCGTAGGACTTCAAATAATCTAAATTAAAATTGGATTTATATATTCGAAGGAACCAATCATACAAAGAGCTAATAATTCTCCAATTATTGATCAATGTTGGACTGATCATTTGTTCCACTTTCTCATGAATATCTACTTGTACTATGACACACACACACACACACACACACATATATATATATATTCTGTGAAGGGTCGTCGATACTGTCACTAAAGGATTATAGGGTAAGAAAATGATGAAACTGCAGTTGAAGAAGAAAAGATATTAATTTCTGTCTTGTTATGAAAAAGCCTATTTAAGTGCCATTAACTTTATCATTTTGATCAAAAAGTAGATAGCTAGAGATCTTGGGGGAAACCTTACAAAAGAGCGGTCTTTCCTCATTTACAAAGTTCCCCATAAAATAAGGTCTAGTCCCAATCAATTAACATATATATATATATATATTATATATATATATATATTACTTTATTGTTAAGATGAATATTCCTTAATGCAAATGTATTAGGTGCATACGTATCTCTGTTTTTTATAAACAACTTTGCGGGTCTTGTACCTTATATAGTCTTTTTCCTAGATATATTTTATCTCATGCAAAAGTATTTGGAAAGACATTCGGAAGATTAAGAAATAAGTTGAATCTAGACGGGGCAGACTCTTGGGTATGTTTGAAATTTGAAAAACATGAAGGAAAATATTAAATGAATTAAATTATCGTATAAATCTAATTATCTACACTTAAATTCTAAAAAGAAATAATTCCAAGAAAGATTTTAATGTAATATAATGAATGGTTAAGAACTCTATCTTCTTTTCATTTTCCTTTATTTTCTTTTCAGTTTTCCCAATTCTAAACCTATATCTATATATATATCTATATATCTATATATATATATATATATGATTACACAACGTTTGAAAATTAAATTCAAACGCACTTAAAAATCTTGTCGTCTAAAAATAATTTATTTCAATCTAAATTTATTTCAAATATAGTTTATTTAACTCACAAACACAACGTTCTGAATTTAAACGCACAATATTATTTTTAGTGTGGTGATCAAACGCATTAAACACTATCGTTATAAAGACTACTGTTGTAGAGACTATCATTGCTAAGGTTATAAATAACCGAACATACTCTTTGTTGGGTATTTGCTCACCTCTCTACTCATTTCTCATGAAGTTAAAATTTGCCCTTCCTCCCTTCCTCCCTATCCACCCGCTGATCGTGGAAGGAAGGAGTTGGTTTATTTTAAAATGAGTACGATTAATAATAAGTGGATTGAGATATGGACCCTTAAAAAGAGTATTTGAATATAATCCTATAACTTTTACTAGCTTCTATAACTATCTTGCTTTGGAGTATAGTATATATATACATGGACCATGACCCTTTCATGTTTAAGAAATGACAACATATTCATAAATATATCACTGTTATGATCAAAGTTCATACTTTCAGTGACATAAAAACCATTAATAGAGATCACTTCAATCATTTATACTTTTTTTTCATTTTAAAATTAGAGATATAATTTGTCTTTTGAGGTCAAACGACGACATATTAATTAAATTTCAAAATTGATATAACTCATAAAAAACTAAAATAAAATAAATTTTGAGATTAATAATTTTTGTTATATACTATACAATTATAATAATTGTATCAACTAAAATTAAATAAATTCATATCAGTTTGAAGTTTAATATGCCGTCATTTGACCAAGTCAAATTGTATCTCTAATTTTGAAACGGGGAGAATATCATCTTTTTAAGCACGCATGAATACTTAATATGAAATTAGTACTTTTAACAAATAATTAACGCATATGATTGATCACATTATTCTCACATCACAAATACAAATACAAAGAGAGAAATTAAGATAGATTATATGAGATATTATAAGAAATGACTACAAAACTATTATGGTCAAAGCTCCTATCTTTAGTGACGCAACGGCAATGGAGATCACTCTAATCATTTATATTTATATAATCATTTAAGCAACTTAAACATAATTTATAATTAGTGCTTAATAATAATGCATAATATTGGAGTCCATTTGATCACATCAAACACACAAATAGATAAAATAATGGCCATAGTCCACTAGGGTAGCCCTAGCTAATCAGACTAGTTAATTTACTGAATATAATTAGGTTCTGCTTGGCCTACATGATTTTTGTGTTTTTTGGTCGTGAAGGTTAATGTGATTCGAATCTCTACTAGCACCAAATTAAGATTGTGTGCTTAGTTATAGAATTAATACGCCGACAAAAATTCTAAAGTAAAAGCAGAAAAGTGGAAACCCATCTATATAAGTTTGGATTACGATCAAACAAACAATAATAAATTCCATTAGAATGAATGAATATGTACTTCAATTTCCGCTATGAAAACTATTGTTAAGTTTGGATTGAGATAATGAAATAAAATAAATAATAAAATAAAAATAGTATATTTGATGATTATTTTAGAAGACAAACTATTTCAATAGAATAAAAATTTATTTAATCCTTTGGTTTTTTTATTCCATGTGAAAAAGGTGGAATAAAATTTATTCCAATGGAATAGATATATGTGATAATTTTGCTATTATATGACAACACCCACCACCACTAACAACCAAACATATACTTAAAATACTTTAAAATCAATTCATTCCGTCCTTCATTTCATTCCTTCAATCGAAACGTAGCATAGGGGTGATGTGAGTGCAACAAAAATATTTGGTGACGGGTATAGACATTATTTACAAGAAAGGGCCTATTGCGACACTTCATCTCTTGCGATGGATGTCCACCTTAGCCATCCTTCAAAATGGCGCGGGAACTTAATTGCGTCTCTAAATATATTTAGAATGTTGCTATAAATAATGTCTGTCGTACGTGAAAAAGTCACTACATAAGAGTTTTGAGATACCAGGTGTTATTAATGAGTAATGAAAAATTGTGTATAAACAATATTATGAAAAAAAAGAAAAGAAAAGAAGGCAAAATAAAAAGCAGAACTTACCATTAGATATTTTACATATTTTTATTGATATGTAATATATAAGTCTTACTCTTGGTACATAATTTTTTGCGTATAATTTGTGCATATAGTATCATTATATTACATCTAATTTCTAAGGCACATGAGAACTCCATTGGATGAGTAACTCTGGCAATTTATTAGATGTCCCTAAAAATCCAATTTTTTAGTATTAAATTTATTAATCTAATTTCTAAGGCACATGAGAACTCCATTGGATGAGTAACTGTGGCAATTTATCAGATGTCACTAAAAATCCAATTTTTTTAGTATTAAATTTATTAATTGTTGCATTAAAAAAATACTAATTAATAATTGATATATTAAAACTTGAACAATTTCAATACATGAAAAATAACTACTCCTAACTAAACTCTCGAAGTTGTAAATACTAATACAATAATACTATGTTTGGATTTAGGGAATGTAATAAAATAAAAATAGTGTATTTGATGATTATTTTGGAGGATAAACCATTCTAATAGAATGAAAATTCATTTCATCCCTTTGTTTTTTTATTTCATATGGAGAAGGTGGAATAAAATCTATTCCAATAGAATGAATATATGTGATAATTTTGTCATTATATAACAACACCTACCACCACCAACAACCAACCATACACTTAAAATACCTTAAAATCATTCCATTTCATTCCTTCAATTCAAACGCAGGATAAGAACTCAAATATTTTGACACCGATAACAATAATGAAATCTCAAATCAACTCTTGTTCATTAAACATTAACCATTATAAGCAGTAGCTAATAATCTAACAAGCTACATTCCATTTTAAAACCCTACTACTAAAGCTCCATCCAAGAAAGGATGACCCAAATGTTCTCCATTCGATTCTTACATCCATTCCATTCCCGTCTCATTTCTTCAGAATCCATTCCATTCCCGTATCATTCTTACCTTTCTATTCAGAGGCAGCATTATATATAGCTCAGTGTTCATCACCTTTGTTAGGCTTTGCTGCACTGATGGAGTTGTAGCATTTGTGTGTGTGTGTATATATATATATATATATATATATATATATATATATATATACATATACACACACACACACTCACCGTCTCGCCGATCACAAATCAAATCTTGGATCAATTCATGATACTTTTAACACTTTAACCAGCAAGCAAACCCACAAACCAGATGAACAAATGTTGAGATTAGCTCATATTTTAGTGGGTTCGACCTATGACGGTTATGAATACGTAGACGGGAGAGCAACCCGGTCTTGAGTTTGACTAATATTTTAAGTCTCATGAGTTTTAGCCCATGTTATAATAGTTAAGGTTTTTCTATTTATTAGATAAACATTGTTTGATGTTTAGATCACTGTAGAATATGTGAGCACCCACAATGACTCCAATTATGTTGAAATTAATTCACTTAATTAAGATCCAAGAATTAATTAATTAGATTATTTGAATTTAGTCGTGCAATTTGGAACATGATGTTACTAGTTATTAGCCTATTTATATAAATAGGGCTCTCATTTTTTGGGATGCCAAAAAAAAACATGACTTTTATTTTGATTCGGATTCAGTAGGTACCTTCCAAGATGGAGTTTTTCGGCTAAAATGATGGATCCAAGAAAAAACTACAACGATCAGACAAAGAGGATTGAAGGCCGTGACAAAAACTGGGCCTCTTGTCTTCATCACCAGGCCTTGAACATAGTATGCAAGTCTAGAGCTAACCACACCCTATAGATTCCATTAATTCAAACAGCAGTTAACTTATGTTTAGCTTAATAAATTAGCTATTTATTGAAATATATTTTTTTAATAAAAAATATTTAATTATATTCCTAAACCAAAGTTTATTATTAAAAGAAAAAGACATTCAGAAAAATAATTAATTTAGTTAAAAAAGTAGTACATGTGATAAAAGAAAGAATAATTAATTAAAGAGTTAAATGCACTTTGAATTACCAAGTATACTCAATTTTATACGGTGCATCCTATACTTCAAAATGTGATACTTTGCATCCCGCACTTTTAGCAAACGGGCACATAACACCCTATGACCCAAAATCCGTCGCTAAAAGTGACTGGGAAGTGTCGGCTTTTGCACTTTTAGCGATGAATTTTGGGTTAAAGAGTGTTATATGTTGGTTCGTTAAAAGTACGGGATGCAAAATGTCATATTTTGAAGTATAGAATGTAATGTGCAAAATGTGTTAAACTTAGGGAATACAAAGTGTATTTAACTCTTAATTAAATTAATAGTATCCATACAACATAAGCAGGAGCAAGGAGCCTAGAGTTCCAGCCAATGGACCAACCATCTAGATGTGGGCTTCAGCCACTAAAGTGAGCTCGGCGCTTAGCACTGCACCCATCAAGCATATCAAAAAGACCGGCGAAAGCTCTGCTGGATATTTCTTTATTGTTATAGACTACATGGTCCATGCACAACATTTATGCATTACATGATTAGAATTAATTTCTCTAAACCAAAAACATTAACTACTTCGTTAGTAATATATATATATATATATATATATATATATATATATATATATATTGGAAAACATCACATAACTAACGTTAGATGTAGCAAATAGTTTGCCAAGCAGTTGTATTGACGATGCCATATTGTTGCCAAAACTTTTGACATCTCTGCCAATTAGTTATGCTATAAAAACTTATATGCCCAACTGTTTGACGGACTGTTGGCTATAGTCAACGTTGACTGTGGATTATATCTTCATTGATAATTATATATATATATAGAGAGAGAGAGAACGAGTTAATTTAAATAAAAAACTTACTTCAAAATGAAGAAAGAAGACCAGGTAATACAACCAATAAGTAAAAAAAGAGTGCCACTGAGCCAGTGCTGATCATCCGATGAGGATGCATTACTGCTACTAGAAAAGTGGCTTATTTTGGGAGACCAAATTAGGTTAATGATGGAGCCTTTGTACATAGTCATTATCAATTCTCCTCCAAATGTTACTAGGGTTCCAATCACTTTCGCTTGACTCCGTAATTCTTTCATCTTCAAGCATTCCAATCTAAAGACATATATATATATATATATATATATATATATATATATATATGGAGTATATGATTAATTTCAAAGTGATTATATATGGCCTAATGGAATTGATTAATTTTTTTTTGCAAAAGGCTAAATATGATATATTATTAAAAAACATATCCCAAAATCTATAAGAATTAGATAATAGGATATAAGATTATAAATCTGTCTGCTGCATACAAAGGAAATCATTTTTTCTTTATCTATCACTCTATTGCTGCTATTGCTTTCTACAACTGATGTTACTATTTTCTTATTGTTGCTACTAACTCTTCCTACAACTGCTGTTGAATGTATCTCATTGCCTCCATTAACTCCAATCTATATGTATTTGGCTTCTATTTGTTCTATTTGAGCAAGCTTGGATGGTGTCCTTCCATCAATCTTTGTTTCCAGATCTTATTTGAAAATTTAGACTTTGCAGCATGTTTGAATGTGAATAAATCAAACAAATTTGCATTGTTGCACTTGTTTTTATTCTAGTAAAATAAAAACAACTTCTACACTACCCCTGCTACACTGCTGCACTAATGCTCCTGCACTGCTGCACAACTTAAAATGCTACATCACTTCAACCTGCTGTAAATACTTACATTACTGCACCATTTCACTAATATAATGTTGCCAACATATTTTCACATTGAAATGCTCCAGTTGCTGCTACATAATAACTTCCGTTGGACTGTTAAACCATAGATGAAAGTCTTCTTCTTTTGCTTTTCTTGCCCCACACAACCACTTGAAAGCCTTATTTTTGATCTTCTGCACAACTATTTTCCCACAACTGAACTTTTTCTCAAAAATAACTTGGTATCTTTTCTAACCAAATATTCCACCTAGCTGCAGCTGTTATAAACTCACTAATGACTCTCAATTTTTACTTCTAAAATTCTACTGATTCAAAATAAGATACACTAAAATTACTTGCACCCAACACCCCCCTATCCGACTATACACTGCAACAATGAGTATCCTCGCCCATAAACAAAACACCTCAATCTACCAAAAAACTTTTAACTGGTAACTAATTTTGCACTGTCAACCACAAAAATATCTGCAGCCTCACACCATTGAATAACTACCTCTTGAATGTTCTTCACTGTTTCGGATAAAGTTTCACACCAAATATAACTTGACGATGATGGATCAAAAAACATGCCTTTAGAAATAAGAAATTCCTTCATTGGAATACATCCTTGAACCGACATTAAAAAATAAAGCAATCTGTGAATAAACATTTATCAAAGATACAATCACAAAAATAAAAATTGAACTCCCAAAACTTGCTACAGAATCATTTATATACTACTGCCTTGAGTCTTCTTCCTCTGTCAAAATAAAGTCTTCAACTACTTTCAAACCCTGTAGTTTTTCTTCAAACACCATTCACCATCAAGCTCAATACCTTGGATTAACTAAAATTATGTGTAAGTCCTCTTACATAATTTCATAAATCCCTCATAATGCATCCAATTATCAGCAATTCTAAATTTTTTTCTTGAGTGATGCAGACTTAAACACTTACCAACCAAGGATTAACGAGCCACAAATCCATTTCTATAGAAGTTACTTTCCCACAAGCATTTAGCCACTTGAAAGCTTTGTATTTTATCATCATCATCACCTCTTTCCAGCATACATAATCCCCATTAAAGTTCATCTGATTTCTTGCTAACCATAAGGACCAAAGTATAGCAGCTCCAATAACCTCACCCACATGTCTAAGATTTTTTCCCATATAGTCTCATTGGGCTATTAAAAGATCAATTGAGTTTGGTTGATTATTCCTAACCAGTTAAACACACCACACCACATCAACCATAGCCATTTACAATATAGTAAAGTGTGAGCAACCTGTTCTTCTTCAAGTTTACACCAACAACAGAGAATCTGCTCTTCGTCAAACTGCATCCCTCTTTTTACTAAAAACTCTTCACTGGAATACATTCTTGTACTGCTGACCACATAAAAATATGTACTGTAGACGGAATACCTTTTTTTCCATACCCGTTTGTACCATTTAACATTAGAAAAATCTTTTGATTCCTCCATCAACTGGATATATTTTTTAACTGTAAAAAAGCCTTTAAGATCCCCACACCATAATATTTATCCTCTTTAAGACTATCCAGCTTCACACCATTAATCATGTTTCTTAATTCAACCATGTCCCTCTCCTCCCACTCTCTAAGTTGCCTTCTGAAATTTAACAACCACAGTCCTTTCCCATCTTCTCCGTAAGCATATATCTCAGCTAATTTACATTCACTACCAAAAAAATGGCCTTTTGTGATGGCTCAATTCCATCATATAACTTCAAAAAATCATCACAAAAGGTTTTTGTGATGACTTTAGCCGTCACGAAGGCCATCTTGTATACCCCCATCATGAAAGCCTTTTTGTGATGGTTTTGACAATCACGCAAACGCTTAATGCGTTTGTGATGATTAATACAATCACATTAACACGTAATCTATTGTGATTGTCAAAGCCATCACAAAAAACACATGACTTTAGGGATCAAATCTAAGAACGTGAATCTCTTTTTACGGACCATTTATTTTAATATATTAATTGTATCAAATGATACTTGTAAGATTCGATCCCTCCTCCCATTTGCAAACTAAATAACAAGTATTACCACTACACCAAAGCCCAAATTATGATTATAATTTTAAAACAAAATATAAAAGGAAACATATGTGAATTGACTTACTAAACAAAATTAGTCCCACATAATATTTGGTGATTGCAATGGCAGTCACAAATACTCTATAATGATGGTAAAATTAGTCATCACTGAGAGCCATCATATATTTTATTATTTTGTGATGACTTGAAAATTCCATCACAAAATACCTTCTTTTTGTAATTGCAAATAAAAGTCGTCACAAAAATCTATCTTTTTAATGATTGTTATGATCGTCATAAAATATTGTTTTGACTATTTTTTTCATTAAAATATTAGTAATAGCTTAAATGCAATCACGAAAAGGGTATATCTATAAGTGATGACTTAGTGCGTCACAAAAAGAAAATTTATTTTACGTGAAAAATTTGCTGATTGACATGGTCATCACAATTATAATACATTGATGGCAAAATTAACCATCACTAAGAGCCATCATATATATTACTATTTTGTGATTGCTTAAAAAGTCCATCACAAATTATTATCTTTTGTGATTGCTTATAAAAGCTGTCACAAAGTTCCGTCACGTATTCTTATTTTTCTAGTAGTGATTTTTTATTTATTGATAGAGAGAATAACTTTCTAAATTTAGAACTAAATACATTTTCTCCTGTGATGCCCCCAAATCCAGGTTCCATAACCTTGGCAATTGGTGCTCACGATCCAACATCTTCATACACATTCTATAACTAAGCGGAATAAATAAACATAAATTGTTTGTTACATAAGGTTCTACATCAAATCCCAAGGGTCTAATAACCTTTATTTATTACATACCTTAACAACCACAAAAGGTTTACTTAAATAATTTACATAGGATAACAACATAATTAAACATGCATTATCTATTCTTGCACTTTTCCTTTCCCTTTGTCCTTGTTAGATATCTCTGCCTTAACTGAAATAAATGTCAGCAAGGGTGAGCAACTAATTCGCTCAGCAAGTTTAAATACAAGAAAGATATATCATGATTAGATAGAATTATCTTGTGAATTTTCAACAATATATAATGATTGTGAAGAAACGAAAGTCAAGCTTCAATAAATGGGAGATTTAATAAATAATGCTGAGTGGCCAGCAATGACCATGAACATATGCGAAGGTTTATCAGCAGTTACACTGGACCTTTTAAAAGTTTTGGTAATCAAGGGGATCAACCTTTCATACCCGGTGAATATGCATACCACTTAAAGTCGGGCAATTATTCATTTGTATTCGATATATTGCCTTAAAAAATATTCTTTTTCTCAATCGAAGAGTCTGTACCAACAATTGGTTTGGAACAGCTTTTAGAAACGTATTTTAACAAATTTAAATCATGTTCGGTCTAGCTGATACAATTAGCTAAGACCTAGTTCATAAACAGTTCATAAATAATAGAACTCAAATTATTTCACAGTTCAAATAATAGAACAGGAAATCAATTGCACTAAGTGCGAATAACAACGATCATTATGGATGTGGAATAATCAACAATAATTATCCACTAACATGCTTTTAAAAATAATTAAAAATAATAACTCAAGTTTGAGTTAGAAAACTTGCCTCGATTGCGGTCTACTGCTATGCAATTTAAGTTAACTTCTTAAAGAAAGACCTATAATTGATAAGATTGATCTTTCAATTAGCATAACATATATTGACTTATAATACTACTACCCTTTTATTAAATTATCTAACATTTAGTCATACAATTAAACGTTAGATATCACATCAAATTTTTAGTAATATTATCATCCCTTGATAATATTGCTATCACAAAATCGTCATTTTAAACTCTCATATAATATTATTAATCTTTTAATAATATTTTAATCCCTTATTAATATTATTAATCACTTAATAATATTTGAACCTCTTATTAATATTATTAATCACTTAATAATATTTTAATTACTTACTAATATTATTAATTATTTAATAATATTTTAACAATCTCAAATATTATTAATCATTTAATAATATTTTACTCATTCACGATTATTATTATTCATTTAATAATATTTTACTCATTCACTATTATTATTATTCATTTAATAATATTTTAATCATTTATAAATAATTTAATTTAATTGTTTATCTCTCACTATTTAATTTATCTAACACACATATCATGTCATCCTTATAACAAAAAAATAAATGACCAAAATATCCTTATAAAGTCTTTATACATTATATATTGATCATTAATAAATAAAATCACATTTACAAGTTTTACAACTTGATTTAACTTAACTTATCTATTTATTCATACCTTAAACATAACCATTAAAAATATCAAAATAACTTTTTATTTTTTTCTTTTCTGAAAAATATCAGTATATGATATTTTAGTAATAATATATTTTTCTTGTAATTTTTCAGTTTCGTTTACTATTTTTAAATGGTCCAAAACAGTCCAAAAGTGTTACAATTATTATAAATTATCCTTTTGTTCAAAAATTATAAACTTTATACGGTGATCTCTTGTTATCAACACCTAGCTCCTGTAAAAATTTCACATATTTTTTACTTGTATTTTAGGAGTTATTACAGTTTATTTTTAAAAACACACTTTCTTATAAAAGCCATAACTCTCATTCTATACATCAACAAATTACCATCTTTGGACAGGATCTTAATAACTCAGTATGCTAACATTTCACGAAAGATCAGAATTTTTAAAACAACTAAAGTGGCTAAAACTTCCCTTGACACAAACTGACCTGTGACAGTTTTTTAACCTACAGCTTTTATTCTACCCGCTTGGACTGTTTTACCAAAACAGTTGTCATGGCTTGCTCAGTTAATAAATTTGAGTTCTACCACTTAGATTTAATAACTGACTCATATATCTAACACTCCTCTTTTACGGATCACAAAATTGATTTACGGATTTAAAATGATAAAGGTCCAAAGTGGATTGAAAATTAAGGTTTTATAAACTAAAAACTGTTTTTCATCTTCTTCTTTGTTCAAGCTTAAAAACACATAAAATAGTAAGATCTAAGCATGAGACTATATAAAACATATAAATCTAGTGTTCTATGGTTCAAGATCATAAACTCATGATTTATTACTAAATATCCACAATAAATTATATTAAGATAACAAGTTTTTGGGTTTTTATGCCTTGTCTTATAGGCTACCCTTCTTCTCCTTCCAAAATAATTTATGGATCTTGGAGACATGCAACAAAACTCTTTTTTTTTTTTAAAAAATTTTGGCAGCCTCTCTCTCTTTCTCTCTCTTGTTTTGCTCTTTAGCTTATGAACTTAGGAAATGTAAAAATAAAATAAACTTTGGCTAGCAAATGAAAGGTACTCTATTTATAGCTATAAAAATGTATACTTATAACATATATATGTATACATTTAATATTTAAAAATCTCACATTTTCTAAAATATCCCACAAATTATGGACCTCATCTTATTTTGTTAGCCAATATAGGAGACACTAGGGTAGAAGAATTGGTGACTAGGCTTAGAAAAAATTGGAATGAAGCATTATTACTCCCTCTTTCCACATCCGGCTACTTCCCCTCTAATTAACCCCATTTTTGATTTTCTTTATTTACTTAGTTTGCTATTTTAATCTTCTAGAAGATCCATCCCAAGTTGGGCTAAGGTTTGGGCCATCCTTAATTTTATTTGGGCTCTCTAATAAATTATTTGGGCCACTAGAACTATCATGGGTCCAACATATAAATTTTTTATTACCCTAGTTATTTAATTAGGGTCTTTAGTCCACTTAATTTGGACATTAAATAATTACTCATATGAGTTTAATTACATAACCCAATTAGACTTGCTTTAATTAGGTTTAAAATAAATAATTAAATTGAGATAATAAAATTAATCTCTTAGGTTAGTCTACTAGTATATATTTTAAATACTAGAAATCATCAATAAATATAACCCTTAGGTTATTTAATTCTCACACCTAATGTATATAATTAAGCTATAAAGCTTTCTTGTCATTACACATAATATGATACATAAATATATACACATAATATATATATTTATATATTTATATATATACATATATATATATATATATATACACACACACACACACACACACATTCATTTAATCACATACACATCCTTTATAAGTCACAAAATATTTAATACATTGATAATAATTTAATATTTTCATTTACATTGTGACCCAATATTCTTGGTTATTACATTTTCCCCTCCTTATAAGAATTTCGTCCCCGGAATTACAACATAAGGTTACTCAAAATGATTCGGATAATTTTTTCTCATATTTTCTTCGAGTTCCCACGTAGCTTCTTCAGCGTTGTGGTTCCTCCAAAGAACTTTAACCGAATGTATAACCTTATTTCTTAATTTCTGCTCTTTCCTATCTAAAATATCTATAGGAATTTCTTCATATGACAAATCCTTTTCGACATGAATCGGCTCATAAGATATAACGTGCTTGTAATCAGCCTTATATGGACGCAACACTGACACATGAAACACATTGTGAACATGTTCCAGTTCAGGAGGTAGAGCTACCTCATACGCCACTTCACCTATTTTCTTCAATATCTCAAACGGTCCTATGAATCTCGGACTCAACTTCCCTTTCTTGCCAAATCTAATTTTTCCTTTCCATGGAGATACTTTCAAAAACGCCAAGCTTCCCACTTCGAAATCTCTTTTCTTGCGATGTAAATCTGCATATTTCTTCTATCTGTCTTGGGCTGCAACTAGACGAGCTCTTATCACTTTGATGATCTCCACGGTATGCTGTACCAATTCTGGCCCCAACAGTTTTCGTTCACCTACCTCATCTCAACATAAGGGCGTTCTACATTTTCTCCCATACAATGCTTCGTACGGTGGCATACCAATGCTCGCGTGATAACTATTATTATACGCAAACTCTACTAACGGAAGATGATCCTCCCAGCTTCCATTGAAGTCCATCACACATGCTCTGAGCATGTCTTCTAATGTCTGAATCGTTCGCTCGCTTTGACCATCGGTCTGTAGATGATACGCGGTGCTTAACCTTAATTATGTCCCCATAATTGTGTCCCCATTCTTTCTTGAAGACTCCTCCAAAAATTTGACGTGAAGCGTGGATCCCTATCAGATACAATTGATATCGGCACTCCATGTCTTGAAACTATTTTCTTGATATATAATTTGGCGAGTTGATCCAGATTGTACCTATCTTGATCGGCAAAAAGTGCGCTGACTTTGTAAGACGATCCACTATCACCCATATGGCGTCATAACCTTTTTGCGTTGCTGGAAGTCCCACCACAAAATCCATCGTGACGTGCTCCCATTTCCATTCAGGAATCTCTAATGGCTGCAACAATCCACTGGGTCGTTGGTGTTCTGCCTTGACTCGTTGACAAGTTAAACATCGACTAACACATTCGGCAACCTCTCTCTTCATATTCGGCCACCAAAAATGTTGACGCAAATCTTGATACATCTTTGTACTACCTGGGTGAATTGAGTATCTCGTACTGTGCGCTTCTTGTAAAATCTCCTCTCTTAATTCTGGTACTGAAGGTACCCAAACTCGCTCTTCGAACCTCAACAATCCGGTGCCATCGATTTTATACTTCAATCTTCACCTTTAGCTAACCGTTTCTTAATGTTACCACATTCTTCATCATTTTCTTGAGCCTCTTTCACCTTATCTAATAAGGTTGGACTTGTTTCCATCTCCATCACTTTCTCCTCCGAATCATTTGGCTTTTTCACCTCCAACGACATTCTAGCTATTTCTTTTACTAGTTCTTCCTGCCCTGTCAATGCAAATAACTTTTCTCTACTTTTTCTGCTTAAAGCATCTGCCACTACATTGGCCTTTCCCGGATGTTATAAAATATCACAATCGTAGTCTTTGATCAATTCTAACCACCTCATCTGCCTCATGTTCAATTCTTTTTGTGTAAAGATATACTTCAGACTCTTGTGATTTGTATATATCTCACACTTTTCCCCACAGAGATAATTTTTCCATATTTTAAGGGCAAACACTACTGCTGCCAACTCCAAGTCATGGGTAGGGTATCCCTTTTCATAGTCCTTCAATTGGCGTGATGCATACGCAATGACTTTACCATTCTGCATCAGCACATAACCCAGTCCCTTGTGAGACGCATCACTATACACTGTAAAACCTCCCGTACTATCTGGTAAGGATAACACAGGTGCTTCACTTAGTCGCTTCTTCAACTCCTGAAAACTCTGCTCATATTTCTCCGTCCATGCATACTTAACAGTCTTCCTCGTCAAATTAGTCAATGGAGTCGCTATCTTCGAGAAATCTTGAATAAACCTCTGATAATATCCTGCCAATCCCAAGAAACTCCTGACTTCTGTCGGCGTCTTCGGTTGTTCCCAATTTTTCACCGTTTCTACCTTTGCTGGATCAACAGAAATTCCTTCATTGTCGATAACATGTCCCAAAAACTGAACTCTCTTCAACCAAAATTCACACTTTGAAAATTTTGCGTATAATTTCTCCTTTCTTAATGTTTCCAGTACTATCCTTAGATGTTCGGCATGCTCCTCTTCAGTTTTTGAATACACCAATATATCATCAATGAACACAACCACAAACTTGTCCAAGTATTGGTTGAACACTCTGTTCATCAAGTCCATAAATGCGGCTGGCACATTCGTCAATCCAAACGACATCACTAAAAACTCATAATGACCGTAACGAATTCTAAATGTTGTCTTTGGTACATCCTCCGTCCGCACCATCAACTGATGATAACCAGTCCTCAAATCAATCTTTGAAAAATGCTTCGCTCCTTTAAGTTGATCAAACAAATCGTATATTCTCGGTAACAGATACTTGTTCTTGACTGTCACCTTATTCAATTCTCTATAATCTATACACAACCTCATCGATCCATCCTTCTTCTTTACAAACAACACTGGTGCTCCCCACGGAGATACACTAGGTTGAATGTACTTCTTGTCCAACAACTCCTGCAGCTGGACCATTAACTCTTTCATTTCTACTGGAGCCATTCTATATGGTGCTTTCGATATTGGCGCTGTCCCCGGTACTAAATCAATTACAAACTCTATTTCTCGGTCTGGTGGGAGTCCCGACAATTCTTCTGGAAAAACATCCCCAAACTCATTAACTATAGGTATCTGCCCCATGTCAGAATTCACCATTCGTGTATCCACTACATGAGCCAAATATCCTTCACATCCTTTCTTTAACATTTTCTTGGCCTGCATCATCGTTAGAGAACTCGATTGCCTTGGCGACTTGCTACCATAAAATACAACCTTAAACTTATTTGGTGTCTTAAGGCATATGCTCTTCTTCTGACAGTCAATGACTGCCTCATGATTAAACAACCAATCCATTCCTAGGATAACATCAAATTCTCCTAAGCGTATCGGAATTAAATTCACGCTTAACCTATGTCCCTTTATTTCCACATAACAGTTTCTATGGATATACTCAACAGGAACCACTTCTTTATTTGCAACCTCTATATTCATTGGGTTTTCTAACTTTTCACGAGGTAACTCTAGCCTTCTAGAAAATTCATCAAATACAAATGAACAGGTAGCTCCCGAATTAAATAATACATATGCATTTATATTATTGATCAGAATAATACCTGACACCACCTCCTTGGACACCACTGCGTCTTGAACTGTCATGTTGAATGGTCTAGCTGTTGGTTTGCTCTGTTGTGATGACCCTCCAATGGTTAATTTGGGGTTACTACCCTTGTTACCGCTTCCTCCATCAGTATTCTTCTTCAATGGACAATCCCTAAATCTATGTCCCGTTCCTCCACATGAAAAGTAACCTCTCTTCTTTGATTTGGGACAATCTGGAAAAATATGTCCTTCCTGACCGCAATTATAACATACAGACTTCCCCTTCAAACACTCCCCATAGTGATTCTTCCCACACTTGCTACATGTCGGTTTTATCTGCTGTGAACTTCTTTGTTGACTCCCCGAGTTATTACCACTGTTGTCCCACTTGCGCTTTTTGTTGTTGCTACCACCGCTGTTGACATTCTGATTCCCACCTTCATTCTTTTTCTTATTTTTTTCTCTGTTATACTTGGATACCGCTTCACTTCCCCCTTTTGCAATGATTGCCTTCTCTAACAGAGTTGAAAATGAATCAATCTGTAGTAATGTTACCTTGCTGAATATCCACGGTTTTAATCCATTCTCAAAACGTCGTGCCTTGCGTTCCTCTGTATCCACTTGATGTGGTGCGAACCTTGCTAACTCGTTGAATTTTGCAGCGTATTCCGCAACTGACATATTCTCTTGCTTCAGTTCTAAGAATTTAACCTCCATCTTTCCTTGCATACTTCGTGGAAAGTAATTCTCGAAAAACAACTCTTTAAATCTCTCCCACGTTACAACTCCTTCTCCAGCTCTATTCTGATTCGATTCCCACCAGAAATTAGCTTCTCCTTTCATCAAGTAGGTAGCGAAAGACGTCTTTTCCTCCTCAGCAACTCTTGCAATAATAAAAGCCTTCTCCATTTCCTTCACCCATGTTTGAGCTTCGATTGGATCTGTTGTTCCCTTAAACTCTGGCGGACCTACTGCCTTAAAGTCTTTAAAATTCGCCATTTGATTCCCTGGCGGATTTCTGCGGTTGGTGTGCGATTCTGCATAGCCTCTGCCAACATATTCACAAAATCTTGTATAGGGTTCGTGTTACCTTCTTCATTATTAATGCAGTCTTCTACCCTTCAGTTTCGTTGTTCTCTTCTTGGCCGCATTGTCTGAATAAACAAAACCTTAAGTTACTACTTTGTGTTTTACATTTTATACCACATTTTATTAGTGTTAACATAAAAAAAAATTAATGCTTAATTTTAAGCTCAGTCCAACAAAACATAACGTTGCACTTACATTCATATACCAAACATTAGTATTACACACTTATAATATTTTGGAAAATCACTATAAATGCCATCTATCCCACTTAAACGGCAAAAGACGGAATTTACCAAAATTTATACTCCCCTAATCACATAAGGTGGGGATACATCATATTACCCACTACCTCTCATAGTCTGAGGTTTATATCATACATCATATAACCCTAGTAAACAAAAGGGGTACATATTGCATCTATATACATAATAACTAAATTATATCATCACTGCAAGTCCTGCTGAGTCACATCTGCATGAACATGCTCCTACTGTCCCTGCAAAAATATTTCATCCATAACTCGGCGACGAACCGAGCGACTGGTCTCTCCTACTTCCATATGAGGCCTCCTCTCTCCAACTCTCTGACTCATATAGGCTGAATCTAAAGCTAGCCCCAAAGTGTCTATCCTGGCATTCTTTGCCTGCAACACTGCCTCTAGCGGGTCAACCTTCTTCGCTGCTTGGACCCAGGCTTCCTCAACCCGAATCCTTTCAGCGATCTCTATGTCAAACTCAAACCGCATAGCCTGATGTTCTATGTTCAACACTCCCAACTTCACTTCCTCTTGCTCTAACTTTTCTTTCAGCTCCGTTAATTCTGCCTGAGCTTGATAAACTACATCTCTATACTGTTGTTCCATAAACTGATGTGTGAGGTTCTGTTCTTCTAAATGGTTAACTCTATTCTCCAACTCATTGTTCCTATCCAATAAGTCCCCAATCAATTCATCCTCAGGGGTATCCTCTAACACCTCATGCTCAACTGGCTCCTCTATAGGATCTACCTGCTCTTGATCCACAGTATGACTGTCTTCTCGCTCTTCAGACATCCTATGATCACAATACCAAAAACAAACAAATAAACAACATTAGTGTCACAATAAAATATATTCATTGATGAAATGAAATAATATTTTATTATGTACACCTATACTAGATGAATTTTCACAATCCATCTTCTAGCATACTCTATACGAGTCTCCTTCTAAGGTTATAACCTAGGTTTCGCATCCTAAAGTTTATAACCTACAACTTTGATACCAACCTGTGATACCCCCAAATCCAGGTTCCATAACCTTGGCAATTGGTGCTCACGATCCAACATCTTCATACACATTCTATAACTAAGCGGAATAAATAAACATAAATTATTTGTTACATAAGGTTCTACATCAAATCCCAAGGGTCTAATAACCTTTATTTATTACATACCTTAACAACCACAAAAGGTTTACTTAAATAATTTACATAGGATAACAACATAATTAAACATGCATTATCTATTCTTGCACTTTTCCTTTCCCTTTGTCCTTGTTGGATGTCTCTGGCTTAACTGAAATAAATGTCAGCAAGGGTGAGCAATTAATTCGCTCAGCAAGTTTAAATACAAGAAAGATATATCATGATTAGATAGAATTATCTTGTGAACTTTCAACAATATATAATGATTGTGAAGAAACGAAAGTCAAGCTTCAATAAATGGGAGATTTAATAAATAATGCTGAGTGGCCAGCAATGACCATGAACATATGCGAAGGTTTATCAGCAGTTACACTGGACCTTTTAAAAGTTTTGGTAATCAAGGGGATCAACCTTTCATACCCGGTGAATATGCATACCACTTAAAGTCGGGCAATTATTCGTTTGTATTCGATATATTACCTTAAAAAATATTCTTTTTCTCAATCGAAAAGTCCGTACCAACAATTGGTTTGGAACAACTTTTAGAAACGTATTTTAACAAATTTAAATCATATTCGGTCTAGCTGATACAATTAGCTAAGACCCAGTTCATAAACAGTTCATAAACAATAGAACTCAAATTATTTCACAGTTCAAATAATAGAACAGGAAATCAATTGCACTAAGTGCGAATAACAATGATCATTATGGATGTGGAATAATCAACAATAATTATCTACTAACATGCTTTTAAAAATAATTAAAAATAATAACTCAAGTTTGAGTTAGAAAACTTGCCTCGATTGCGGTCTACTGCTATGCAATTTAAGTTAACTTCTGAAAGAAAGACCTATAATTGATAAGATTGATCTTTCAATTAGCATAACATATATTGACTTATAATACTACTACCATTTTATTAAATTATCTAACATTTAGTCATACAATTAAACGTTAGATATCACATCAAATCCTTAGTAATATTATCATCCCTTGATAATATTGCTATCACAAAATCGTCATTTTAAACTCTCATCTAATATTATTAATCTTTTAATAATATTTTAATCCCTTATTAATATTATTAATCACTTAATAATATTTGAACCTCTTATTAATATTATTAATCACTTAATAATATTTTAATTACTTACTAATATTATTAATCATTTAATAATATTTTAACAATTTATTAATATTATTAATCATTTAATAATATTTTATTCAATCTCAAATATTATTAATCATTTAATAATATTTACCCATTCACTATTATTATTATTCATTTAATAATATTTTACTCATTCACTATTATTATTATTCATTTAATAATATTTTAATCATTTATAAATAATTTAATTTAATTGTTTATCTCTCACTATTTAATTTATCTAACAAACATATCATGTCATCCTTATAACAAAAAAATAAATGACTAAAATATCCTTATAAAGTCTTTATACATTATATATTGGTCATTAATAAATAAAATCACATTTACAAGTTTTACAACTTGATTTAACTTAACTTATCTATTTATTTATAACTTAAACATAACCATTAAAAATATCAAAACAACTTTTTATTTTTTTCTTTTCTGAAAAATATCAGTATATGATATTTTAGTAATAATATATTTTTCTTGTAATTTTTCAGTTTCGTTTACTATTTTTAAATGGTCCAAAACAGTCCAAAATTGTTACAATTATTATAAATTATCCTTTTGTTCAAAAATTATAAAATTTATATGGTGATCTCTTGTTATCAACACCTAGCTCCTATAAAAATTTCACATATTTTTGACTTGTATTTTAGGAGTTATTACAGTTTATTTTTAAAAATGCACGTTCTTATAAAAGCCATAACTCTCATTCTATACATCAACAAATTACTATCTTTGGACAGGATCTTAATAACTCAGTGTACTAACATTTCACAAAAGATCAGAATTTTTAAAGCAACTAAAGTGGCTGAAACTTCCCCTGACACAAACTGACCTGTGACAGTTTTTTAACCTACAGTTTTTATTCCACCCGCTTGGACTGTTTTACCAAAACAGTTGTCATGGCTTGCTCAGTTAATAAATTTGAGTTCTACCACTTGGATTTAACAACTGACTCATATATCTAACACCCTTCTTTTACGGATCACAAAATTGATTTACGGATTTAAAATGGTAAAGGTCCAAAGTGGATTGAAAATTAAGGTTTTATAAACTAAAAACTGTTTTTCATCTTCTTCTTTGTTCAAGCTTAAAAACACATAAAATAGTAAGATCTAAGCATGAAACTATATAAAACATATAAATCTAGTGTTCTATGGTTCAAGATCATAAACTCATGATTTATTACTAAATATCCACAATAAATCATATCAAGATAACAAGTTTTTGGGTTTTTATACCTTGTTTTATAGGCTACCCTTCTTCTCCTTCCAAAATAATTTATGGATCTTGGAGACATGCAACAAAACTCTTTTTTTTTTTTAAATTTTGGCAGCCTCTCTCTCTCTCTCTCTCTTGTTTTGCTCTTTAGCTTATGAACTTAGGAAATGTAAAAATAAAATAAACTTTGGCTAGCAAATGAAAGGCACTTTATTTATAGCTATAAAAATGTATACTTATAACATATATATGTATACATTTAATATTTAAAAATCTCACATTTTCTAAGATATCCCACAAATTATGGACCTCATCTTATTTTGTTAGCCAATATAGGAGACACTAGGGTAGAAGAATTGGTGACTAGCCTTAGAAAAAATTGAAATGAAGCATTATTACTCCCTCTTTCCACATCCGACTACTCCCCCTCTAATTAACCCCATTTTTGATTTTCTTTATTTACTTAATTTGCTATTTTAATCTTCTAGAAGATCCATCCCAAGTTGGGCTAAGGTTTGGGCCATCTTTAATTTTATTTGGGCTCTCTAATAAATTGTTTGGGCCACTAGAACTATCATGGGTCCAACACATAAATTTTTCATTACCCTAGTTATTTAATTAGGGTTTTTAGTCCACTTAATTTGGACATTAAATAATTATTCATATGGGTTTAATTACATAACCTAATTAGACTTGTTTTAATTAGGTTTAAAATAAATAATTAAATTGAGATAATAAAATTAATCTCTTAGGTTAGTCTACTAGTATATATTTTAAATAGTAGAAATCATCAATAAATATAACCCTTAGGTTATTTAATTCTCACACCTAATGTATATAATTAGGTTATAAAGCTTTCTTGTCATTACACATAATATGATAAATAAATATATACACATAATATATATATATATATATATATATATATACACACACACACACACACACACATTCATTTAATCACATACACATCCTTTATAAGTCACAAAATATTTAATAAATTGATAACAATTTAATATTTTCATTACATTGTGACTCAATATTCTTGGTTATTACATCTCCACACCACCTATCTGTCCAAAACCTAATGCATTTACCACCACCTACAAACCACTTCCAATTATTTTCCCCAACAATGGAACATAACCCACTTTGATCTGGTATAGATAAAATATCCCTCCACATAGTAGACCCCCGACCATAACTTACTGAAGGCGAATTCCCTATTAACATAAAATCCCCACTCCATTTGTATTTGTAACAAATGACTTTTCTTCACAAACCATCCCTATCATTATTAAATTTTCACCACCATTTGCTTAGCAATGCCAAATTTTTTTCTTTTAATGACACCACCCCAAGTCCACCTTTTCTTTTGCTTCTGTAAATTTTTTCCCAGCTAACCTTGGCCATCTTAGTCTTATCCACATTTCCTCCCCAAAGAAACCTTCTTTTAAGTTTCTCCAGCTTGTTCACTACTTTTACAAGAATTTTAAAAAAGGCCATATAGTGCAATGGCAAATTGGACAACACTGCATTAATCAACACTATCCGACCCCCTACAGATAATAACTTTCCTTTCCACCCTTTAATCTGCTTTCAAAATTTTCAATGATAGGATTCCAAGTATTTGCACTTCTTGGGTTACATCCAATGGGAATGCCCAAATAAATTAGAGGAAACACCCCTTTACCACACCTAAACTTTGATGTTAAACACGAACTTTCCTCTTCTCCTATCTCAACAGAAAATAACTAACATTTTTTCATATTAAGCTTCACACCTGACACCTGCTGAAAAGACCACAATATCAATCTCCTGCAAGGTTCCCTCCCCAAATAAGATTGTATCATCAGCAAATTGTGCGTGAGTAATTTGAATAGAAGACTTTCCGAGTTGAATTCCTTGAACCAAACCCAAAGAAACTGCTTTCAAAATCAACTGATTTAAAGCTTCTCCAATAATTAAAAACAAAAAGGGGGATAAGGGATCCCCCTGTCGTACACCTTTTTCCATAACAATCTCTGTTGTTGGTGATCCGTTAACAATAATGGAAACCCTGACAGATTGTAAGCATTCAAGAATCCAGCAAATAAATTTTTCACCAAACCTCATCCTTCTCATAACGGACAACAGAAAACTCCATTCCACATTGTCATAAGCCTTCTCGAAATCCAATTTTAATACAAAACTCTTTTTGCCTCCTCTTTTCTTTATATAATCTATTATTTCATTCACCATTAAAGCGCCATCTAAAAGTTGTCTACCCCCAATAAAAGTTGATTGACTTTGATCAATAATTTCAGGCATAACTTTCCTTAGTCTTAAAGCAAGTACCTTTGATAAAATCTTGTACATGGAACTAATCAAACTTATCGGTCTAAAATCATGCACACTTTCAACAATTTTCTTTTTGGGTATTAACACTACGACGAATTGAGACCTTTGGTAATTCTTCCATTCTGATGAAACTGATGCAACCACTTCATAACATCTTTCTCTATAAAGCACCAAGCTTTCTTTATAAAATTAAAATTGAAACCATCAGGCCCCGGTGCCTTGGAACCTTCACAGTGATCAATAGCTTCTTTAACTTCAGCACTTGAAAAACTTTGCTCTAGAAACTGTGACGTGACTTGTTGTAGCATTGAAAAGCTTAAATTATCCAAACATAATTCTCCTACTCCACCTTTCTGAAACAATTTTGAGAAATGGCTAAAAATTCCTTTCTTAATTCTTTCTGGATCATCACACCATTCACCATCAAACTCAAGACCTTGAATTCACTTTTTCCTTCCCCTTATCCTTGCACACAAATGAAAAAATTTGGTATTTTTGTCACCCTCTTGCAACCACAGAATTCTAGATTTTTGCCTCCACATAGTCTCCTCTTCTCTATTTTTTTTGCCATAAACATGATTGCAAACCCCTTCTTTTCTCTCCTTCCTCTATTGTCCATTCACTAATCATCTCAAAGCAATGTGAATACAGATTTTCTCATGATATTCTCTATTGAAGCATTCCATAATTAGCAGATCTTTTTCTTGGACAACCATGCAATCCCATGATTTTAGTGATCTTTTGTAAATCACACGTTTTCAATATATTATAATCACTTAATTATAAGTTGATGTAATCCCATAATTTTTGCCTAAATTTTTTATGTAATTTTTTTCACAATATGTAACTCTATAAATGTAAATATCTTTTGTGTACAAGAATATAACAATACAACTATTGTGTTTCTCTCTACTTTTTATTTTCCTGGTTCAATCGTTTATACCATTTTGATATATTTTGGTTCTACGGTTCTTTCTGAATCAAAAATTATAACTTTTCTACAAAAAGTCGACTTCCAACTCTAGTCCTAGATCCGAACTCTTTTTTTTACTCATGGTTTCCAAACTTGCTAAGCTGCGCCCATGGCTATACTTAATAAAAGGTTAAGGCTATCTTTATTTACAATGATAACATTTGGGATTAGACTATTAATCTAAGTCCCTCATTTGTTTTAAAAATTAGACTTTGGATTATTAGTTTCATGATAATAAAATAACTTAAAAGGGGGCTATTTAATACCATGTCCAACCACGTATTATAATCTTTACCATTAGGGATTAAAATTTTGTAGACAAAAATTACTTTTATCTTTGTTTAAAATAAGTGATGTATCCTATTCTAGCTATCCATATATACTCAAACTATTGAGAATATGATCTCTTTGTTATTAGTAGTAAGGGTATAATAGTCTAAACGCAAGTTTTTATCCAATCTTTTAAATAATTTTAGATAAAACAAACATAATATGGTATTATTTTAAGTTATCCTATGAATAATCTCATTCAAAATAAATATGTGATTATAATTTTTTAATCCTAGAACTAGTAGTCTTGCAATTATAATTCATGAGATCAATATAGTTCCGAGATTATAATCATTATAAACAACCATGACCCTTGAGACCTTATTTGCCGGACTGAGCGAATCTTTCTCGAGGTTTATCAGACTGACTCTTTCCTTTAAATTTGTTAGTACTTATATTTATTCTACCTGCAAAACTAGATTATCCACTTAATTAGTTATTAGATAAAGAAAGTTTTCCAGAAAGTTTTCCCTTTAATGTGGAAGTTTTGGTATGTGACTCAAGAATTATCTTCCAATTAAAAAAAGTTACTCTAAAATCATGTAATCACAAGTGTCTTAAGACCAGAAATATAAGTTGGGCAATTACTGCTTGGTGCCTTTGTACCATTATCTTAATTTGTTTTTTTATTCGAGTGTTGCCTACAAATGGGAACCAAGTCACCCATTTTTAAGTGACCAAAGAACATTAAAATACTATTTGGAATCTCATAGGAGTCCAACGTCCGGTCAAGTGCAATTTAATTAGTTTCATTCATTATCCCATTTTAAAATCAACAAGAAGCTAATCGTACGTGCTTCTTTTTCATATATGCGCGCAATTATCTTATTTTCCATAAGGTCTAAAATACATGCATATTTTACATTTATACTCCCTCTATCGTAGAAAGAAATTTACTTTGACTAAAATGCAAAAATATACCTTGAGTTTATTAATTTGTTAAGATATGATAAATCATTAACTCGTGATACAATTAGTAGTGTAAAATTATACTTTTTAGATCAATTTTACACTATTAATTATATTTTAAAATATTAATTTTGCACTAATAACAATATCATGAGGTAGTGATTTACTATTATGTAAAATCAAGTACTATATCTCTATGAAGTAATAAACTCAAAGTACAGTTTTGTATTTTAGTCTTCTACTTTCATTATAATTTCATCAATGTAGTCCTTTTATTAATTCCTTCCACGCGAAAAAAAAAGCAAAAATAAAGAGTTAGAAAGAATAAAGCCTCCCTTCATCAATTCCAAACTTGTCCTACTTTTTATTTATTTATTTGAGAGAGTGGTATATGACAAAGCAAGGAAGATAAGTTCGTTACTTCAATTGAGTTGATTGAAATGAGTTTAAAAGGGAGGAGTGATATGGGGTGGCACCCTGATAAGTTTACCCTCTGACATCGGTCTCGAGTGTTATTGCAATGCCGGGAAGTTTGATAAGGCTTTGGATGTTTTTGGTGAGATTAACAGATTCGGTTGGCTCAATTCACATGTTTTGTCCGTCTTGGTGCTCTCTTTGATGAAGGTTGATAAGTTGATTTAATTGATCGAAAGAATGGAGCACCTAAACCTGAATGTAAGCTTGAATGAGAAGAAACTTTATGTTTTGATTCGTGTTCAGCCGGATACCACTTCTTTTAGTATAGTTATCAATGGATCATGCAAGACTGCTAAGTTGGATCTATGGCCCTAGAGCCCTTCAAGATATGGAGCGAAGAGGGTGTTAAAAAAATCAACTTCTTTATAATAATTTAATTGATGGTTCGAGCAATTCAAATTGATTAGAGGAATGCTATAGCCTATAGGTACTAAAAGAAATGAAGGAGTTGGGATTTAAGAAAACTAGCTCAATCCAAAACTCCATTTTTGGGTGCTTATGTAGAAGAGAGGATGTGGCAGGTGCCCTTAGTATGGTGCAGGAAATGCGTGTTAGCGGGCATGAACCATGGACTATGCATTCCACCTTGCTTGTTAAAAAGTTGTGCAATACTTGAAAGGTCATTCAAGCATGTGATTTTCTTGCAAAGATGGTTCAAGAAGGTTTTATTATTGATATATATAATTGCCTATTCTGCTAGCTTTGATAGTATTCAGTAATGGAAGGAAGTATCAGAAAGCAGGAGAGAAGTTACAATCAACCTTATGTGACATGTTATGTATGCATGTATACTTTGTGTGGATAAACATTATGTGACATGCTATGTTATGCATATATATTTTGTGTTTGGACCAATCATATGTGACATGTTATATTTTTTTAACAGAAATGCAATCCGTAATTGGCATGATTGCAACTATGGTGCACTTTTAACCAACTGTTATTTGTTTATCAGTTCGGCTACTAAATTGTGTTTTATAGTGCAACTATTTTGTCTTTGTTTGATACTCTTTCAATCTAGAAATGAAAATCTCATTTGACTTTTTAAGCTTATGTTTTAAACTAAGTTATACATAAATATAAACAAGTTTTTTTCATAGTAACTGACATTGACAAAGTAAGGAAACGAAAACACATGTACAATTCCTTCCTTTTATTTTCCTCAAAGATAGTTTACTCTCTTCGCATTGATTTATTCAATTGACATCTATGTACATTTAGAAGAAGCAGTTTTATCAAACTGAAGTTGTACATTGAGACTTGGCATTTGTGTGGCCAAGGCCAACAGCACCATCAGGGATGAACTTCCTCCAGAACCAGTGTGCCTTCCAGACTCTGTTCATCTCTTCAATTGGCACATTTTTTGTCTCGGGGACGAAGAAATACACGAAGGCAGTCATTATAATCACAAATCCTCCGAAGAAAAAGAACAACCCAAACTTCAAGCGGCAAAGCAGAGTGAGGAAGATCTGACCAATGATGAAGGTGAATAACATGTTCACGGAGACATTGATAGATTGACCAGCAGATCGGATCTCCATGGGGAATATCTCACTGGGTACTAACCATCCCAACGGACCCCATGACCACGCAAACCCTGCAACATACATGCAGATGAAGAAGATGGCCACATTCCCTGAAGTTTTGCTGAATTCTCCTTGTCCTGATACTCCAAACTCTGAGGCGATCATGGCTCCAACTGCAACCTGCAATGAAACAACCATTCCTTTCTAGTTTATCAAACAGTTATGAGCTAGTTTATTACATAAAGATTGCCTTTACTCTATTAGACTTGACCTTCTGAAAGTAGGTAGGCTAGGGAGATGCTAACTGGCCCATACCTGGCAAATAATCATTTGAATTCCACCTTCAAGAAACAATGCTCGTCTACCAAACTTGTCAACAGTGAAGATTGATACCAATGTACTAAATACATTAACAAGGCCAGTGATTACGGCAGCCATGAGGGAGGCGTCAGCACCAAAGCCTAAAGTCTTGAAAAGAACTGGGGCATAAAACATGATCACATTTATGCCTGTCAATTGCTGGAAAAATGGAATGAGGAGGGTGATGACCAGCTGAGGCCTGTATTGTTTTTGTGTTATATTCTTCCACGGATGCTCAACTTGTTTTGCAACCTCGCTCGCGTCCAGAAGATCTTGGAATTCATCGTCCACGTTGTCGGTTCCTCGGATTTTCTGTAACATCTGTCTTGCCTTTTCTTGCTTGCCTCTCTCAATGAGGGAGTTGGGAGTGTCTGGAAGGAAGATGGATCCACCGGTCATAATAATTGCAGGAACAGCTGCAACACCCAAGGAATATCTCCAGCCATTATGAGCCATTTTTGCAAAGCCATAGTTCAGTAAGTTTGCGATCAATATTCCAATTGTAATGGCCATTTGAAATCCAATGTTGAGTGCTCCTCTTATTTGTGATGGTGCCATTTCTGACAAATAAAGTGGAACAGACTGCATGCATATACAAAATTATGCACAAAGCTTATAATTGATTAGTTATTCATTATGTGCACTAATAGTATCTATTCTCCCTTGTATATACAGGGCTAGAAGAAGGAAGAAGAGAAAGTAGGTACCTGGTTAACAAATCCAATGCCTACACCAAGCAAAATACGGCCAATAATAAGCATGGCGACGCCCTGGGCAAATCCGTTAATGAAAGCACCAACAAGGAAGATGACTCCACCCACAAACATGGACACCTTTCGGCCAAAGACCCTTGTTACTGCAGATGCAAAGAAGGAAGCCACAAGTGCTGCTAGGTAAAGGGAAGATGTGAACAATGTGAGTAGCTGGCTATCAAATTTGCAATACTGATTTGTGCTGCCAGATTCATCTTTAGACTTTCTGTACACTGAGGGGAAGAACTTTTCCAAAAATTCATCCATTGATGTCACTCCTCCTGCACAACATACCACATATCATCTCATTTTAAAAATCCCATTATTTTAAAATTAAAATGGAAAAAAGAGGGACTTCCAAAATATTCAAAAGTAACCATAATTTACCTGAGATACCAATGTCATAACCGAAGATGAGACCACCAGTGGCCGCAACAATACATGTCATGATCACGAAGGTCGTGACGCGGCCTTCGTATTGTTTTTCACCTCCATAAGCAGCAAATCCTCCTCCTGCCATTTATATATATATAGCAAACTAGCTCTTGATTTATTGGAGGTGATTTTTTTTTCCTTTGCTCTTTTCTGAGATAATAAGAAACAAAGATCTTCACTGGATACGTAAATGTACTTTTATATTCCCCGGCCTTAATTTGCGTCCTTATTATTATTTTATAAAACGCATTAGAAGATTTTTATCTTAAACTATATGTGTCCGAAGTCAATAACCTCAAACTTCTTCTCAGTTCGTTTATTGGTGTAATGTTCTCAAGCAAAGGTGATATTTATATAGGTTTCCAGGGTAGGCAATGCCAGAAAATCCGGTAATGAATTAGCAAAATGTTCTATTTTTTGCCCAAATGATAAAAGTTAAACTCTGTCCTATTTTTTGCACATGGGATAAGAGTTAAACCCTGTCCTATTTTTGGCACAAAGGGTAAGAGTTAAACCCGGAAAAACTAATATTTCCACATGAAAAAAATGATAGTTCTATATGAGTCTCTCTCATATGAATGTGAGATCCCTAAACCCTATTCTATTTTTGGCACAAAGGATAAGAGAGTTAAACCCTGTCCTATTTTTGGCACAAAGGATAAGAGTTTAACCATGTTTTATTTGTTGGACAACTGTTAACAGTTAAACCCTGTTCTATTTTTGCACGTAGGAATTAGGACAAGAGTTAAACCCTGTTATATTTCTGACACAAAGGATTAGAGTTTAACCATGTTATATTTTTTTGGACAAAGGATAAGAACTGAACTGCATCCGTTTTGATGTGTAATCAAAGGATATGTTTTAACTTCTGACCACACTGGAAAACGAAAATCCTAAAAATGTCAAAAATTACCGGAAAAGCGGATGACAAACTAATTGTGTCAAGTCTTACATTTTTACCATAAAATCGATAGGATAACTAACTTTAGATTTCTACTCTCTATTCCAAATTTGCAATATATATATATATATATATATATATATATATATTAGACCCGATAAATTGGAGGGTGTGTACAGGTTTGGGTAGGCATAAGTGGGTTTGAGTTTATATGAATTGAGTTTAAATGAGTTGAAAATTAAGTGGGCCGTAAATGAGCGATCATAAATAAATATGAGTGGATATGAGATAGCTCGTATATCAAATTTAAGTATAAGTATAGACTAATGTATATATGGATTTCTCGTTTTCTCTATATTCATTATTTAGTTTTTTGTCTAAAATTTTATAAATTTTTATCTCTCTAGAATTTTATATCACTTTCTACTTCTAATTTTAGAATTATCTTTTTTTAATGAATTTTAGAATTTTGTTTAGTTTTTCTCTCTAAAATTTTATCTATTTAGAATTTTATATCACTTTCTACGTCTAATTTTAGAATTTATTCACTAAAATAAATCATTCTTGTCCAATTATATTAATGGCATATCAATCTTTAATTAGTAGTATAAATTTTCTTATACCGTTAATATATAAAGGAATTACTTCAAGGCTTCAACAAACCTTTTCATCTCATACCAATTCTCAGAAACACTTTAATACCTTTTTCTCTCTAACATACATGTGTAGATGCGTTAAAAAGCACACGGGTTTACTCATTCGAATCACATTTATTTATCGTAATTTGGCAATGAAAGGTATTTTGATCATCATTGTTACTGTAAAATCTCAATATTATACTTTTCTATAATTTACACATTGATGCGGTTGATAGGGTGTACATCCAAAGCAGGAGCCAAGAGGCCGAAAGATTCACCAGATTGAATTCTTCGGTCCAAAATGCTTGCATTCAAGTAGCAACAAAAGCGTTAGCCGAGAAGAGTTACTTAATAAAGATTTACAGATGCTAAAGTCTCCTTCGGACTTGTATTGTCTGAAGCGTGCTTCAGTATTAACTTAGCTTCAGCTAAACGATATATACCTTTATTGGTAAACATCCACAATGGTAATTCCTTGACACTTGTCAAAGAGACAGCCATGAATATGGTTAATGGGACACCTAATGATGAGGACATGTTTAGCTTGGACGTGGATAGGAAAATCAAGGAGATAACACTTGGGTTGATCCAATTCAAGTTTTTATTGGTTCAGTTATAAATGCAAGAACTAAAAGATTCAAGAAATGACTCAATGGATTAATCCAAAAGGTTTGGGCTGAAAGAAGTTTATGACCATTTATTAACGGGGGTGATTTTAAGTTAATTAACTTGGTTCAAGCAATTGAGCCAAGTCCAACGCACAACCCTTGTCAGCGCTCCAGCGCTAGCGCCTAGCGCTTGTTTTCAACGTCTCGATGCTTGGCAGCGCCAGACATTCTGCCCACTGAGTGCCCCAGTGCTCTTCAGCAGCACCTCGACGCTTGGCTTCTACATGCCCAATGCCGCAACACTCCTCATTAGCACTTAGGCGCTTGGGTCTGTTTTTGGAAGAAAATTTAGCAAGTCTTTAGAAAGTTAGTTCAATTTTAATGTAATTAGCAATCTGATTAGATAGGTTTTCAATTCCAAAATTAAGTTGGCTTGTTATGTAATTTGTTCCTTTTTATTTTAGAATTAGGGTTACTTTGAGTAGTATAAATAAGGAACCAAGCTAATGTACTACGATATCAGATTATTCATTAATAAAATTACCTATGAGATTGTTTCTCTCTCTTGGTTCTTTGAGAACTCCTGAACTGTTCATAGTTTGCTATGAGGTTCAACTTGACTTATCATACAATAATTCATAGTTGTGTGTGGCGTCTTCTACCTATACCAAGGTTTTTGTCTCAGTATAGACAAATGGTTGAGGTTCCATTCAACGCAGAATTCATTACACTGTCGATTGTACCAAGGTTCTCGCTTCAATATAAGCGAAGGGTTGCGGTGTCGTTGGTGTTCCACCTATACAACTTTGTTAGAAATGATCCGGAAGCCGACCATCTCACGCAAGCGTGTCGTGGAGTCTATCAGTTGGTATCAGAGTTAAGTTATCTAGCGGGTTATCTATCCTTTAATTTCTTATTTGAATATCTATAAAAAAAAATTCCTAGTTTGTTTCGATTGCTTGTTAACCCCAAATTTAGCAGCGATAAGTTCTGCAAAATTCAATCATCAAATCATCTGATAGTTCATCCGAGAGTTCATCTGAAGCTTACAAGACGTTCAACCCATAACTTGTTGGTAATCCGAGACTTATGTCTTGCTAATTTATTATTTATTAATTCTTATTGAATTGAAATAAAAAACTGTGATTCTTGTTTGGTGAATTCAAAAAGAACTTATAAGATTCATTATTGAGTGAAACACATAAGGGAGTGGTAAGAAAAAATTTTATTTTGCAGCAAATATGTCTGACTCAAAGAATAAAGGTATTTTTGAAGATTCTCCATTAATGTTTGATCCAAAATTTGCAATGGAGGCCATGATGAAGTAGTTTTCCAGGAAGTTGGACATGACAATGGAACAGGTACATGAACGTATTGATCAGATGAGTGTTACACGAGGAGAACAATCTCAAAACCCACCTAATGTGCGTAGAAACGGAAAAGTTTAGCCTAAGGGAGTTAGTGTAAGTTTGCAAAATCACAATCATATTGAAATACGCAACGGAAAATGGAAATTAAAATTTTTGCAACTTATCCATGAATCACCTTATGCATAGCTATTAATTGAAGAGGAATAACAAGAAATAATACCTTTGAAGATTCAACACTTGAACCACTACAAGATCTATTCCTCTCTTGATTTCTTCAAGCTCCTCCAATCTTTAATCCTTGGATCAAACTTAAGCTACAAAGTATATGTAGCACTCTAAAGGTAATCCACCAAGAACAATTATACAAGGAACAATATTTGATTTCCTAGAAATCTTGGATGGCTAATCCAATTAATTCTATTATTCCTAACTCTTAAGAATAATTAGAACAACAAGAACTATTATTCAAGAACACTTAGATCATATCTATTTTTCATGTATTCTTAAATTTTCTCTTAACTCTTAAGATGGAGGCTAGTTCATTCAAATAGGTTAATTAGGAAACCCTAATCAATATAGGATACTTGCAAGTATAGTATACTTACACAAAATGTAAGTATACATATTCCTCCTAACCCACATGTTATACATGTATGCAATTAACACATGTTACTTGTTTAATCAATATTAAGCAAGTATTCTTCCAATCTTTAATTTGCATTTGCATTTTATTAATTTGCATTTGCATTTCATTTAATTCTCAATCTAATTAAGAATTAAATAATAATAATAATAATAATAAGATTTCTCTCATTAATTTATAATTCAATATTTCTCCGAATATATCATTATAAATATTAAGCATTTCAATTTATTCAACTAATAAATTAAATACTCAATTTATTATCATTAAGCCAATTGTTTCTAATATAATATTATTCTTTTTGCAGTGTGACCCCTTAGGTTCAATATTATGCCGGTTGTAGAATAAATAAATTAGAACTATTCTAATATTATTTATAATGAATTAAGCTCCTTTAATTCATATATAAATAAATAATATTTATTATACATCATGAGGGACACCTTACGATAATGTATCATGACTATCCGTATAATATGAAACCAACGTTTAATCACATAGAACCTATTCAGCAGTAGTTACCGTACAATTCAATCCTTCTACCATACAATGTCCCGATTAAATATAAGACATGGATTTACTGACAAGTCTTATTTTATTTAATCAGATGCATTTCGATCCAAGAATGCACAACTCCGATTAATGTAAATTAGAAACTCCTTTCTAATTTTCATTCAACCCTGGCCAGGGATTTTTGAGCTGTCATTTATCAAATCGCATAGGACATTCTCTCCCTTTATCAGAAGTGGTAGATCCTTTGTCGATCATTCACCTACCTCCGTGTATACTTTATTATACCCGTACATACCCTATAACATACCCTAAGGTATTAAGGAATATGATAAAGTATAACTTAACAAACACAAGGTACTATGATGATCTCAAGTCCAAGGATCACTTGTACAACTATCACTTAAGAACTCCATTAGGGTTCTTTAAGCGAGTCACGTTCAGTGAACTTATTCTCTAATAAGCATCTACATACTTGCTTTAGTGTCTTCACACAAATGATTATGAGATCAATCATCATCTTCTAAAGATCAAGCATAGTATGTATCAATCTATCCGGATCAGTAATCCCAATATTAGTGATCCAACGATTAGGAACATTTTAGTTTTTAAGCTTTCTTGAATTTAGATCTCACTAGCATGATCTCATCATGATTCTAAAAGCATTGCCCGAAAACTATGGGTTTATCACATTTATTAATTCAACCAATTAACATGGATAAAATATGCCTTTTATTCTATTATTAATATTTGAATAAGATTACAAAGTAAATACTTATTACATCAAATATAATTGGCTTGAGGGCATATTACTTTCAGTTAGGACGGAGGAATAGGCTTACTATGAAGGTAGGTTTAGTGAGGAAGAGGATCGTGATTCTGATTTTATTCAAAGGAGATATAGAGCAAGGGATAGAGGAGATCAGAATCGAGAAGACAACAACTTGGATAACATTAAGATGAAGATTCTAGCTTTTCAAAGAAGGAGCAATCCTGAGGCATATCTAGAATGGGAAAAGAAGATAGAGTGGGTGTTTGACTGCCACAACTATTCGGAACGTAAGAAAGTCAAGCTTGTCGCCACTGAATTTTCTGACTATGATGTTACTTGGTGGGATCAGCTGATGATTAACAGTAGGAGATATGGAGAGCATCCGATTGAAACTTGGGAGGAGATGAAAGTTGTGATGAAGAAGTGGTTTGTGCCAAACCACTACTACCGAGATCTATTTCAGAGTTTACAGAGTTTAAAACAAGGTAGTCGGAGCATGGAAGACTATCACAAGGAGATGAAGATGCTGATGACTAGAGTCAATATAGCAGAGGACTGCGAGGCAACAATGGCATGATTTTCAACAGGTTTGAATTGAGAGATTGCAGATTTGGTAGAAAGATAACATTATGTGAAATTAGAGGATATGATGCATATGACTGTCAAAATTGAGAAGCAACTCAAGAGGAGAGGTGACTAGCGATCAGTTTCCACTACAGGTTCATCTTGGAAGCCCAATGTTGTAAAGCAATAGGAGAAACTAGTCGTAAACAAACCCAAAGTAGAGTCGAAACATAATACAATCAGTTACGGGAATCAAAGTAAAACTAAACCTCCATTTAATCGTAATCGTGATATAAGATGTTTTAAATGCCAAGGCAGGGGTTCATATTTTGAGCCAGTGTCCGAATCAAATTAAAGAGCTATGATTTTACTTGACTATGGTGAGGTGGAGATCGAGGATGATGATAGTGATGTTGATTCTATGCTGCCATTGGAGGAAATAGATGATAAGGAGTTTGTTATCCAGGACATATCACTAGTTACTAGGAGAACTCTTAGCACACAAGTGAAGGAAGATAGCATGGAACAAGGAGAAAATTTCTTTCACACCAGGTGTCGTGTTAATGGTAAGATTATATGTTGTGTGGTGATTGATGGTGGAAGTTGTACCAATGTTATGAGTACTACTATGGTGGAGAAGCTAGGGTTGCCCACAACCAAACATTCTCAGCCTTATCGATTGCAATGACTCAATGACAGTGGTGAAGTAAAGGTGACTAAACAGGTATTGGTTCTATTAAATATTGATAGATATATTAATGGGGTGTTATGCGATGTGGTTCCAATACAGGCGGGACACTTATTACTTGGATGGTCATGGCAGTTTGACATGCGCATAAAGCATGACGACTTCACGAATGAGTATTCATTTGTGCATAATCAAAGATCAGTCACTCTTTGTCCTATGACATTAAAACAAGTGCATGAGGATCAATTGCATTTACAAAAAGATCATGTACAAAAGAAAGAGAGTAAGGAAAAGAAAATAAATGAGAAAAAAGAGAGAAAAAGAAAAGGTTGAAAAAAAGAAAGTCGGAGAGAGAAAGACAAATATCTATGCAAAAAAGAGTGATGTGAGGATAGTATTGATTTCTAAACAGTCGATGATTATACTTTTATATAAGGAGGCATTTTTTAATACTAATCAGATTAACTCTTCTTTACCTAGTGTTGTTGTTCTCTTTTACAGGACTATGTTGATGTATTTCTTGAGGGTCTACCACAGGGTTTATCACCTATTCGAGGAATAGAGTATCAGATTGATTTCGATTTCGGGGGTTACCATTCCTAATCGACCAACTTATAGGAGCAATCCCGAGGAAACAAAGGAGTTACAAAGACAGGTTGATGAATTAATTGAGAAGGGGTTCGTGAGAGAAAGCATGAGTCCATGTGCAGTTTCAAAAATTTTAGTACCTAAGAAGGATGGAAAGTGGCGAATGTGTATGATTGTCGAGTAGTAAACAATATTACGGTAAAGTATCGACATCCTATTCCTCGCTTAGATGATATGCTTGATGAATTGCATAGATCTTCTGTGTTTTCTAAAATTGATTTAAAAAGTGAATATCATCAAATTAGGATAAAACAGAGATGAATGGAAAACTGCTTTCAAAACAAAATATGGTTATATTAGTGGTTAATTTTGCCTTTTGGGTTAACTAATGCACCCAGTACTTTAATGAGGTTAATGAATCATGTTTTACGATCTTTCATTGGTAAATTTATTGTGGTCTACTTTGATAATATCTTGGTATATAGCAAAAACTTGGACAATCATGTAGTACATTTGAAGTCTGTTTTAGATGTGCTTAGAAAAGAGAAGTTATTTGCAAACATGAATAAATGCATGTTTTGCACAGATAGAGTTGTGTTTCTTGGTTTTATTGTTAGTTCACAGTGAATACAGGTGGATAAAGAGAAACTACATGTTATCCAGGATTGGTCGAGTCCTACGAATGTGAGCCAAGTTCCTAGTTTTCATGGGCTCGTGAGTTTTTATAGCTGTTTTGTGAGGGATTTTAGCATCACGACACCAGTTATCGAAGTCATTAAGAAGAACATGTGATTTAAGTGGGGAGATGAACAAGAAAAGGCTTTTCAATTGATTAAAAAGAAGTTAAATAATACTCATTTACTTGTTTTACCTAACTTTGCTAAAACTTTTAAAATTGAGTGTGATGCTTCAGGTATGGGAGTTGGAGCTGTGTTGATGCAAGAAGGAAGGCAAATTGCGTACTTCAGCGAGAAGTTAAGTGGGACAGTTTTAAACTATCCTACTTATGATAAGGAGTTATACGCATTGGTTCGAGCGTTAGAAACATGGCAGTACTACCTTTGGCCTAAAGAGTTCGTGATTCATATTGATTATGAATCTTTGAAGCATTTGACAAAACAACATAAATTAAACAAAAGACATGCACAGTGGATGGGATTCATTGAGACATTTCCATATGTCATTCGGTACAAACAAGGTAAAGAAAATATCGTTGCAGATACTCTTTCGTGAAGGTATGTGTTATTATCAACTTTTGATGTGAAATTACTTGGTTTTGAACAAATTAAAGAATTATATGTCATAGACCATGATTTTCATGAAGAGTTTAGATCTTATGAAAAGAATGTAGTAAGTAAGTTCTTTTAAGCATGATGGATTTTTATTTCGTGAAAATAAATTGTGCATACCTGCTTATTCTTTGTGTGAGTTATTAGTTAAAGAATCACATGGAGGTGGTTTAATGGGGCACTTTGATGTGGTTAAATCTTTGGCAGTATTATAGGAATATTTTTATTAGCCACACATGAAACGAGATGTAGAAAGAATATGTGATAGATGTATTACTTATCGTCAAGCTAAATTCTGTGTGAAACCCCATGGATTATATACACCATTACCTATACCTAGTGATCCGTGTATGGATTGATATTTTTATGAATTTTATGTTGGGTTTACCTAGGTCTAAACGTGGTTATTTGTGGTCGTGGACAGATTTTTTAAAATGGTACACTTTATTCCATGTCACAAAATTGATGATGTTTTCCATGTTGCTGATTTGTTCTTTAGAGAGATTGTTAGGTTGCATGGCATGCCTAAAACAATTATTTCTAATAAGGATACTAAGTTCTTGAGTTACTTTTGGAAGACTTTGTGGTGTAAGTTGGGTACTAAATTGTTATTCTCTACTACTTGTCATCCACAAACTAATGGTTAAACAGAGGTAGTTAATAGAACTTTGTCTTCATTGTTGAGTGTTGTAATTAAGAAGAATATCAAATTTTGGGAAGAGTGTTTGCCTCATGTTGAGTTTGCATATAATTGTTCTGTTCATTTTGCTACTAATTTTTCTCTATTTGAGATCGTGTATGGTTTTAATCCTTTAACACCTTTGGATTTATCATCATTACCTGTAACTGAATATACTAACTTGAATGGAAAGAAAAAGGCTGATTTGTGAAGTAGATACATGAAAAAGCTAGACTCAACATCAAGATGAGGACTAAACAATATGTCAAGTAAGCTAATAAGGGACGTCGTCAAGTGCTATTTGAGCTAGGAGATTGGGTTTGATTACATATGAGAAAAGAGAGATTTTTAGCTCAAAGGCGTTCTAAATTGCTTCCTAGGGGAGATAGTCATTTTCAAGTCCTTGAGCGCATCAATGACAATGCTTACAAACTAGACTTACCAGGTGATCAATATAATGTTAGTGCTACAATTAATGTTTCTAATTTAAATCCGTTTGATGTAAGTGATGATTTGGGGACAAATCATTTTCAAGAGGAGATTAATGATGAGGATATATTTAGCTTGGGCGTGGATGGGAATTAAGGTGATAAAAATTGGGCTGATCCAATTCAAGTTCATATTGGTCAAGTTACGAGGGCAAGAGCTAAAAGATTTAAGGAATGACTTAATGGATTAATCCAAGAGATTTGGACTGAAAGGGGTTCATGGGCATTCATTAAAGATGGTGATTTTAAGTTAATTAACTTGGTTCAAGCAATTAGGCCAAGTCTAACGCACCAACCCTTGTCAGTGCCCCAACGCCAACGCCCCAATGCTTGTTTCCAGCGCTTCGGCACTTGGCAGTGCTATGCATTCTGCCCACTAAGAACCTCGGCGCTCTTCAGCAGCACCTCAGCGCTTGGCATTGAGCTTCTCAAAGCTCTTCATCAGCGCCTCGGCACTTGGCTTCTGCATGCCCAACGCCGCAGCGCTCCTCATCAGCGCCTAAGCGCTTGGGTCCGTTTCTGGAAGAAAAATTAGAAAGGCTTTAGAAAGTTAGTTCAATTTTAATGTAATTAGGAATCTGATTAGATAGGTTTTCAATTCCAAAGTTAAGTTGGCTTGTTATGTATTTTGTTCCTTTTTATTTTAGAATAAAAGTTACTTTGAGTAGTACAAATAAGGAACCAAGTTAATGTACTACGATATCAAATTATTCATTAAAAAAATTACCTGTGAGATTGTTTCTCTCTTTTGGTTCTTTGAGAACTCTTGAATTGTTCATAGTTTGTTGTGAGGTTCAACTTGACTTATCATACAACAATTTATAGTTGTGTGTGGCGTCTTTTATCTATAGCAAGGTTCTTGTCTCAATATAGACAAAGGGTCGAAGTTCCATTCAATGCAGAATTCATTACACTGTCGATTGTACCAAGGTTCTCGCTTCAATATAAGCGAAAAGTTGAGGTGTCGTTGATGTTCCACCAATATAATTTTGCTAGAAATGATCCGGGCGACGATCACCTCACGCAAGCGTGCCATGAAGTCTATCACCTAAGCAGACAAGTGGCTGTTAAACGCTAAACAAACTCAATGAATCTCTGCTCTGAAATGCTCACCACCATGTATAGGGGCAAAGAGTTGGAAGTCAGAGACTCAGTGGTATATGTGCCCTTCGGCTATAGGTTCTATAGTCCTATAAATACTTCTCTATGCAAGGATGTAGAAGGTAATGCAATTTCACACACTCTACCCTCCATTGTTAACTTTGCTCAAACTTAAACTCATTCTTATACCATAGTTATCACTCGGTAGTACCTCGTGAAGCCCAAGTGTATTTGCTCAATGTGCAGGGAACCAATTTTCTCATTCGTAATTTAAATTCTTGAGACAAACTAAGCGTTAACAGCGATGACCACATATATATATATATATATATATATATTATTTTATATCGTTGCAAACGCTATAAACGTTGCTACCTATCATACTTTTTGTTGAATTTGTTCTTTCTCCCTTCCTTTAAACCCGCTGATAGCGGGAGGATCGAGTTGGTTTATTTCAAAATGAGTATGATTATCAAGATTCTAGTGGATTTGATATATATATATATATATATGGACCCTAAAAAAGAGTATTTTAATATAATCCCATAACTTTTACTAGCTTCTGTAAGTATTTTGCTTTGAAGTGTAGTATACATAGACCATGACCGTTTCATTTTAGAGATGTTTTATAAAAGGACAACCTATTTATAGATCAACTGTTGCGGTAAAAGTTCATACTTTTAGTGACGTAAAGACAATTAGAGGAGATCACTCTAATCATTTATATCATCTTTTTAAGCACGTATGAATACTTAATAAGAAATTAATTATTAGTATTTTTATCAAATAACGCATATGGTTGATCACATTATTCACATGTCCTACACGGACAGGGTTTTTTAGACATGGAATTGAATATTTCTATGTTGGCTTCTCTTTTTTTTTGGTATTGATTCCAAACATATTTAATTTATAAATTTTAAAACTAATTTATAAAAAATTCAAAAAAATTAGGTGTAATTTGGATATATATCAAAAAAGGGTTGTATGGTTTCATACACCCTTTTTTGATATATATCTAAATTACACCTAATTTTTTTGGATTTTTTATAAATTGGTTTTAAAATCCATAAATTAAATATGTTTAGAGTCAATACCAAAAAAAAAAAAAGCCAACATGGAAATGTCCAATTTCCATGTCAAAAAAAATTGTCCGCCTAGACTTATTCCACAAATTAATACATAGAGCAAAATATAGACTATATGATATATTTTAAGAAAGGACTACAATGGTCTCCTATCTTTAGTGACGCAACGGCAATGGAGATCACTCATATATATATATATATATATATATATGGGATAATGGACATATACAGCGGTGTAAGTTTTAGTTGTGCACAGTCTGCCAAAACGACGTCGTTTTGGTAGATTTTTTTTTATTTTTTTTTTTAAAAAAACGGCTTAGGGCTACTCTCCTCCCAAATTAGAATTCGAGAGGCACATAGCGCAAGGAAAGGCAAGCGTAGGCGTGGGTGGCTGAACAAAGTAAGAGAAGATGGCGAAATCTATGAGCTTCAAGAGAGAGAAAAGGCTAAGAGCCATAAGGAGAGAGATGGTGGAACCCTTAAACGAACCGAAAAAAGCTGCTCGCCGCCCATCAAGCCGCACTCGCCGCCCCAAAACTCCTCATACGCTCCCACACCGCTACCACTATGGAAATCACCATCGCCGCAGCCAATGCCTCCTTCCCCAATTCCGACATGGGTATTTTTTCTCTCTCTTAATTGCTTTACAAACTGCAAAATATACATGTCCATTTCTGGACTCTTTAAATTAATGTTTGTCACTTCATGTTTAATGGTGGTTTCTGTTTTTTCGAAGTGGATTTGTTATGCAACAAAAACCCCTAATTTATCCCTTTGTTTGTTTGATTGATGAGGAAAAAATTAAAGAAAAATTGAAAAGAATAGAGAAAAATTTATAAGTTGTTCTGAATGAAATAAACTTACCCCGAGGGAGTGAAGACATGCGATGTGTTAAACCCGCCATGATTTAAACGAAGTATTTTTAGAAGTCAACAATGAATTTAAACTGGTTGAATGAATGGAGCATGCTGTGATCTGCACTAAATTATTTTTTCTGCTTAAAAGCATTGCAGTCAAGGAGGCAATAAAGCTTTGGAGAAAGTGTTGATGTGTCGGTGTATGCCGATCACGCTTATCAGACCACCGTGGCCCGTTTCTCGCCCAACGGCGAGTGGATCGCATCGGCGGATGTATCGGGGACTGTGAGGATCTGGGGGATGCGGATTGTTGCTTCCGGTGATGGCAAGGGCAAGTCCTTGGTTCTCGCTTTCATATGGGTTTGTTTTTTAACCTATATCTAGTAGTTCTCACTCACAACATGAATTCTAATATTGTACACTCCTATAATTTGGTACATACACCTGATTCTCTTTAGTTAGCATTTAAGCAAATTAAAAGTTTTCTTTTTCAAAAGGTTTAAATTCACTTGCTAAATTTCTGACACATGTTATTTATTTCAATTTGGGCAGGCTTCTCGTAGAGAACCCGTGATGGAAACAAAGAAGATTGATGAGTAGTGATGCTCCAAGTTCCTTTGCTGCTACTACTGTTGCTATTACAACCGCCTTGTACTTCAAGTCCTTCAAGAAGCAAGCAGAGCATTTAGTGTTATTAATAGAAAAAATTACATTGTTAGAGGCACACTTATGCAACTCTATTGTGTGGATAAATATTAAATTAATTTGTATCAGTTCTCTTTGGATTATGGTTAGGAGGATATTTACAAAAAGTATATATGTCTGCTTTCTGTTCCTCTTTAAAAATTTATGTGGTATTTGATGTTTATTATTTGTTTGTATTTTGTGGCTAGAAGTGCAAGGCTGCCGGTAACACTGCTAGCATTGAAACTAGATATTTACAAAATTTTGTCAGTTGACTTTCTAGCCAGAAATTCTTATACTTAGCATAGACAAATTAATGCAATTGTAGAATACTGAAACATAAATGAAATTCTTGTATTCTATTATAAAAGATTATTAATCCATATGAGAATTTAGAATTGAAATCCTTAGAGCCAGTTCAGAGATAAAATTAATTTCTAACGAATCACACAACATCATTAAGGAATATAATTAATTTCTAACGAATCACACAACATCATTACCGAATATGGATGTAATTTAGAAACCAAAGTGCATGTCTTTAAAACAAAAACAACTAAACAAAATTAAGCAGTTCCAACCACTTGCTATGGACTTGAATACTACAAATTTCTCATATTACACTGAAAGCATGTACTAGACTACCAAATTCTGTACTGTCACCTTATATTCAAAGTAAAAAAAAAGAAAGTTATTTGATAATTGACAACTTTACTAGTCAATCTCAACGATCCACATGACACTGGTAAAATGACAACTTGAGTTCGTCTTCCTCATTAGCACCAAGACTCCACCAAGCAGAGCTCTGGACTTGGAATGGGTCTCTCCAAAGGTGTAGCATTTCTTACAAAAGAGTGATCCAGCAGCTGCGCAGCAGAAGGACGGGATGACGGGTTCCGCTGCAAGCACTGCCTTACGAAATCCTTGCCATCAATTCTTTTCAATTTTTCTCTATTCTTTTCGTTTCTTCAATTTTTTCCTCATCAATCAAACAAACAAAGGGATAAATTAGGTGTTTTTGTTGCACAACAAATCCACTTCGAAAAAACAGAAAGCACCATTAAAGATGAAGTGACAAGCATTAATTTAAAGAGTCCAGAAATGGACATGTATATTTTGTAGTATGTAAAGCAATTAAGAGAGAAAAAATACCCATGTCGGAATTGGGGAAGGAGGCACTGGTTGTGGCGGTGGTGATTTCCATAGTGGTGGCAGTGTGGGAGCGTACGAATTTTGGGGCGGCGAGTGCGGCTTGCTGGGCGGCGAGCTTAGCAGCTTCTTTCGGTTCGTTTAAGGGTTCCACCATCTCTCTCCTTATGGCTCTCAGCCTTTTCTCTCTCTTGGATCTCATGGATTTCGCCATATTCTCTCACTTTGTTCAGCCACCCACGCCTACGCTTGCCTTTCCTTGCGCTATGTGCCTCTCGAATATTGATTTGGGAGGAGAGTAGCCCTAAGCCGTTTTTTTTTTTAAAAAAAAAAAATCTGTCAAAACGACGTCGTTTTGGCAGACTGTGCACAACTAAAACTTACACTGATGTGTATGTCCATTATCACCATATATATATATATATATAACAGCTCTCTGCAGTGAACCGGTTCGTTCGCGAACCGGCTATAGCGACGTTTTTTTTCCGTCGCTATAACCTAAGACGACGGTTCATATATATGTGAACCATCGTTTTAACCTATAACGACGGAAAAAATTATCGCTATAGCCGATTCGCAAACGAACCAATTCGTCGGAGAGCCTAACTATATATATATATATATATATATATATATATATATATATATATATATATATATATATATATATAGAGTCAAGATCAGGTCCGGACTCCCGGACCTGATAAAATCCGGACCCGAAATTTTGTTTTTTTTTTTTTTATTTTTGCAAAACAGTTAATAAAAAATATATAATTATTTTTGGTATTTAAAAAAATTATTAACACGGTGTTTTGGTTTTTATTTGTAAACATCTAACAAACAGTGTTGTACCGACTGTATAATAGTGTTTGTTATATGTATCCAAATCAAACCCAAAACACCGTTTTAACAATTTTTTTCAATACCAAAAATCATTATATATTTTTTATTAACTGTTTTGCAAAAAAAAAAAAAAAAAAATTCGGTTCCAGATTTTGGTCAGGTCCGGGAGTCCGGACCTGATCCGCGCGCTATATATATATATACACACACACACAATCTTTTTAAGCAACTTCAACATAATTAGTGCTCAACAATAATGCATAATATTAATTAGAGTCCATTTGATCACATCAAACACAAAAGATAAAATAATGGCCAGTCTACTAGGTAGCCCTAGCTAATTAATTGGACTTAATGTACTGAATATTAGGTTCTGGTTGGCCTACATTTTTGTTTTTTGTTTTTTTTTGTCATGAAGGTCAATGTGATTCGAATCTCTACCGGCGCCTAATTAAGTTTGTGTGCTTACTTATTCTAAAGTAAAAGCAGAAAAGTGAAAACCCATCTACGTTTGTGTGCCAATACTATAAACTGTCTTAAGATCACTAACAATATTAGATATATTTTATACTCTACCGCTACGAGCTTTGGTACTATTTTTTTTTTTAATTCTTTTTATAAAACTGGAATCTTCATTGAGGCCATGAATAATCGTACTTAGCGTGAAACGTATGATAACATGGAAATACAAAGATGAATTCATTGTTAGAATATTACAAGTGAGTTAGATCGATTTCAGAACAGAAAAATAGTGAGTGAAAAAGTAATATAGATGAATGAGTTCAAAACTTAACGGTTTAAGTTTTTAGGTCTAGTTGAATTCCAAACATATGTATTAATGTGTTGTGTATGCGTAGTGACACCGGGACTCTTAGTTCTCCCCAACATTCGTCAAGTGGTAGTTATTCCAAGCTAAAAAGAAGAAAGAAAGCTCCAATACTTTGTGTTAATGGTTAAAAGAATGCTAGATGATTTCTTAAACAATTTAAAGTTTTTAGTACAGTTGGTAACATTTGATGTTCGTTCTGACTTACAATTGATTTCTCTTATATTGCCACAACCTCTTTTGTAAAATGTATTTTAGTTTGTCCTCTTATATTGCCACAACCACCTCTTTTGTAAAATGTATTTTAGTTTGTGTTAAATATTGGCTCATATTTGGTCAAAAATGGGTGATCCACATTTAAATTACATGTTTTGCAATTGGTCCAAGTTGGTATGCTAAACCTTGCCTAATTCCAAGATTGGTGTGCTAGTGTGCAATTGGTCCAAGTTGGTATGTTAGACCTTGCCTAATTCCAAGATTGGTGTGCTAGACCTTGCCTATAAAAGGAAGCACATTCATAAGATGAAAACACACCATCAATCCTAGGGGAGTAGGATCCCATCCGGGAGAGGGTGGAGAGCGCTATCCAAATGTAGAGAGATAAGAGGTATCAATGTTAGAGAATTTTGTGTGAGAAAATTCTCTTGGGAAGAATTATCTTTCTTGAGTGGATGTGAGGAAATTTCTGAGAGTGTGAGTGATTGTAATATTATTCACACAGTAAATTTCCTCTGGTTGTCTTTGACAGCGAAAGTGATTTTTCTCCGGTTTTGGAGTTTCCACTATAATTCTTGTGTTGTGTGATTGTGTTCTAAATTCTCGATTTCTTATTTCTCTATATCGTGAGACGTTGTAATTCCCAACAGTTTGTCCCTCTACGTACATGTATACGTAAAGTAAGTTTTAAATTGTTAGAGTATCGATCCTCAAATTAGTTTCATGTTGCTCATAATGTTTGGAACATCGATCAGACATACAATAATAAATTCCATTAGTAATAAATCACAAAAAATTCCATTAGAATGAATGGATATATACTTCAATTTCCGCTTGGAAAGCTAGGGGTGATGCCAGTGCAACAAAATTGACATTTGGCGACGGTTATAGACATAAAGAAAGGGCCTATTGGGACAGTTCATCTCTTGTGACATCCTGTACCCTAGCTGGCTAGCCATCCTTGTAGAATTGTGCCGGAACGTACGTCTCTGAATATATTTAGATCAGAGTGGCATATGTCGCTATAAATAATGTTTGTGGTACGTGCAATAGGGATTAGGATCCTCTCTATTACCACTTAATCCTCTAATTTCTCTCAATACACATTCAGTGATAGAAATATTACATTTAGCGACAAAAAAAAATTAATCGCAAACAATTGACGACAACTTAAAATTCGACGCAAATAATTGCGTCGATAAAATTATTAATTCTATCGTTGAATGTATATTGGGAGAAATTAAAGGATATATATAATGGAGAGGATCCTAATCCGTGTGATAGACTATGTGACCGTTGTAATCTTACAAGGAGTTTTTGGTAAATACCAAGCGTCAAAACATCTAATTTCAGTGGCGCGTGAGAAATTGAGAACTCTAATGTATGAGTTTTTTTGTGGTAATCTATTAGATGTCACTAAAAATCCAATATTTTTAGTATTAAATATATTAATTGTTGCATTCAGAAAGGGAAAAAAATACTTATTAGTAATTGATACATTAAATTTTGCACAACTGCACTTGATATTATTTGTACTGCACTTGATTTTCCCATGCTTTTTATTCATTTCAATACATGAACCAAATATTCCTAAATAAACACTCCAAGTCATAAATATTACTCCCTCCATTCCAAAATATATTAGAGATACAATTTGACTTTTGAGATTAAACGACGGCATATTAAACTTAAAATTGATATGAATTTATTTAATTTTAATTGATACAATTATTATAATTATATAGTATATAACAAAAACTATTAATCACAAAATTTATTTCATAATAAAAATAGTCATCCAAATTTTAAAGTTTAGTATGTCGTTATTTGACCTCAAAAGTCAAATTATATTTTTAATTTTGGAAAGAGTGATAATACAACAAGAACTCAAGTATTAAGACATTGATAACAATATAATGACTCCTGTTCATAGTACATTTATAACCATTATAAGCACTAGCTAGCTAATCATCTAACAAGTTACATTCCATTTGATTCTCCATCCAAGAAAGGATGACCAAAAGCATGTTCTCCATTCGATTCTTACAAGTTACATCCATTCCATTCCCGTCGTCTTATTCCTTGAGAATCGATTCCATTCCCGTCTCATTCCTTGAGAATCCATTCCATTCCCGTCTCATAGCTCAGTATTCATCACCTCAGTTAGGCTTTGGTGCACTGATGGAGCTGTAGCATTTGTGTAGTTACCACCTCGCCGATCACAAATCAAATTTTGGATAAATTCATGATACTTTTATGTTACGTTCAGATTGGAGAAATAAAAGTGAGAATGGAATGATTCATTTCTATGGAATGAAAAAAATTGTGTTGAGTTGTTCAATTAGAAAGGAATGAACCATTATCATTGCTCCCAAATTTATGAATTTTATTTCTTGGGAGAGGGTATGGAATGACTTATTCCAACTAGAATTAAATGAATCATTCTCTTCTCTATTTCGTTCTTTTCTCTATTCTATTCCTTCACCCATTTCATTCTTTTAATTCAAACATAGAATTAATACTTTGACTTGCAAGCAAACCCACAAACCAGATGAACCAAGATTTGAAAAATTCACCAAGTTGCAAAAAATACTCGAGATCTATACAATGCACAATAGCGAAAGCAAAATTGTTTTGTCCTTGTTCTATTTTTGTGGGGGCCTCTAATCTTTTACCTTTTGAACATGTATGAAGCAAGACATTGCCTTATCAATGTCTTGTATTTCTCATAAAACAAACATTTCCATTGCTGCAGGAATGCTAAAGGGAACTGAACAAATGAATATTGCATCATGAGCATTTCACAAAGCTAACTTATTTCCCTACTTGCTGTAAAAGGAATAGATTTCGGTACGTGCCGTATACATTCATGAAACCTCAAGGAACTGATTTTTTTTTTGAAAAATAATAAACATTGCGATTTTGCATGTCGAGTTTGTTACGTGAATAAATATATTTGATAATATTTTTACGATATATTTGATACAGTAGACCAATTTTATAATTCTATTCAATCTCATATTGATTACGTCGTAATCGTAATTCCACTGATAGCATGACTCATTTTTTTTTTTTTAAAGTATGTTAAATATTTGTCACTCCACTTTCCAGCCGCATGCTTGAGAGTGCTGTTATATCTCCCGTTATCTTTAAATTAGTCCCATCCATTTTTGTTATTGGAAGTTCATGGGCTAATTCACCCGATGGCATTGGGTTGTTGATCTGTTGGTCCTTGCCCCAAACGACAGCGTAGAGGCCCACTGCAATAACGACGGCTCCAATTATGCTGAAATTAATTCACAGGAGATCGAAAAATTAATTATTTAATTATATAATTTGTATTTAGATGTACATTTTGTAATATGATGTTACTTTTTAGTCTATTTTTAGAGATAGAACTCTATTTTTGGGACACACAAAATAAAAAATGAGACCGAGATTGTTTCGGTCTCAGAGTTTGACATATGAATATGTATATATATTAGAGATTGAAATTTCATTTTTTGAGACGGATATACCCATTCGACAGTTCTGAAACAAATTCAAAGTCACTCTTTTTCAAGACGTATTTTAAGACAACCGTTAAAATCTTTTTCAACTGTGAATTTGAAACCAAATTTTGAAATTTTGAGACGGAATTGTCCGTTTCAAACACCGTATTTTTTGGTAGTGAATTAATATATGTAAATAAAAGGAAAAATGAAACTCTCATTTTGAGACGAGTGATCAATACGGACCTTCCAAGATGTAGTTTTTCAACGAGAATGATGGATCCGAGAACAGCGACAACGATCATACAAAGAGGGTTGAAGGCCGTGACAAACACTGGGCCTCTTGTGTTCATCATAATGCCTTGAACATAGTATGCAAGTCCAGAACTAAACGCACCCTATATATAACATTCAAACACCAATTTATGTTTAGTTTAAATTAATTAGCTATTATATTTCATAAATAATATTATAATTTTCTAATAAGTAATTATATTTCATATATTGGTATCATGCACAGCTTATTCATTAAAAAGTTAACTGTAAATAAATAATTACATTATACTTGACAATAATACATAACATGAGACAGAAAATGAAACAGAAGATGAGATAAAAAAAATCGGACTCGCCATATTTCTCACTTCACTTTCCTGCTGCATGTTTGAGACTAATACCATCCATTTTTGAAATTGGAAGTTCATAGGTTAATTCACCCGATGGCATTGTGCTGCTGATCTGTTGGTCCTTTCCTTTGCCCCAAACAACAGCATAGAGGCCTATTGCGATAACAATGGCTCCAATTATGCTGAAATTAATTCACATAACATCGAAGAATTAATTAATTAATTATATTATTTGAATTTAAATGTACTATTTTCTAATATGCTGTTACTTATTAGTTTATTTTTAGAAATAGAACTCTAATTTTGGGATACACAAAATGAAAAATGAGACTCTGAGACAGTTTCGGTCTCAAAGTTTGAAATAGAAATATATATTAGAGACCGAAATTTCATTTTTTGAGACGGGTCTATTTGTTTTTATGGTTATGAAACAAATTTAAAATCGGTTTCAAATTTAGTGAGGCTCTTTTTCTAGACGAATTTTGAGACGGTCAAAATCTATCTCAACTCTAAATTTGAAACCAATTTTGATATTTTGAAACAGATTTGTCTGTTTCGAATACCTGATTTTTTTGGTAGTGATATATACGCACGGAAAAATAAATAAATAAATAAAAGAAAAACAAAAGTAAGACAAATTTTGAGAAAAGAGTTCAGTACAGACCTTCCAAGATGGAGTTTTTCAGCAAGAATGATGGATCCGAGAACAGCTACAATAATCATACAAAGAGGGTTGAAGGCCGTGACAAACACTGGGCCTCTTGTCTTCATCACAATGCCTTGAACATAGTATGTAAGTCCAGAACTAACCACACCCTATATATAACATTCAAACACCAATTTATGTTTAGCTTAAATTAATTAGTTATTATATTCCATAAATAATATTATATTTTTCTAATAAGAAATATTTAATTTTATAGTCCTTAGTCATAGTTTAATATTAAAAAAAAGACATTGAGAAAAATAATTAATTAATGCAGTTAATATGGTAAAAGAGTTGAGCAATTAATTAAAATAAATTATGCTTACAGAATAAGCAGGAGCAAGGAGCCTAGAGTTCCAGCCAATGGACCAAACATCTGGACGACGGGCTTCAGCCACCAGAGTTAGTGCAGTGCTTAGAATTGTACCCATCAAACATATCAAAAAGGCCAGGGAAAGTTCAGCTGGATAATTCTTTACCGTTATGGACTGCATGATACATGCACAACATATATGCATTAGAAATAATTTTTCATAGTAAATTTTATTTTTATTAGAATAAGATCTCAGCCAAAATTGATTGTAACTAATAGCCAAACAGTTGAGAAAATGATGTTTATAACTATTGTTAACCCAAGTATTTAATATCCCTGTCAAATAGTCTGTCAAACAGTTGGGTGAACACTGTCTAGAAAACTGTTCGCTCAACTGTTTCACAAACTATTGGTTATAGTTAATATTAACTGTGTATCATGCTCTATTTATAATTTAGTCTATTGATAATCATGCTCTAGAGTAAGAAAATAGAAGGCTTACTTGCAATATGAAGAAAGCAGACCAGGCAATACAACCAATAAGTATAAAAAGAGTGCCACTGAGCCAGTGTTGATCATCCGATGAGGCGTTATTGCTGCTACTAGGGAAGTAGCTTGTTTTGGGAGACCAAATTAGATTCATGATGGGGCCTTTGTACATAGTCATGATCAGTGCTCCTCCAAATGTTACTAGGGTTCCAATAACCTTTGCTTGACTCCGTAATTCTTTCATCTTCAACCGTTCTAACCTGAAGACATATATATGGAGTATATGATTAATTTCAAAGTATTATTTTGAAATTAAAAGAAATAAATATTTCTTTTGGCCTAATAATGGAATTAAGGATAATAATATACATATATATAAATATATAAATTCTAAATGTTTGTGTTGATTTTTGAGTACTAGTGGTAAATCTTTTAAAGAAATATATAATTGGTGGGTCTCTCTTATAATTTTGTCCAATTTTATGTACTTGTATGTTAATTCGTAATTGTAATTCGATACAAAATTGTCACAATATATATATATATATATATATATATATATAGCAGGACTATGCAATTAACTAACTAAGGCATTATAATTTTTGGTGATAATGGAATTCTAAACTGATCATTTTGATTCATAATCACTTACCTTAGAACAACGGCAATGACAAAGGTAACAGCAGGAACGGCATTCATAATGGCAGATGTGTATGATGCCGATGTTAAATTCATCCCCAAGTAGCTTAAGTTCTGGTCAAGAATTGGCCTGCAATCATCAATTGCACGCACAAGAATCAATCAACATGCATGTCATAACTTAATATAGCGACGAAATGTGTTGTCACTAATCTAACCTTTTTTTGTCACTAAATGTGTATTCAGTCAAGAAATTAGATAAAAAGTGTAAAGAACAGCAGCCAGGCCACCAAAATGTAGTAGTATATATATCTTATGTAATAGATTCATTAGTGGTACCCACTATATGTGTGCAATCAAAACATATAAATTTTATAAAATATGGGTAAATAAATATAAGTGAAATTTTAAGAATAAAGGAGTGGGTGAGAAGAAAAGAGTTTATCACGTGACACAACTTTAAAACAGTAATTTTTACTGCTCTCCTTTAATAAAATAGATTTATGCTCGCATAGCATGACATGATAGCTAGCTAGTTTCCAAGGAAAATGGTACAACTATGTTTTATTCAACTATGATTTCTCTATGAGGAAAGCTAGATTTAGCCGAGTTAAGGTAAATCACTTAATTAATCTTGATTAGTCAAGACAAATTGGCTTGCGTGGAAAATTAAGGTATGTATGTAAGTATCTGGATAGAGCATTACTCTAGAATGGCCAATACCACTATCTGAAAGAAAACTGAAACTGTCATCTTTGGTCGTATTTTCCTGAACAAAACATAAACAAAGAGAAAAACAAATGGTTTTAAATTTATGCACAAAATCAGAATATCAATAAACAAAATTAGCTGAGTGAGATAAACTAGACATATATGCTCATCACCAATTACACAATATGCTTTTTCTTACCAATTTCATCTTTTTCGAGTTAATAACTGAAAAAATCACTGAACTCTTGTCAGTTATTAAAAATATATACAAACTATTTTCTTACTTCAATATAATTGAAGTTTTAAGCAATTATCAAAGATATTCAAAATTTGACCATGATCCCAACCGTAATTAACTAGGGTTGATGTGACATCAAATATGACATTTGATATGATGTTTTAAGTATTTAAAACTTATTTTTTTAAACCACACGTGTGTACCTTTCAAGAACTAGAGCGAAAGGCGCAATGACGAGCGCAGCAATGGCGTTACGGTAGACAATAAGCACGTAGCGACTCATCCCTTGTTTGAGAGTAACTGAATTTATGAGGTACATTCCTGCAGCTCCACATTGCAATATCACCATTAGTAAATAAGGTTTAGCCTTATTCAACAGTAATTGTACATTCCCCATCTCTCTCTCTCTCTCTCTTAAAATACAAGAATTAATATTGTTGATAGAATTAACGAGTTTATGGCTCTCTTTATTTATACCAGCAGAAAAAGAAAATTAAGGATATAAAAGGAAGCCATTACATCATCATGTACACACTAGCTAGCTTGTCTTGTCTTTGGAGCCAATATATAATGCTGCCTTTTGGTGATTGGTCTGATTATGCGCAAGTGTTTTGGGTGCTTGGGGATGCACCAAAATTCAATTACGTCCAATTCAACTTTATGATTTCAAATTTTGTACATTTGCACGGGATATTATTTGTATTACACTTGGATTTTCCTATGCCATTTTATTTTCCTTTCAATACATGAAACAAATATTCCTAAATAAACACTCGAAGTTGTAAATAAATATTGATACAATAATAACTCAAATACTCACTTCGTTTCGAAATTAGAGATATAATTTGACTTTTGCAGCATATTAAATTTTAAAATTAGTGTAACTCATAAAAGTTTAGAATAAATTAAATTTTATGATTAATAGTTTTTGTTATGTACTATACAATTATAATAATTGTATCAACTAAAATTAAATAAATTGACATCAATTTAAAATTTAATATGTCGTCATTTAACTTTAAAAATCAAATTATATCTCTAATTTTAGAACGGGTGGAGTATTAATTAAGACACTCATAACAGTTAATAATGAAATCTCAAGTAAACTCTTGTTCATAAAACATTAACCATCATATGCACTGGCTAGCTAATCATCTAACAAGTTACATTCCATTCTAGAACCCTAATACAATATAAAGCTCCATCCAAGGAAGGATGACGACCACAATTTTTAACATTCGATTCTTACATCCATTCCATTCCCGTCGTCTTATTCCTTGAGAATCGATTCCATTCCCGTCTCATTCCTTGAGAATCCATTCCCGTCTCATTTCTTACCTTCAATTCATAGGCAGCATTATATATATATATATATATATATATATATATATAGCTCACTAGCTCAGTATCCATCACCTCAGTTAGGCTTTGGTGCACTGATGGAGCTGTAGCATTTGTATAGTCACCATCTCGCGGATCACAAATCAAATTTCGGATAAATTCATGATACTTTTATGTTACGTTTGGATTGGAAAAATAAAGATAAGAATAGAATGAAAAAATTTGTGTTTGATTGCTCAATTGGAAAGGAATAAACCATTCTCATTCCTCCCAAATTTATGAATTTTATTCCTTGTGGAAAGGTATGGAATAACTCATTCCAACTGGAATAGATCATTCCACTATTCATTCCATTATCTTCTCTATTCTATTTCTTCACCAATTCCATTCTTTCGATCTAAAATTAATACTTTAACCTGCAAGCAAACCCACAGACCAGATGAACCAAGATTTGAAAAATTCACCAAGTTGCAAAAAATACTCGAGATCTATATAATGCACAATAGCGAAAGCAAAATTGTTTTGTACTTGTTCTATTTATGTGGGGGCCTCGAATATTTACCTTTTCAACATGTATGAAGCAAGACATTGCCTTATCAATGTCTTGTATTTCTCATGAAACGAACATTTCCATTGCTGCAGGAATGTTAAAGGGAACGTGAACAATTGAATATTTGCATCCAGAACATTTCACAAAGCTAACTTATTTCCATACTTGATGTACCTTTGCCATCGTCAAGTATGAAATAGGTATAACAAGTGATGTAGCAGAATATGGTTAGATTGTAACGCTCTAATATAAACGTGATATGTTAGTTATCATATCAATACGAACAAAATAAACCTTTAAATTCACAATGAAAATAATGAACTCACAAAGAGAACAAAAAAAATAATCTCAATTCATTAATAAAAACGTTATCGTTCAGAAAACCTAAGAATCCTAAACTCCTCTCCAACATCAATTAGGATAAGAAAAATTAAAATAACTAAAATTAAAAAACTTTCAAAAATTAAAATGACGAAAATTAAAAAAATATGAAAGTTTGATAAAACTAGAGTAAATTGCACTATGTATACCACAAGTTTATCTCATTTTGCACATTGCATCCTATAATTCAAAACGTTGATCTTTGCATCCCAATCTTTAAAAAAGTCAGCACATAACACCCCGACCAAAAATTTCATCGCTAAAAGTGCAAAATTCGTAGCTAACCCTTCACTTTTAGCGACGAATTTTGGATCGGAGGTGTTATGTGTGTTGACTTTTCTAAAGGTTGGGGGTAACGTTTTGAATTATAGGATACAATGTGTAAAATGGGATAAACTTGAGGGATGCAAAATGCAATTAACTCATTAAACTACTTCAAACAGTTTTCTCGAGCTTTAAACGATATACATCATGGTCAAATGCAAAATGTCTTTAAATGGTATACATGTCAAATGCAAAATATCTAGTAGGACTTGTTGCTAGTTTTGATTTGTTATATTACGGGCCCGTAAATCTTCCTGCATCAAAAGTTATGTCACTTAAAAAATTTATCGACCCGAAAACCTATTTCAACTCAACTTCTCATTTGTTGATCGTATCAACAAGTACCTATTTTCAAGGGATATGAATATTTGGAATGAAGAGGTTCACACTTGACGATTGCAAATAGGTACAACAAGTAGGGAGGAGGACAAAGCTAATAAATTAATCTCATGTAGATAGGGAGAGAAAGAAAGAGCTATAATCCTGATATACCTTATTGTAAATTACTCCATGCACATTCCACACATTGTAACACAATTAATCATAATTCATACATATTGGAAAAACACAAAAAAAGTCCCTGATTTAAAATAGCACAAGAACATATACAGCTGAAATTCCACCAAATGTGACATGCTGACAGCTGATTGAAAAACAATTTCCAGATTATTCATATATAATTTGCTTTCTCCCTTTCAATTCTATGCTATCCCTATCAATCTTCTTTTTTCACTTTTTACAACCTAATAATCTAAATCAATGATTGTTGTCTATTTCACTTATGATATCAAAAAATATAAATAAAAAGGAAGAAACTTAAATAAAGTACTAGGGCTGGGGCCTCAATGCAAATATAGTAAATTAAACCTTACATCATGTGTAATTCAATGAAGTAATTCTCTAATTTCTAAAATAAAAAGAGCAGATAATTTAAATTAATTTACATGATGTATTAATCCTAAAGATTTAAATGTGTGTGATATCTTGAAGGAAACTCGGCCCAAAAAGGTTTGAACTTGAAGATTGCATATAAGTATTTAAATTAACACACATTAAAAAAACACCCAATCACATATATTGGAGAAAAACACAAAATTCTAATTTAAATTCACGCATAAGCATACTGAAAATACAAAGCTGAAAATCCCACCAAATTATAGCCGGAAAACAACTTTTGGCTCAGTCCAAACATGCCACCACAAACCTCTAACCTCAGAATTAAACAGTGTCTAATACTTTCAATTATTTTCTTGGGCCAAAAAAAATAGAAATAAATAAATAACTAAATGGCAGTGCTGTTTTCATGGTGGAGTGTTTAATTTTGTCTTTGGCTTTTAATTGAGGAGGTTTAAAGTGTTGGGGAAGGGAAAGATTTTTTTTTTTTTTTAAAGTCCCACTATTATAATATCAAGAACCAATCGAACTTCACTAAAGGAGAAAGAACTGAACTCACAGAGGAAACAAGCTTCACATAAAAGAAAAAAATAAACTCACCCAAAGTGAGAATTGATTCTGAGACTTAAATATCACACTACATCAATCTTAACCACTAAGCTAATATTTTACCAGCAAAGAAAGATTAAAATATGTAGCTGGAGTATGTTTCTGAGTTTTGGACAAAGGAAAAAAAATTGAAAATATGAGGAATTGATATTTTTCATAAGTTTGATATTTTTATCAATATTTACTTTTTTAAGTAACAATTTTTAATATCATTATGATGAAAATTAAAAGAATAGAAAACTTGTAAAATATAAATTGATGTTTTTAATGAGTTTATGAAGAAAATATAAGTTTTATATTTAAATTAATATTTTTTTACTTTATATTAGCTTTTATTAGATGTTTGGTGGAATTTTGTAGTGTGTGATATGTTGAGATAAAATACTTTTTTAAATGTAAAGTAATTTGTTATAATGACACGAGCAACATAATTATCGGCTATGATTAATGTAGTTGTCACTAAATTTAATTTAAATAATAGTAACGGTTATTATTGAATAAAAATTTAGTTCACATAACTTAACTTTCTACACAAACTCAGTAACAAAATTATGCACGACTTTAAAATTTACAACTTTCAAGTGATGTAAAAGAAATAGATTTCGGTATGTGTCATATATGAATTTAGATCTGCTGTTTCTTTTTCAGTCTTATTCACTGTCTCATCTCATATATTGAAGTCATGCACTGTTTATTCATTAAAAAGTTAATTGTAAATAAATAATTACATTACATTTGACAATAATACATAATATGAGACAATAATACAACAGAAAATTTGGACTCGCCATATTTCTCACTTCAATTTCCAGCTGCATGTTTGAGAGTAGTACCATCCATTTTTGTAATTGGAAGTTCATGGGTTAATTCACCCGATGGCATTGGGCTGCTGATCTGTTGGTCCTTTCCTTTGCCCCAAACAACAGCATATAGGCCTATTGCGATAACAATGGCTCCAATTATGCTGAAATTAATTCACATAACATCGAAGAATTAATTAATTAATTATATTATTAGAATTTGAATGTACTATTTTCTAATATGATGTTACTTATTAGTTTATTTTTAGAAATAGAACTCTAATTTTGGGACACAAAATGAAAAATGAGACTCTTGAGATAGTTTCGGTCTCAAAGTTTGAAATAGAACATATATATTAAAGACTAAAATTTCATTTTTTGAGACGGATCTATTTGTTTTTATGGTTATGAAGCAAATTCAAAATCGGTTTCAAATTTAGCGAGGCTTTTTTTCTAATTTTGAGACGGTCAAAATTTATTTCAACACTAAATTTGAAACCGATTTTGATATTTTGAAACGGAATTGTCCATTTTGAATACTTGATTTTTTGGTAGTGATATATACGCTCGTAAAAATAAATAAATAAATAAAAGAGAAAAATGAGACTCCAATTTTGAGATTGATTTCAGTACGGACCTTCCAAGATGGAGTTTTTCGGCAAGAACGATGGATCCGAGAACAGCTACAACAATCATACAAAGAGGGTTGAAGGCCGTGACAAACACTGGGCCTCTTGTCTTCATCACAATGCCTTGAACATAGTATGTAAGTCCAGAACTAACCACACCCTATATATAACATTCAAACACCAATTTATGTTTAGCTTAAATTAATTAGTTATTATATTCCATAAATAATATTATATTTTTCTAATAAGAAATATTTAATTTTATAGTCCTTAATCATAGTTTAATATTAAAAGAAAAAGACATTGAGAAAAATAATTAATTAATGTAGCTAATATGGTAAAAGAGTTGAGCAATTAATTAAAATAAATTATTCTTACGGAATAAGCAGGAGCAAGAAGCCTAGAGTTCCAGCCAATGGACCAAACATCTGGACGATGGGCTTCAGCCACCAAAGTTAGTGCAGCGCTTAGAATTGTACCCATCAAACATATCAAAAAGGCCAGGGAAAGTTCAGCTGGATAATTCTTTACCGTTATGGACTGCATGATACATGCACAACATATATGCATTAGAAATAATTTTTCTTAGTAAATTTTATTTTTATTAGAATAAGATCTCAGCCAAAGTTGATTGTAACTAATAGTCTGCCAAACAGTTGAAAAAATGATGTTTATAACTATTGTTAACCCAAGTATTTAATATCTATGTCAAATAGTCTATCAAACAGTTGGGTGAACACTGTCTAAAAAACTGTTCGCCCAACTGTTTGACAAACTATTGGTTATAGTTAATATTAACTGTGTATCACACTCTATTTATAATTTAGTCTATTGATAATCATGCTCTAGAGTAAGAAAATAGAAGGCTTACTTGCAATGTGAAGAAAGCAGACCAGGCAATACAACCAATAAGTATAAAAAGAGTGCCACTGAGCTAGTGTTGATCATCCGATGAGGCGTCATCGCTGCTACTAGGGAAGTGGCTTGTTTTGAGAGACCAAATTAGATTCATGATGGGGCCTTTGTACATAGTCATGATCAGTGCTCCTCCAAATGTTACTAGGGTTCCAATAACCTTTGCTTGACTCCGTAATTCTTTCATCTTCAACCGTTCTAACCTGAAGACATATATATGGAGTATATGATTAATTTGAAAGTATTATTTTGAAATTAAAAGAAATAAGTATTTCTTTTGGCCTAATAATGGAATTAAGGATAATAATATACATATATATAAATTCTAAATGTTTGTGTCGATTTTTGAGTACTAGTGATAAATCTTTTAAAGAAATATATAATTGGTGGGTCTCTCGTATAATTTTGTCCAATTTTATGTACTTGTATATTAATTCATAATTGTAATTCGATACAAAATTGTCACAATATGTATATATATATATAGCAGGACTATGCAATTAACTAACTAGGGCCTTATAATTTTTGGTGATAATGGAATTCTAAACTGATCATTTTGATTCATAATCACTTACCTTAGAACAACGGCAATGACAAAGGTAACAGCAGGAACAGCATTCATAATGGCAGATGTGTATGATGCCGATGTTAAATTCATCCCCAAGTAGCTTAAGTTCTGGTCAAGAATTGGCCTGCAATCATCAATTGCACGCACAAGAATCAATCAACATGCATGTCATAACTTAATATAGCGACGAAATGTGTTGTCACTAATCTAACCTTTTTTTGTCACTAAATGTGTATTCAGTCAAGAAATTAGATAAAAAGTGTAAAGAACAGCAGCCAGTCCACCAAAAGGCAGTAGTATATCTTATGTAATAGATTAATTAGTGGCCCCCACTATGTGTGTGCAATCAAAACATATAAATTTTATAAAATATGGGTAAATAAATATAAGAGAAATTTTAAGAATAAAAGAGTGGGTGAGAGGAAAAGAGTTTATCATGTGACACAATTTTAGAACAGTAATTTTTACTGCTCTCCTCTAATAAAATAGATTTGTGCTCGCGTAGCATGACTTGATAGCTAGCTAGTTTCCAAGAAAAAATGGTACAACTATATTTTATTCAACTATGATTTCTCTATGAGGAAAGCTAAATTTAGCCAAGTTAAGGTAAATCGCTTAATTAATCTTGATTAGTCAAGACTAATTGGCTTGGGTGGAAAATTAAGGTATGTATGTAAATATCTGGATAGAGCATTACTCTAGAATGGCCAATACCACTATCTGAAAGAAAACTGAAACTGTCATCTTTGGTCGTATTTTCCTGAACAAAACATCATAAACAAAGAAAAAACAAATGGTTTTAAATTTATGCACAAAATCAGAATATCAATAAACAAAATTAGCTGAATGAGATAAACTAGACATATATACTCATCACCAATTACACTTAGGGGCGGATCCAGGAATTATTCCCAGCAGGGGCGGATTTTAATTTGGCGGGGGTTCGGGATCTGCGCCCCCGAGCCCAATTTTTTAGATAATTTTATGTTTTTCGGATGATTACATATGTAAAATAAGAGTTAATTTAGTTACATAAAACTATAACCCATAAAAATATGTACTCAAAAATACTGAAATTCAACTAGAAATTCTCACCGCAAACTAGAGATCAGCCTTTTGTAACTAATGGAATTTTTTCTTTTGCTGCATCAAGTTTATATTAATCTGCTCCCTTGAGTTTACTAACTTATAAATTCTGCCCCCTTGAGTTTACAAAAAAAAAAATAAAGCAAAAGAAAAAAAAAAGTGAGCATAGACAGCTGCCTATGCTGCCCTCTTAATAGATCCGCCCCTGATTATACCATATGCTTTTTCTCACCAATTTCATCTTTTTCGAGTTAATAATTAACCAAATAAATTTACTAAATACTTGCCGGTTATTAAAAATATATACAAATTATTTCTCACTCCAATACAATTGAAGTTTTAAACAATTGTCAAAAATATTCAAAATTTGATCACGACCCCAACCGTGATTAACTAGGGGTGATGTGACATCAAAAATGACATTTGATATGATGTTTTAGGTACTTAAAACTTATTTTTTTAAGCCATACGTGTGTACCTTTCAAGAACTAGAGCGAAAGGCGCAATGCCTAGCGCAGCAATGGCGTTACGATAGACAATAAGCACGTAGCGACTCATCCCTTGTTTAAGAGTAACAGAACTTATGAGGTACATCCCTGCAGCTCCACATTGCAATAGCACCATTAGTATATAAGGTTTAGCCTTATTCAACACTAATTGTACCATCCCCATCTCTCTCTCTCTCTGTGAAAAATACAAGAATTAATATTGTTGATAAAATTAATGAGTTTATGGCTCTCTTTATTTATACCAGCAGAAAAAGAAAATTAAGGATATAAAAGGAAGCCATTACATCATCATGTACACGTACATTATAATGCTGCCTTTTGGTGATTGGTCTGATTATGCACAAGTGTTTTGGGTGCTTGGGGAGTGGGATGCACCAAAATTCAATTACGTTCAATTCAACTTTATGATTTCAAATTTTGCACAATTGCACGTGATATTACACTTGGATTTTCCTATACTTTTTTATATTCCTTTCAACACATGAAACAAATATTCCTGAATAAACACTCGGAAGTTGTAAATAAATATTGATACAATAAGAACTCAAATACTCCATCCGTTCTGAAATTAGCGATACAGTTTGACTTTTGATACATTGTTAGCGGGATTTTGCCATATGATCTTAGTTTTTAGTAGAAGAAGAGGTTTTTGTTTGAGGTGAAACAGTACATGTGGAATGAACCCTTCCTCTTCAAACAGTGTGCCGACCAGATGATACGGAGATGCGTGGCTCACGTAGAAATCGAAGGAATTTTACAACACTGTCATGCGTCTTTGTATGGGGGACACTATGGAGGAGATCGAATAGCTGCAAAGGTACTTCAGTCTGGCTTCTTTTGGCCAAATCTGTTCAAAGATTCTCATGCGTTTGTCAAAAGGTGCGACAGGTACCAACGAGTTGGGAACATTACGTGTCGTCAAGAGATGCCACTCAATACAATGCTGGAAGTTGAATTATTCGATGTGTGGGGTATTAACTTCATGGGGTCGTTCTCATCATCATTTAATAACAAATACATCTTAGTTGTTGTGGACTACGTCTCCAAATGGGTGGAGGCAGTGACGCTTCCTATAAATGATGCCAAGGTAGTTCTAAACTTTCTCCGAAAGAACATCTTTACAAGATTTGGGACACCGAGGACCATCATCAGCGACGAAGGAACGCATTTCTGTAACAAATCATTCACGGCTCTCTTGGAAAAATATGGGGTTAGACATAAGGTCGCCACAACCTATCATCCGCAAACTAACGGTCAAGCTGAGATATTCAATAGAGAAGTCAAAAAGATATTGAAAAAGATAGTAAATCCATCACGGAAAGATTGGGCGAGCAAACTTGATGAAGCTCTTTGGGCATATCGCACTACTTACAAAACCCCAATTGGCATGTCCCCGTATCGTATGTGTTAGTATATATATACTTTGTGGTTTTAATGATGACAATGCATATATGGGCTGAATTGATATTGTATTGGTTTATAATCTATTTGGGCTACATTAGTCAAATATGTTTTTGCATGTTAAATATATTATGGATTGCATGGTTTTGTATGGGTGATATATGGACTATTGGGTTGATCTATAAAAAGGATTTCAACAGGTTGTATTTTATTTATGATTGGAATCTGTTTCTCTAATATATTGCCAAGTCAGTTTTCAATATAGCTGGAAAGTATTGTTAACCTGTTGTGGCTATATTGGGCTATATATTTGTATATCTTTGATAATCTGTTTTGCTATGAAGACTAATTTAAATCTGAATTGGAGTATTTTTAAGGAGTTTGGAATTGGTGTTTAATTTGAAGTAAAAGATAACATTGTTGGTTTTTAAATATTCTTTATTTCCTTAATAATAACCTGTTATATTTTTTGAATTAATATTGTTGGGATATATCTTTCTCATATATATATATATATATATATATATATATATATATATATATATATTATTCTCCTGTTATCTGATTATATGTTTTAATTAGTTACCAAGTATTTTTGGTAATTTATATTCTTTGATTTATGGGATATATCTTCTGCAGATTTTGGCTTGGGAATTTGGTTTATATTGAACTATCTTTTTATTCCTATAAAATGGTCTTTCACATTTAGTCAATTTGGTAACCTATTGCAGCTAAGTTGGTTCCTTGTTATTAGGAACAGATTTACTAAGTCTGTTGTACCTTATTGGTTAAGAGAAATCTGCTGATTGGCTATTAGCTGTTGGACATTATTGTTTGCTGGATATTATCTATTTTACTAAGTCAAACAGTTTTGAATAAAATCTGCTGGGCAGATTTTTAGTTGAGCCAACTAGCTGTTATCTTTAGAAGGCTAACCAAACCTGCAGAAATAAGAGGATTCAAGTCTACTAGCCGTTACCTTCATGCTATATATTCTATCCAGGCTGCTAAAGGAGAGGAGATGCACTGCTCAAGAAAAGAAGTCATATATTATTCTCCTGTTATTCATCTCATATTTTAAAAATTTTAGTTTCAGCTTTGTGATTAAATTCCCATATTCTTGTAAAGCTGAAATTCAGTATTTCCATAAGAGTTGCAAACAGATTGTAAGCTAGGTTAGCTTAGTGCTTGACGTGTGAGCCAAGGTTGTTTCTTTGATAGTTTTCAAGGTTGCAGTGGTGCAAGAGTCTCATTGGTGAGAAGGGTTGCAGAGGTGCAAAGGGGGCATTGGTGTCCATTCAGAAAGCTTCATTGAAACAGGGAGTTCTTTTGTATTGTGTATTGAAAATTTAATTAATAAAAAGTGTCTCCAATATCATTTGATATTGGACGTGGAGTAGGCCATTAGTTTAGAGGATAATGGCCGAACCACGTAAAAATTCTTGTGTTGTGGTTTGTTTATCTTTCATGATCTGATAATTTAATTTTCTGCATTTTCTGGTTTCGAATTCTGTTGGTCTTTAAAATTACACTAAAACCGACAGGGTTACCTGTTCGATTATAACTAAAACAGACAGGGTTACCTGTCCGATTATAGTCTGCAATAGTAAACTTAAAAAATTGTCCACTGTTATTACTTGTGGGTTTGTTCACCTATTCACCCACCCTCTAGGTGTACTTATTAACTGAATTTCATTTGGTATCAGAGCTAGGCTCTACTAACATTGATCTTTGCAGGTCGTAGGGAAAGATCCTATGGCACACCTAAACTTTCATGAAGGTCAGTCCACGAGCCGACCCCCGTTGTTGTTAGGAAGTGAAAACTTCAACTTCTGGAAGTTCAGAATGAAGATTTACCTCAAGAGGGATCCATGGGAATGGTGGGTTGTTGAAAATGGACCAGTTATCCCGAGACATGATGATGGAAGACCTAAGTCGCTCATGGAGATGGACTCTGACGAATCTTACATGGTATAAAGCAATGAACACGCTGCTAAGTAGAATGGTACAATCTGAAATAGACAAAGTCTCCGCATGCAACACGGCAAAAGAGATATGGGACACAATCATCATGAGCCATGAAGGAACTACTAAAGTAAAGGAGGTCAAGCTGAGCATGTTGATGTAAGAGTACGAGCTATTCAAGTTAGAGAGAGATGAAACAATTCAAGAAGCACAAGCTAGATTCCTCACACTCATGAATTCATTAAGCATGCTTGGTCGCAAAATTGATCAACGAGAAATAAACAGAAAGTTGCTACGAGTCATGCCCAAAAAATTTGCATCAAAGGTCACGACGCTACAAAACTCCACAACCATCAGCTCCATGGAAACCCTTACCTTGTTCGGAGAGCTTGAAGAATTCGAGAATCAACTTAGAAGATATGATGAAGAGGATGAAGGACCAAAGAAGAAAACCCTAGCACTACAAGCTGAAAACTATGTTGATAGCGATGAAGAAAATTCTGATGAAGAAATTGCAAAGATGACAAGGAAACTAAGAGAGCTGATCCGAAAGAAGAAATCAAAGGGCCAAGCAAAACCTTTCAATAACAGCAAGAAGGACTTCAAACAAAAATCACAAGAAGAGACTTGCTTTGAATGCGGTAGGCCTGGACATTTCAAAAGAGATTGTTTTCAGCTGAAAAGAAAGAACAATGGAAACAACACGCGAGGGAAAGCATTGATGACTTGGAGTGATGACGAGTTTGATCATGAAGCTGAACATGATGAAGAAACTGCTCAGTTATGCTTCACTAGTTTAGACACGCAAGAATCAGAGGTACATACTGAACCCGATGATATTACAATTTTTGATTATTTAGTTTTAAAGAATGAGAATATTCGCATGAAAGAAAAGAATGCTCTTTTGAGAAATTGGATAAATGATCTTATGAAAGAAGTAGAAACCCTAATTGAAGAAAAACAAGAAATTGTTAAGGATTGCACGACAAGTGAAACTTCTAAGTTGAATGCTAGAATAAATTATTTGGATAATTACAATAAGATTTTGTATAATCGTGCTAATAAAATGAATGAGGAAAATAATTCTCTTAAAAGGAAAATGAAGTTCTAAAAGAGAATTTGAAAATAAGAGATGCATGTATAGACGCTTTTAATGATGGAAATGTGGTAAATATACAAAGTAGTTATGAGGAAGAAATAGTTTCATTAAAAAGAGATTTGGCTAAATTCGTACAAAGAGAGAAAAAATTGAATATCATGTTGGGTGCTCAAAGGTCTAGTATTGATAAACAAGGAATTGATTATAATCCTGTTAAGAATATCAAGAGCACTATGAATAAAATTAGAGTCATCAATAACAAACCAAGGAATAAACCTCTCTATTGTTCTCCTTTTATTACTTGCAATAAGTGTGGGCTTAAAGGACATTTTGATACTAATTGCAGTAAACCAAGACATAAACCACTTTATTGTTTACCATGTGTTATTTGCAAAAATTGTGGTTGTAAATGTCGTTTTGATTCTAATTGTAATAAAATTAGAATAAAACAAATTTGGGTAAAGAAATGTGATTTATATTCTACTAACCCAAAAGGACCCAATAAGATTTGGGTACCAAACAGATAGAGAGTATTTGTTTGTTTTGTAGGTGACGGAAAGTACTTTACTTTGAGAGAGTAAGTTACCTATAAATTATTTGGCGGAATCTGTAAGTAACTCATATTTTTTTTTAATTTTAATATATTTGTTGTGAAAATTCTATGAATTTCGTAACACAAGGGTTCATAACATCATTTATTCTAAAGTTTTTATTGTGCTTAATGTTCCATATTTAATTCAAATAACAATCTTGATGAGGAATCAATGCATATTATTTTTATTGATATTAACCATGATCTGTCAAAAGAAGATGAGGATTCTGCAGGAAATGATAATTTGAATCATGAAACTCAAACAGTTAAATTCGGATAGCCTAAGCCATCTGTATCAGAAGGAAAGACAGATGAAATCAGACAGCCTGACCCGTCCGTTTTAGAAGAAAAATCAAACGAATTTTCAGAGGCAAAAACTGACGTTCCAGAACATGAGCCAAAAGATCTAACGATCAATAACAGCCAGATAAATAAAAAATCATCATCCTAACCTGAGCCTTAAAGACCTAAACATTTGGATGATCAAAAAAAAAGTTTTTGAAGAGATTTGGTATGCAATACAAAGTCCAAAGCTACTCCAAAGAATACATTTATCAAGCTTACTACTGAAAAATATTGATATATAGGTAACAATACACAAAGGTATGATCGTTTTGTTACTTTTTATATATGTGCTATTGTTACAAGCTTTCTCTAATGTCATTCTATATCCTTGTGCTTATTTTTTAATGTTGACAAAGGATGTGAGATAATAAAATTTAGCTAAATTGGTATGAATTATTTTTATTGATAACAAAGAGGGAGAGTTATAACGCAATCACTTGTGCTTAAAGATAAATATGTGTGGTTTCATTTAGTTCTTTTTGATAATGACAAAGGGGGAGAGATTCTAGGGGAGTAATAATTGTGATATCTATTTGGATATATTGATTTGAATAATATATTGGATATCTCATGATAAGGTCTTATGGTAATATATATTATCTGGGTTATATCATAATGTATCAGTTTGTATAGTATCATCTTAATCCTTACAGGATGAATAATCTTGGTCTCTCATTTATATGTCATGAATATATGCATAAATCTAGGGGGAGCCATATAGTTAGGGGGAGCAATAATGTTGGTTACATAAGTTTAATATATTGTCATCATCAAAAAGGGGGAGAATGTTAGTATATATACTTTGTGGTTTTAATGATGACAATGCATATATGGGCTGAATTGATATTGTATTGGTTTATAATCTGTTTGGGCTATATTAGTCAAATATGTTTTTGCATGTTAAATATATTATGGATTGCATGGTTTTGTATGGGTGATATATGGACTATTGGGTTGATCTATAAAATGGATTTCAACAGGTTGCATTTTATTTATGATTGGAATCTGTTTCTCTAATATATTGCCAAGTCAGTTTTTCAATATAGCTGGAAAGTATTATTAACCTGTTGTGGCTATATTGGGCTATATATTAATATATCTTTGATAATCTGTTTTGCTATGAAGACTAATTTAAATCTGAATTGGAGTATTTTAAGGAGTTTGGAATTGGTGTTTAATTCGAAGTAAAAGATAACAAGTTGGTTTCTAAATATTCTTTATTTCCTTAATAATAGCCTGTTATATTTTTTGAATTAATATTGTTGGGATATATCTTTCTCATATATATATTATATATATATATATATATATATATATATATATATATATTATTCTCCTGTTATCTGATTATATGTTTTAAAAAGTCTAGTTTCAGCTTTGTGATTAAATTCCCATATTCTTGTAAAGCTGAAATTCAGTATTTCTATAAGAGTTGCAAACAGATTGTAAGCTAGGTTAGCTTAGTGCTTGACATGTGAGTCAAGGTTGTTTCTTTGATAGCTTTCAAGGTTGCAGTGGTGCAAGAGTCTCATTGGTGAGAAGGGTTGCAGAGGTGCAAAGGGGGCATTGGTGTCCATTCAGAAAGCTTCATTGAAACAGGGAGTTCTTTTGTATTGTGTATTGGAAATTTAATTAATAAAAAGTGTCTCCAATATCATTTGATATTGGACGTGGAGTAGGCCATTAGTTTAGAGGATAAGGGCCGAACCACGTAAAAATTCTTGTGTTGTGGTTTGTTTATCTTGCATGATCTGATAATTTAGTTTTCTGCATTTTCTGGTTTCGAATTCTGTTGGTCTTTAAAATTACACTAAAATCGACAGGGTTACCTGTTCGATTAACACTAAAACAGACAGGGTTACCTGTCCGATTATAGTCTGCAATAGTAAACTTAAAAAATTGTCCACTGTTATTACTTGTGGGTTTGTTCACCTATTCACCTACCCTCTAGGTGTGCTTATTAACTGAATTTCAGTATGGTGTTTGAAAAAGCTTGTCATTTACCGGTGGAATTGGAGCATAAGGCATATTGGGCAATAAAGCAGCTTAATCTTGATTCCGACCCAGCTGGTGAAAAGAGACTTTTGCAACTAAATGAGTTAGACGAATTCAGAGTACAAGCCTATGAGAACGCTAAGATTTACAAGGAGAAGACCAAAAGATGGCATGATAAACGAATTGTTCAACGTTCTTTTGAGCCAGGTCAATCAGTGCTATTATTCAATTCACGGCTCAAACTCTTACCGGGTAAGCTAAAGTCGAGGTGGTCCGGACCGTTCACAATTACCAAAGTCTTCCTATATAGAGCTATAGAAGTCCAGGATCCAGGTACTCAATAATTGTTCAAAGTCAATGGTCAACGGCTGAAACACTATTTAGGCGGAGAGGTAGACCGTCAACAGACCTTTATCACTCTCAAGGAGCAAGAATGAAAATGCGGAACAAAGTCAGGTTGACGACTCTAAACCAAGCGCTCATTGGGAGGCAACCCAGTTTTCAATTTATTTATTATTTCCTTTTCCTTATTTAGATTGTAGGTTTTATCTTATTATTCATTTTGCATTTTTATGATAGTTATTTTTCATGCATAATCAGGTTCTAGCTCCAGTAAAGTAGGAAAGAGAAGGAGAAAAACCAAGTTAGCAGACTGGAGCGGGGCGCACCTAACATGGCATACACCAGGCGCGGATCGCGCTGGTGTTACAATGGTTAGGAAGACCCCGGCGCAAGGCGTGCTAATATATAGTACAAATTGGCGTGGGGCGCGCAACATCATCCGAGCTTCTGCATACCTAGCACGGGGCGCGCCATCAAGACACTAGATGGGGCGCGAGGCGCGCCGGTTGGCTGGCACCCAACTTAAAATAAGGGCTTCGGCCCTAATCTCCATTCAAAACTCCTAACCCAAATCAAACTCACATCACTCCTATTCTTAATCAAAACCCTCTCTAATCTCCAGCCATCTCACCAAACTCTAACCCAATTAAACATTAACTTCTACCGTTCCTATTCCAAATCAATCTCTAAATTTCATCTTCATCGCCCAACGCCCAATTTTCACCATTAATCCGCTGATTCCAGTCTCACCCCTAAACCCACGATTTGCATGCACGCAATGAAGCATCTTCTAAAGCAGGTTCACGAGGGAAGAAGCCATTGCTTTGAGATTATGATGAGATTTCCCTTATTGCGGTAACAAAGTTAAGCTATTTTGATCTAACTGCTACTTATTATTAGGTATTTGTTTGGTTTGTTACTTCCATTTTATAGCACCATTGTTGGGTTACCTTGGGTTACTGATGGCCCAAGGATTTTATTGATGTGCTTTACTGTTGGGATATTGGATTGGTGCAAAGGAACCTAAGTTTGAAGGGAATTGGATTTCGCCTACCACGTGTTTGATTTTTTGTCTAAGTCAAGTCTCACTCTTGTTTTGGAACGAATTCGGGCAATTGAGTTATTATGTCATCGAAAAGACACCCGGGGGAAGGTTCACGTGCTAGGTCGCCATTTGATCACTCAAGGTTTGTCAGTGAGGCCGCTGAGGCAAGATTCAATGCAGTGATTGATAAGAAAACTCTAGTTTTGGAGTGGGGATTGAAACCGGATGCCAACTTAGATGGAGACATGACACTCATGATCGCCGAATGCAACTGGTTCCAATTGGTCGAGCAACCTAAACCCGTTGTGTGCTCGATTGTCAAAGAGTTCTACGCCAATGCCATTGACCATGTGGATCATGTGGTGATGGTTCGGGGTAGGCCGATGGCTTTTGACGACAATTCTATCAACCAATACTTTGGGTTGGAGACTCCAGGCCAGGGCAATAGGTACGAGGAGTATAATTTCAACTTGGATAGTGTAATCGAACGATTGTGCAAACCTGGCACATAGTGGTGACTAAGGCTGGGACTGATTTGAAAATAAGTTTTCCTCATTCCGCGCTCACTAAAAATATGGCAACGCATGGTACACGTTCATTTGTGCCAGGTTGATGCCCACACGCCATCAGAATGATGTAACTAAGGAAAGGGCTAGATTATTATACGGTATTGTCCACCACCACTATTTAGCAGGGAATGAGATTTATTTTTATAAAGTGGATGTCGGTATGATTATTCAGGAGTCCACTGAGCGAGCTGTGAGAGGTAGTACTACGGGAGGTTTATTACACGGATTTCTGATCACAGATTTATGCCGTAGAGCTGGGGTCCAATGGCCTGCTTCGGAGCCCGTACAACAGCCAATGGCCATTATTGACCATCCTACCATCGAGAAGTATAAGCATGGGATGGGGCCATATCACATCCGCTGGGTGAGGGCTATATCCTAGATTCATCACCGTCACCCCCAACCATGGATGAGCTCATGGCCGACGAGGCAGAGGCCGAGCCATCTACCACGTTTTAGAGACGGTTACTAAGACATAACATGTGGCTTGCCCAACGCCAATCCACGATGCATGATTACAACATTGACGCATTCACAGTATTGGCGGATGCTTTCTCCCGGTTCAGCCTAAACACCGATCCTGTACAGCTGCCCATTCCACCTGTCCTACCTGCATATCCCCCTACAGACGACGAGGTTGATGACGCCCAATCTCGCGAGGTTTGACTCGCTCCCCAAGGAAGTCCTCTGTCTTAATTTTTCTTATCTTGCCGTTATGAGGACATAACCTGCTTTAAGTTTGGGGGGATTTGTTAGTTCATTTTTGTGTCTTTTTGGTGTTTTAATCTGTGATTGCATAGTAGGATTGCATGTTCGTTAGCATGTTAGCATAACATTCATTGATTCAGCAAAAAAAAGCATGTTAGCATAACATTCATTAATTCAATAAAAAAATGAAAAAAATGCATTCAGTCATTCAGGTAGGATTTTGTGTTAATAGAAGCATGAGCATAGCATATTACATGATCTCCGAGCATTGAGCTTTGGTAGTTAGATACTGGCCGATGATGAGTTTGGTTGACTTTAAATTGCAAGAAACTGAATATCATATACCCATTTATCTTGATCATAAGAACATCATTGCGCGAGTCATGTCCTCTTTCACATTCCAGCACACCAATTGATTATCAGTTGCGATTAGGAACTTTATGTGTGACATGCCATGAACATTCACCTGATCATTGATTGAAGTTGAACATTAGTTGACACATAAGTTTGGGGGAATCTTGGTTTCATATATTTTCAAAAACAAACACGGAAAATTGAAAAAATATATATAAATAAGGAATAAAAGCTGGCTTGGTTCAACTTTATGGCCTTTGTTACTCGAACGAGTAAGCCCTAGGGGATGTCTTTACACCCAGCACCCTAGAACTATCTGGTTTGGGAATCGTTGGTCGAAAGTTTGCTAAATGGGTAACTTTGAAAACCTAAGAGGGTTGAGCATTGCACAAGTCAGTCAGAAAATAATCGGTGGGATGGAGCATAAAACGCACCCACTAAGCATGATTATGATTAACATTATATGTTTGCTTTAGAACTTGGATATCCTATTCTTTGTGTGGATGTTATGTCTTGGATAAGAAGGAATAAATTCTATGATTAAAGGTTATACCTCGAGTCAAAGTTTTATGGAGAAACCATGATATAAAAGAAATAACCTGGGAGTTAGAATCTGAAGTGAGAGCAAGGTATCTTCACCTCTTCGATATGCCAGGTACGTACGTCAATTTCGAGGACGAAATTTCATAAGGAGGGGAGATTGTAAGATCCTGACTTTATGAAATAAAATTTTATTATTTTCTTTATGATTATTTTCTAAATAGTGAAGTGCTTAAATGATATAATATTATAGTTAAGGGTGTTATATGCAAAACAATATGTCGGGAAATATTCCTTTTGTCGGGGAATATTCTTTCTGTCGGAAAATATTATATTCGGTACCGTACAACGGCGCCGAAATGACAATATTATCAATGATAGTGGGCCCCACAACGGGTTAACTGTCGGATATAGAAAGTGATAGAAATTGGCGGCAAAACTTTAACCGATAATTGTTGAAATACCCGGTGATAAAAAGAACATTAAAACACGTTATTCCACAGTAGCACACGGTATTCCACAGTAGCACACGGTGTCGCACAACGTTTTATATTATTGATTCAATAATTGATAAAGTAACAATTGCACAGTATCTTGATTCAATAATTGTTACAGTAGCATCTGCATAATATTTTTATTATTTGTCACGACACTATAACTCATATTATGTGATAGGATATTTTAGCATTATTGACAATGTCTATAAATTATGTCAAGGAAAGGGTTATTTAATTGCGCGTCATTTTTATGGAAGGCCCCCTCTTTCCTAGGAATAATCTAGTTGTCAGTATTGCGAGTATATGTTATCTGTGATATTAATACATTTAACTCAATAATACAGAAAAAGGGATTTATTATGATAATGGAGTTATTTTTTATAATGATTTTATCTTTTTGATAATGGAATTATCTTTTGATAATGGATTAATCTTTTTGAATAAATGGATAGATGATGTAGATTAAAGAAAAAATGGATGGATGATATAGATTAAAGAAAAAATGGATGGATGATATAAATTAAAGAAAAAATGGATGGATGATATAAATTGAAGAAAAAATGGATGGATGATATAAAAAGAGTGTGATAATTAATGTGTGGTAGATATTGGTTACATTTTACTATAAATAGGGGGTTTAGTATAAGAAAAATCATAACTTCCTTACTTGCTTATACTTTCCCTCTCTCTCTAAATTTCTCAAGTTCTCTTAGTGTGCTAGGCTATTGTGAGTATTTGTGAGAATACTAGTATTGTCCAAAGTTAGTAAACTTCATAGAAAGCAACATCCAGTCACTTGTTAACAAAGGTAGGGAATATCATTTCTTTCATACTCATATATAATATCATTTGCTTTCATGTTCGTAAGTGATATTATACTCATAAAGGTTGTTATTCATTCTGTATTAATTTGTGGGGATAACCTGTCCGTGCGGTATGACGCATGCCTGGTGAATATCCTTTTATATTCATTCCTTATTATTCTGTGGGAATAACCTGTATGTACGAGTGTCGTACCTGATGAATACCCTTTGTATTCATTCCTTATTATTCTGTGGGAATAACCTGTATGTACGAGTGTTGTACCTGGTGAATAACCATTTGTATTCATTCCTTATTAATCTGTGGGTATAACCTGTCCGTGCGGATTGACGCATGTCTGGTGAATAACCCGCCGTATTCATTACTTATTAATCTTTTGTGAAAATAACCTGTCTACGCGAATTATCGCATGACGGGTGAAAATCCATTTGCAGTTTCATATATTCTGTTATACTCGTATAACGTATCATTTCTTTTGTACTCTTTACGGGGTATCTTTTTCTTTCACATTTCTCCATTTATGATAAGAAATCTTTGTTTGTTTCCAAAACCTTATTTTTAAATGGTGAAAATCCCTGAAACTTAGTAGCTTAATAGTTTGTGCTTCATCTAATATCTTTTCACTTGAATCTTTCTATTTCATTTTATACGTTATAGTTGAAGCATGAAATAATTTCTTGAATATCATTCTTGAATTTGACTCCACAATTTGGTCATCGTGTTGGCAATTTGGTCAATCTTTGATACTGATTAAATTATAGAGCTTTTCTTATCCTTAATCTCACTATATCATTGTCATCATCCTCATCCTCATACTTAAATTATGGTGATAGTTCTCTTTGGCCCGTAGTGCAAAGATGAACTGGCGTGACATGATTTTGACCAAACTGTGTATTGGTATAATCATGACTTTTGGTGTTACAAACAAAGGCGTATGGTGAAAGTTCTCTTTGGCTCGTAGTGCAAAGATGAACTGGCATTTGGCATGATCATGACCGGTGATGTTACAAATAAATATCTATGGCACGTAGTGCAAAGAGAGGCTGTTGAACATGAATTATTGATTGGTGTTACAGGGACATAATATTGGTGATGATCTTTTAACTTGTAGAAGATGGTAGATATTATAATCTACTTGACTCTTCTAATGGATTGTTCGTTCCGCTGCAGTTGTTGTTACTGAACAATTAAAATATCTCTGATTTATTATTGTTGAAGACTAAAGATAATTTTATTCTTCATTATCTTAGTCATGATATTTCTTATTGGGCTATTTGTGCTCACGCTTTTCAGTTTTGTCCCATTCTCAGGAAAGAAAAATGTAGCTGGGACTAGCCGGGGAGTGGAGTAATGGTCTGAGTTATTGGTTGTCCTTATCAAGTTATAGCATAGTTTAATAATAATTGTACTGGAGACTTAAAACATGTGTTGCCGTCTTTTTACGGTATTGTAATAATTTGGGTTTGGATACTGTGGTACCATACGGTACGATATTAGTATGGGAAGTCACAGTATGTGTGTTGTCGTATTTTGCACGACAAATGTTAGTTGTATATGGGAAAATTCGTATTTGTATTTGTATTTTTGTAGAATGTTATTGGCGACTCAAAATGGGTTGTGTGGACCTATTTTGGGGGCGTCACATAGGTCTTTTTATTAATCATTGAAAGATGTTAATAAATTGATAAGCAATCCTAGTTGGCAACTCATTAAATTAAATAAGTGGGAATAAGATAAGGCGGTTACTGTAGAGCAGTTGGAGAAATTGTATTCCTATATCTTAATCATCTGGTGATCAATAATTGTTAGTTAATTTAGTTTTTACTTTTAATCAAACAAAATTTCACAAATCAATTGAGGTGGTTGTTTAATTAGATTTAACTTGGTAAAAATTTGGTAATTAGAGTAATTATTAGTAACTGTTCTCTGTGAGTTTGACACTTGTATTTACTTCTATATTATTTGATTGACCGTGTGCACTTGCGCATATTGTTATTATATAAATCGGATAACATGCACAATCTAATGTGTCTAGTGAAAGTTTTGATGTACATGGTAGAGAAAGGACAATGAGGAGGAGGATGGAAAAATTTGAAAAACACGTTATGAATATTCAAGGAGGGTATAATACCAGATTAGATAAGTATTTGAGTGAGCATGTTGACCAAGCGACTTCAAAATATAATATTTTGGGTTGGTAGAAAAATAATTCTCTTAGATTTCCCATTCTCTCTCAAATGGCTAGGGATGTATTGGCGGTTCCTATGTCAACTGTTACTTCCGAGTCGGCATTTAGCACCGGTGGTCGTGTACTTGATCCATTTAGGAGTTCTTTAACTCCTAGAATGGTACAAGCTTTTATTTGTGCTCAAAATTGGCTTCGTTCAAGCAAACAACCAATGTCTGTAGAGGAGAATTTAGATTCACTTGAAACAATTGAGAAAGGTAATCCTTAATTTAAAATTATATAGTTTTCATCTATAATGTTTATATGTTAATGATTTTTTTAATTAGTTTTATTTTCTTTTGATCTTCTTAGAATTTGTGGAAGTTTTGGATATGGATGGCGAAATTTAATGGAGATATGAATTGGGTATGTAGGTTCATCTTACCATATTCATTTGTTATGTCATGCTAATTTATTATTATTTTCCCAGGATCTTTTGCATCATTTTTCCCCTTTCTTTATAATGGAAAGAATCCATTCATATCTACTTTTCATCTCTATGGTTCTTGTGTTTAGTGCAATAAGATATTTGAATGCTGGGAAGTGTTAGCCTTCTATACATTAGTGTTTATTTGTTTATAAATGATTCATTTCGTACTAGTCTAAAAGAGATGGTTCAGCGGATGAACCATAATACAATGTTTTCTAGTCCACATTGGGTCTTTAGCTTAATAGTATTTAATGGTAAAATACAAATCATATTGGTTTCATGATTTCATCTTGTGCCAGCTTTAATGTCCTTAACATATTTATCTACGTTTAATATGCAGTTAAAAGTAATGTCGTAATCAAGCTTCTGTACATTATTGTTTATTTGTTTTCTCTCTCCTTGTTCTGTTTTTTCTTCTTTTAGGTTCTTTGTGTTCTGTTGTTGGCTTGCTGCTGTTTCTGCTACTGGGCTGCTGCTGTGAGTCTGTGACTCTGCTACTTCTGGGATGCTGCTAGTTTGCTACTGTGCTGGGCTCCTGCTAGTTTGCTACTATGTTGGGCTGCTACTGGCCTGCTCACTACAAAAAAATGAGCCTTTAGCAACGATTTTTCGGGCAACGACTTTATAAGTCGTTGCTAAAAGTATATTTTTCGCAACGAAATTTGTCCTTCGTTGCAGATTGTGTCAGGCTTTCACTTTTTGCAATGAAATTCATAAGTCGTTGCAAAATTTCGTTGCTAATTCATTGGCGGGAAAAAATTTCGTTAGAAATTCGTTGCAAAATTTTCGGCCACTTGATTTCCTGTCATCGTGGGCAATAAAAGTTTTTTTGTTGCTAAAAACGGGGCTTTAGCAACGATGTTTCAGGCAACGACTTTATAAGTCGTTGCTAAAAGTGTATGTTTAGCAACGAAACTTGTCCTTCGTTGTGGATTGTGTCAGGCTTTCACTTTTTGCAACGAAATTCATAAGTCGTTGCAAAATTTGGAAACAAAATTCGTTAGAATTTCGTTGCAAAATTTCTAACCACTTGATTTCTCCTCATCGTGGGCAACGAAAGTTTTTTTGTTGCTATATTTCGTTGCCTAATATGGACCACATTCATTGGCAATAATTTTTATTTTCGTTGCATATTTTATACAACTTTTTGCAACGACTATTAAAATGTTATCTTAAATTAAGATAATCCCAATAAGCATGATTTTGTAAGACCATATTCGGTATTCGGAGAATTGTCAAAAAATATTCGTATTTAGTATTTAAAAATTATGTCCAAATGCGGAAAATATTCGTTTCTATTTTTTATTCGAATAAACAAATTATTCAAATATCCGAATTCGAATGTCAATCACCTAATAAACAATTTATTTATAAAAAGTAAAAATAAAAAAATATTGACCAATTACTAACAAATCACAACCATTTAAAGTTGTAAAAATACATATCATAAATGGGAGACATATCAAATACATCATCATTCATAATTGATCATAAAAATCAATTAAAATTTACTAATATAAATTGTACATATAAGCTGTATAAATTGTACTTATAAGTTGTTCCTTATTATTTAATTTATTTTTTGCTAAATTTAAATGTATATAAGAGAAATTTAAATTTGATCGAGTCCTATAACAATAAAAAGAAAAATTTAAATTTGATCAAGTCTTATAACAATAAAAAGAAAAATTTAAATAGATTGGGTCTCGACTAGGTGAGAATTGAGATTGGGCTTGTAAAAACCTTATACTGGAGTAATTCAGATTGGGCTTACAAGTATAGCTTGGGCCTAAAAAGATATGTTAATTACATTCAGTTCCTCTTTGATTTATAAGGAAACAATCCTTATACCATATTCGCCCCCCACCCCCAAGTCCCAACCCTGCAAAAAGAAAAATTAAAAATTAGTGGTGTCGGCCAACATCGTTAGTCCGCCATCCATGGTGAAGAAGTGATTCACAATAAGTCGCGAGTCGTGATAATTCATTTGGTGCGTCTTTTGAATTTTATGTTGATTCATAAACTTCATGGTATTCAACATTTATAATTATTTTGAATTATTATTTGTACCTTTTTTAAATGCTCAACTTGTCGTTGCAGGTCTCTTTCGAGGTGGAACCGACTCATGAAAAGTTTTTTTTTAAATAAAATAAAATAATTATTTATAGAGTTTTTGCTTCATTCCATGATATTTTAAAAATTAATTATAATGTGGCTGAAGGTGCACATATCTAAAAATGTGTGAAGAGATTGCATCTGTAAGTAGGGCCCATATCTGGAGTTTAACAATGTGGCTGAAGGTGCTGGATGCATGGAATCGAAAACGTGGACGCATATCCTTTCGCGTGTGTATATATATATATATATATATATATATATATATATATATATATATATAAATTTAAATTTAATTTGATCGAGTCCTATAACAATAAAAAGAAAAATCTGTCAAAATTATAAATTTTACTCGAAAAACATCGATTACCCGGGTAACTAGTACAAAAAAAAACAAAATAAATTTTGATTCAGTGGTTAAAAAAACTTTGAATGTAATTTTATATTTAGGGTATTTAATTTGTAACTGCTTTATATTATTTTAGGGTATTTTAATTATTATTATTATTATTATCATTTTAAGTATTTAAAATTTATTATTATTAATACAATAATAATTATTACAATTATTATTATTATTATAATTATTATTATTATTACAATTCCTAGTACAGTGGCCAAAAAGTGTATTATCTCATTTTCACATGCATAGAAACGATGCTAAGTGGTTTAAATATTAGTGTTACATAAATTTTAGCATGATAGGTAGTTGGTTCAGTGGCTTTTGTTGGAATATAAGGTTTCTAGTGTGTAGAGGTCTAGAGTTCAACACTCATGAGCAACATTTTTTTAAAATAATTTTTAAGCATGGCAAGCCCAGCTCCACGTCAGCAAAAATATGAACAGTCAGCATTCCGTCCGTTTTTTCAGACGGAAATTAAAAATAATGACCATTTTATAATTTTTGAGAGTACAATTATTCGATTGTAACAAAAAAAAATTCGGTAACCACAATGAAATTCGGACCCTAGTATAGTGACCAAAAAGTGTATTATCCCAACAACAAATAATGAAAAAACAAATTATGATAGACACTAATTTTTATTTTTATTTTTGCAAGTATACTGCCAAAATAATAAGTTGTTTCAGACTATTTGCATTTTCTAAGCCAAATTTTGTTATGTACTGATTGCGTTTGATTTTTCTTTAATAAATTAGTAACCAATTTAATGAAAGTTGTTATAATCTTTTGTTTTAATTTTATGGACCGATAAAATGTTATTAATATTTTTTAGTTTTTTTTCGTAAAATTATATTACTAATAACATACTTCATTAAAAATTGTTCAAAAGTTTATATGTTTGTTTGAGTCATAATTGAATTCTACTTGTTTGTTTTATTATTTATTTAAGTATATGCATATGTGTGTTCACTACAAGAAATTGGGGCTCTTGCGAAGGAAATTTTGTGAGTGAATTGTTTCCTTCCCAAATAAGCCTTTTTTGTGAGGGACTAATGAAGAAAATTTTTATTTATGAAATAAATTTTATTCACAATATGTAATTAGTGACAATTATTTTGTTAGGGAAAAATTCTTCATTATTGTGCTTGAAGTAAATCTTAGAGCATCAATGATATATTTTCACAAAAATATTTCTAATTTTAAAGATAGATATTAAATTAATATAAAATATTTTTTAAAATTTTAAGTATATATTCTATTAAAGGTACATGTTAATCATTTTAATTACATTAACTAAAGTTTAAAATTATAAACTATATTTGGTATACATATATACATAAATATTTTTAGAATTATATAGAGGTACAAATCATACGTTTACGAATAACTGAATGATATAATTTAAGTATTTGGATAAGTAATATCAATATTATTGATGGAGTTATTGAGCATTTTTGTGTGACAGAGTTGCACAAATTAATTATTAACACTAAAAGTAACCGTCTAAAAAGTGGTCGACTTTATAATATAGATATATACATAACTTCTATGAATGATGAATAATAAATAATTTTGACCCTTCACTTTAAATGACTTTATTACATTGATTATCCTTATCTACTTTTGAACAATGATGAAAACTTATTTATATATATATAATTAGAATATATATATATATATATATAATTTAATATAATTAATAATAAAATATAATTTAAATGTTATTAGGATACTGAGAAAAAATGGGCTTGTATGATAAATTATAAGGACACTTGTTGGTTTTATGTGCAAGGAGATATGACGTGTCCCAACTCTCCATACTCACCTGCCAAACACAAAAAAAAAATAAACAAAAAATAAACAGATATGACGAGTTCCATCTACATCTGCACCAAACAAGCCCTTCCATCTAGATCTAGATCCAGGAATATATCTAGGCCGACTAGATTCTCCAATCCGTTGAATTTACTGTTGCAAATTCGTCAGAAATGGAAGATCGAACCGCGAATCGATTACGAGCTGATATGTCAAACGTAGTCTTCGACTTTGTGATTCCCTACATAACCGATCCGCGTGATAGGGCTGCGGTTTCTATGGTGTGCCAGAGATGGAAAGAGCTCGACGCGCAGATGCGGAAGCATGTGACAATTGCTCTGTGCTACTCGTCGACGCCGAAGCAGCTCCGGGAGAGGTTTCCGTTCCTTGAGTCGATGAAGCTGAAAGGGAAGCCACGCGCCGCCATGTATAATTTGATATCGGAGGATTGGGGCGGGTATGTGACTCCGTGGGTGGAGGAGTTTGCCAAGTCGTTTCCCTGCTTGCAATCGCTCCATCTGCGGCGAATGATTGTTAGGGATTCAGATCTTCAACTTCTTGCGCAATCTCGTGGTAATGCGCTTCAAGTGCTTAAGCTCGATAAATACTCCGGTTTTTCCACGGATGGCCTTCTTCATATTACTCGTGGCTGCAGGTAATTACTATTCTTTTACTTGAAAATATGTTCGTTTGCTATTGCTTTATTGCATGTATAAATACCAATTTAATACTATTACTGTAAGAATGTAAGAATTCATTCCTTTTGTTGCTCAAGTGTCGGTTGATAACTTGAATTTGTCAAAATTGGTTTCAGTATTGCTCAAATCTTCCGCTAATTGTCAAGGTTCGTAGGGGCATGTACATCTTTATTACACCTTAAGTAGTGGTGTTTGATTGATATAAGGTTTTTCTTTGCCTGAAAGCCATTCTGTTAGAATGTGTAGTTGTTTAGAATTATCAGGATTTCAGTTATCTTCATTATACATGTTGCTGATGTTGGATGTTACAAACTTTAAGCTCAAACTTCAATCTTGTGTCCCAAAGCAATAATTAGTTCCTGGATATCAGTTTTCAATTGATATAACAGTGCCTTAATTTGGTGTTACATCCCAATTGCTAGCTGTAGTACTCCCTCTGTCTAATAATGTGAGTTCCATTTGGCTTGTTTACTTTTATTTAACTCATACGAAGGTTTATCTTGGAGACACTTTCCATAATTTTGTCTGAATAACAAAGTTTAGTCCTAAATATTGATCTTGAACTAAAATTATCTAAAATAATTAGGTCTAAAGCAAACTTAAATTTTGAAAGGAGTCTACTAGTCAAATGGGACTCTCATTTACTGTTGGCAGAGTATTTAGATACAACTGCATATAATGGATTTTGTATTTTACTTAGTTTATTAAGTAATCAGTATGACCAACCTTGGCCGTTACTTTGGCTTCAGGTATCATTTTGTGCCCGGTAATATGCCTTATTATGACTGTTGGAAACTCCACAATAATGTTGGGTCTCTGGCCAGTACACTGTTTGTCGACATATTATTGCATTCTGAGGTGCATTTTCTAATCACTTTCTTCCTGCTATCCTTGCTTTGCTTCATTATCTCACCCGTCTTTTAGTGATTGTTTAAAAAAAAATCTTATGGCAGCTCGAAACAACTTGGGCCAGTTTTGAAGCTTGTCCTCTGTTTAGGTATTACTATACCCTTGCTTTTGTGGCCACTGATTGGCATAATTGGAAGTATTATTGGTGGCGCAGCATATGGCCTTCTTTCACCAATGTTTGCTACTTTTGATGTTGTTGGTGAGGGGAAGGAGAATGAGTTTTTCCATTGTATCTCTGCAAATTCCCGTACATGCTCTTCAAGGGGTGGCATCGTTTATTTCAAGACTGTATAGGACGTGAAGGTCCTTTCTTGGAAACGATATGTGTACCATTTGCAGGTCTTGCAATATTACTCTGGCCATTGGCTGTTGCTGGGGCACTATTAGCCTCCATAGTATCAAGTATATTCCTGGGTGCTTATGCTGTAGTGATTGTATATCAGGTAATTTGCCATTTCATTTTCAATCCAGAGATCAGGGACTACTTTTGAGCAGATGTCTGGGAAAGATCACAAAAATAATTCCATTCTTTATGGGATAATGTCTTTTACTTTTCAGCACTAAGCTTGGAATTATTTCTGCTCGACCTATTGGAATATTACTCCTAATGTGCACATGTTAGGCCATATTCTGAAAATAGATTCCTCCAACAAAATTCATCCTGTTCAAGGCTGACCATGTTACATATTGAAGCTATATCGAGTGCATCTCCATAGTTCATTGATCGAAAGTCTTAACTGAAATTGTTTCATTTTCTCTTTTGACTACATGAGTCTTCTTTATGGTTCGGGCTTTGCTATATTGTTGCTTCACTCTCCATTTATGACGAATACAACAATGATGTTCTTGACATGGCAGAAGGCTCCTGCTTTCCTAGGTTCTAGCATGACTAAATCTCTGTCTGCTTACTACTTTTGTACAGTACAAATTTGACAACTTCCTTAAATTTGTTGCATTCAACCAGGCCTCGGTACCAAAAGAAGGATTCAGAGTCACGCAACAGCTCTCGTGCAACTTCCTTCCAAAAACGCGAGTCCTTCCGAAAGCAACAGTCTCGTTCAACTTCTTTCAGGACCCCTTTGATTGAGGTGAAGCCATTGGAGGTATGTTGTCACTTAGAATTTGACACCTTCAAGGATCTCATCATTTTTTTTGAATATCCTTTTGCAATTTTTTGTGATGCTTAATGATTTGCATTGCTAAGACCCAAAAAAATAAAAATAGACAGCAATTTCTAGACTCACAATATTGCTAATTCAAACTCACTAAATGACTTTTGTAGTTAATTGATAACTTATTCAAGGAGTGTCAGCAGTATAGGGAGAGGATGGTTTCTGAAGGACTAATTACTTTGAAAGACATTGATGACGCCAGGTCTAATAATAATAATGGCAAGGCCATATACACTGGTTTAGCAGCTTATGGTATCCTGCAGTCACTTTTACGGTCTGCAAAAGCTAACTCTCCTGGTATACTGTTAGGTAAGTTTTTTTTTTTTCCTAAAAAAAAGCCTATTGTTTTAGTGTTATGTTTTTCCCTTTCAAATAGACTCTTTAGCATGCAGAGAAATGATTATTCCAATCTGATTACAACTTTCATTACTGTCATTCAGCTGGCAATGTTACTGAGATAACAAGCACAAACATACCTAAAGATACCTTTTTTGAGTGGTTTCTTAATCCACTCCTTATCATCAAGGACCAGATCAAAGCTCAAAACCTCTCTCAGGCGGAAGAGGACTACCTAGGGAAATTAGTTTTATTAAGTGGTAATCTTGAGAAGTTGAAAAATTCAAACATTGGCCCACCACCCGAGTCGGAGCTTAAAAATGCTGAACTTGATGGATTAGCTCGAAGGTAGTGATGGAACTTTGTGGTGATTCTTGGATTTATTTTCTTACAATATACTTTTTTAATTTGGTTCTCTTGTTCATTTTTACATCTTTCACTTTTCTCGTGCAGACTTCAAGATCAAACCATGACAAGCTGGCAGTTATTAAATATGGTGTGTTAATAATATATTTTACTCATATCTTTTTATTGGTTTGATCTTGTATTTTCAGCCCCTTTCTCTGAAGCGACTTATAGAGAGACTAAAATCTACAAAAAAATTTGACGATAATGAAATTTATAAGCTATTCACTAAAGTTATGTCGGTACACTCGCCACAGGTAATTAATTATCCGTCAGACTTATTGCAATTTATATGAAACTATTAAAGTATTCTCCATCATGTGCCTGTATTATGTTTTGATCAGTCTATTGTTTGCTCTATTTTCTGTACTTTCCATTTCAAAATTTGCGATTCAGAATTTTAATGGAAAACCCGCGCCTTCTTGTGAGCAATCTGAGAGGATTACCTTGAAATTGCGAAAATTTATAGGGACTTGAAGATTTATTCTTTTAGTGCATAGCTGTATATTACAAGATATAAACATTCATCTCCTGTTCTAGTGCTTGATATTTCTTTTTTTGTTAGATGATCTATGCTTGCAAAAGTATCTGCCGACGTAAGGCATTAACAATGACTTTTGTTGATAAAGCATGATTATATAGAAAAAAAATAATCCATGTAAACTTAACAAAAAAAATAAATAAAAAATAATGCAAATATCCATATATTAGTGGTATTATATGTTTACAAATGCATTTGTAGTCATTCCCTGTTAACTCCTGTGGTGCTCAATGTCCATGTAGGCTTACTATGCTTACCACTATGCTTACTGAAATTAATTCATGAAATGGCCGATTAAGATTCCAATTTTTTCTTGTAACAGAGCAATCATATAGTCGCACTGAAGGTTCTTTTTCTATTTGGATTTGTAGCAAAAGATATTGTGATTGCCTATTTGTCTTTTTCTGTTTATGAGCAATACGGTGTACATTAGTACTACGTAGCAACTCTATTGTCTTTGATTTTGGCATTAAGTGCCTCTGGTGACCTATTTGCTTCATTTTTCTGACTTGCTATTATTTTTAAATATGCGCAGGAAGACTGCTTCTACGACCTGCCTTACAATAGTGGGTATCAAATTTTCGTGCTACGTTTACGGAAGACAAGGGACGAAATTATGAAGTGTACTCTCTCTATATATGTAGATATATACTTTGATTGAAGAACTGTGGTAGCTTTAGATGGTTAATTGTAAAGATAATGAATGATTATGTAGTAGATGGTTTTATTAAGTTAATAATATTTTAGTTTTTTGTATTTTTTCCATTATTTGCAATGGGGACATTGAGCCAGCCAGGTACACAAAAAGAATGTCAAATTTTGATTTGGCAACAATATAATTCGTTACCAAAGCATTGAACAAGTTTTAATATAGCAACAATTTTTTATACATTTAGCAACAAATTTTCGTTGCTAATGGCATTAAAAATATAATATTTGGCAACGAAAAATTAACCTAATAACAACGGAGAGGATATTATTGCTAATACAAAAAATAAAAGGTAATAGTTTTTATCGTTGCAAATCATATCAACTTTCGTTGCACATATAAAGAAACGACAACATATAATGTTGTTGCTAATCGACGACTTTCGTTGCTATTGAAAAATAACCAGCAACAAACATTTTCATTGCTGATTCAGCATAATGTCGTCAAATAATATAATCAGCAACGAAAATCGTTGCTAAAAAGTTTACATTCCGCAACGAAAGCAAGCTTAGGCAACAATTTTCATAATTTACTGCAACGAAAAATGTCATTGCAAAATGGTGTCAATTGCAACGAAAATGCATGGCGTTGCAAAAAAAAAGAGTTCATTTCGTTGCCAATTAGCAGGCTTTTGCAACGAACTAGGGTTTTTAGCAACGACATTTTAATTAATCTGCAACAATACATTTTGTTGCTAAAGGATCGATGTCTCTGTACGAAAACCAAATTTCGTTGCAAAATGTATTACTTTTGGCAACGAAAAAAATACGTTCGTTACGGAACAATTAGCAACGCTCATTACGCAACGAAAGACGCAACGACAGTAAAGTCGTTGGCAAAACCCTTTTGCAACGAAATTTGACACCTTTAGCAACGAAAATCGGTTGTTGCTGAAGGCCCATTTTTTTATAGTGGCTGCTGCTGTTGTCAATCTTTCAAGTTTCATATTAATCTTTAATTTGTAATAGACTAATAGCTACTTGTAATTTGTTGTTGGCCTGCTGCTGCTAGTTTTATTGTTTGATTACAACTTGAGTGATGTTGTGACGCCCCCAAATCCAGGTTCTTGAAACCCGTACTTGGTGCTACACGATCCATTCATTCAATCTGCTTATTATATTAAATAATAAAAGTTTACATTAGATTTTGCTATCCCAGGTACGAAAAACCCTTAAATATCTCATTACATGATAGATAAAGTATTATCAAACTATACTATTACAAACAACGATGTCCGACTACTCGTTCAGCTTCTGTTTGCCCTTGTCCTTGCCGGACCTTTCTACTCCTTCAGGTTTAACTGAAAACATTTAATTTCAAAGCAAGAATGAGCATTCGATTGCTCAACAAGTAATAGTAGTTAATAAACATCGTGTCTAAGGATTAAATGTTTTCTTTGAGATATACTTCTACAACGAATCAATAGTTGTGAAGTAGTTGAAACCGATTGTGAATAACATATCAAACTCATATTTTTGAAACAACATACTGACTAAAGATGCTGAGCGGTCAAAAGACCAAGAACTTGTGTTTTTAAATTTATAATAAGGTTTGAACAGAAATTCATCTGTAAACCGACTGACTTACGGGCACAGTGGGTGATCAGCCCATTATGCCCTGCGTTGATCAACACTAGCTACTGAAACGACATTTGCGTTCATCATCCGCCTTTGGCGCATAAAAATTTCCCAAATAAGGGTAGTTCATACTCAGACTTGAGTCCAAACTAAAACGATTCAGTTGGACAGCTCTACCTATCATCAATAATGTGTAAAGACTTGCACATGAAAAAAGACATTAGTCTGGCCGTATCAAAGGCTTAGACTGGTTGTTTAAACAGTTCATATAAGAACGAAAAATATGTCTTTTAACATAACTTATCAATATAAACCTCGAAGGTAATATAGAAAACTTGGATTTAATGAATGAAACTTGCTCAAAGATAAATAAGATCCAGATGCTTGCTCAAATGGAAACGAGTTTTGAAACAAATAAAATTAGAGTACTTACATAATCAAAACTACATAATACGTAGAGTAGAGATACTTGCGCAGGTATATGATGCAAGGCTAGAACACTTGCACCGTCATGAATTTAATACAAAGTTGAAAGAAACTTGCTTATACAAAAAGAATAAAGTTCAGATACTTGCCTCGCGCGTAGTTTATGATTTATCGCTTAACTTTACTTTGCGTATATCCTCAATTGCGTAAATTCTTGCTTGCTTGATTGCAATGTATTCTTTCCTTGCTTGTTTTGCTCTTAATTTCAGTTTACTATGTAGATTCGTTGAGAATTCAGAATTTGCTAACTTGGTAATTTAGAGAGAATGATGAAATGGAACGGGTGAAGCAATGAAGAAAAAGGTGAAGGGGAGGCTGTATTTATAGGGAAATTTTGCTTAGCCTTCAAGAATTATTCTTGCTTACCACTCAATACTCTTGCTCATTACGTTTCGTAGCTTTAGCTGAGTCAGTCTACATTTATTGATATAAAGCCAGCTGCTATTATCCTAGTACACGGACTTAGATTTGGATGACTTGAAGGTTACATAATAAGCTTGGGTAGCACTCTTATTCCAGCTCATGCTTTTAAAAAATATGACTCAGCTTCATATTCTTAGCATTCAAGTCATGTTTTAAATTCCTAATTCTCGGTATGCATACTTTATATACCTTACATACATTATAGACCCAATATGCATATTAACTTACTTCATTTCCATACATAAGTACAATATATAATACATACTATACTTCCAACATCTTAATTTAAATAGTATAATTACATATTTCTCACAATACAAATGGAACTAACTTATTTAATAAAATAACACATTTAGTGGAGTGAATAGATTATATTAAAATAATTAATATTTAATTAATTATTCTTATTTAATGTTTACAACGAATTTAAATGTAATTACCTCCTCCCTTCCATAAAATGTTTTCAACCACTTAATTATATATTAAAAAAATATATAATTTAATATATAATTTCCTTTACTCACACTATAAATTTTAATTCATGAACTTGATACCAATATATATATTGGACATCATATTACATACAAAACATCAAATATTATCATGTTTATAATTATTTATTATTACATAAATATGATTATCATTATTAATTAAATAAATGTCATTATTTAAAACAATCCTTTAACCCACCAACTTTTCAAGTAATGAGTTATTTACATATTTAATTTGTTAGCTAATTTTAGCTAGTTTATTTAAATAGTTTTATTTACTATTAAATATAACTCTTTAAATACATGTATATTCTCCATATTTTTTTAAAACATTTAAATATTCACACAAAAATTCATACAACACAATTACATTTATGAGGTCAAACCACACATATCTCAATTTATAATAAAATATATATTTTAATATGTTTATCAATAATTTAAAAAATAAAATTCCGGATCGTCACAGATGTTGTAATGGAACTAACACTAGTACACTACCATCTCATCTTGCTGAAAAATTATACAGTATTAATAATTTAATTTAGTGGGTTAAAATAAAGGGAAAATATATATAATACCACAACCGGTACAAAAGTAGGTAAAAACTGGTACCGGACCGGCTAACAGGCCCGGTATACCGGTCCAACCCGTACCGGTATCGGCAACCAGTTTCAAGTGTATTCGATAACCGGTCCGATCCAGTTCGGACCGGTTCGTTACGGTATTTTACCGATGAACACCCCTAAGAATTACTGTCAAGTTTTATTTATTTGAGCATATGCATTTCAATTCTCAAATGCACAATTCTAGTTAATGTAAATTAGAAACCCTTTTCTAATTTTAATTCACTCTAGCCAGGAATTCTTGAGTTGTCACTTATCGAATCGTATATGACATTCTCTCCCTTTACTGGAAGTGGTAGATCCTTTATTGATCATTCACCTACCTTCATGTACACTTTATTATACTCGAACATATCCTATTATATTTTATGAGAGTTTTAAGGAATATGACAAAGTATGATTCGGAATACACAAGGTATTATGATGATCTCGAGTCCAATGATTATTTGTACTACTATCACTATAAGAACTCCTATTGACAGGCGAGTAAAACTCCATTACGTATTCCTTTAAGCAAGTCATGTTCAGTGGACTTATTCCCCAATAAACACCTACATACTTGTTTTACTGTCTCAACACAAATGATTATGAGATCAATCATCCTCTTCAACAAAGCAAGCATAGTATATACTAATCTATCCGGATTCAGTAATCCCACTTTAGTGATCCAACAATTAGGAACATTTTAGTTTTGAACTATTTTGAATTTAGATCTAATTAGTATGAACTCTTCATAATTGTAAAAGTATTGTTCCAAAATTATAGATTTATCTTAATTAATTCTACTAATTAAATTTGGATAAAAAAATGCCTTTAAATAAATAAATTATTTTATTAATAAATGAATAAGATTATAAAGTAAATGCTTATTACATCTTATGTGATTGGCTTAAAAGCACATTACTTTCATGGTAGAACTGTGTAGTGTATGATATGGTGAGATAAAATATTTTTTTAAATGTAAAGTAATTTGTTATAATGACACGAGCAATATAATTATCGGCTATGATTAATGTAATTGTCACTAAATTTAATTTAAATAACAGTAACGGTTATTATTGAATAAAAATTTAGTTCACATGACTTAACTTTCTACACAAACTAAATAACAAAGTTACACACGACTTTAAAATTTACAACTTACAAGTAATGTAAAAGAAATAGATTTTGGTACGTGTTATATATGAATTTAGATCTGTTGTTTCTTTTTCAGTCTCACCCACCGTCTCATCCCATATATTGGTGTTATGCACTATTTATTTATTAAAAAGTTAATTATAAATAAATAATTACATTATTGTAACACCCCCTTCCCGAAATAGGAAAGGGAGGTCACGTGCAAAGCACAACAAACCTCAAAATAAATAAACAGAGCACTAATAACTTCAATATATTTAATAGTGATAAACCATATTAATACAATTCTCCAAAAGAAGACAAAATAATCAAAACATAAAATCAAATGAGCCTAGACGGTCAAAGGCAACTCTCTCATCACACTAGCCTTGAATTACCCCTGTAAACCTGCCGGAAGAAAAACACAGCATGAGCCAAATGCCCAGTACGAATATAGATATACAAAAATGTACAACTAAAATACGAAAACAACTGAGACAAAATACTGAACAAGGCTAACAAAAAAAATATAAACTCCGAAGATCTGAATAGAATATATCTGAATCAACAGAATTAACGAAACAAACAGAAGAGTACAGAAATAATGAACTGAAATAATTAATTCAATTAATTGAATTGAACTGAAACGAACAAAACTAACACAATAAAATAATAGGCTGAATCAAATGGCTGGGTATTATTTCATACTGAGCTCAGAACAAATCAGAAATATGCCTTGCCACAAAGGCAAGTCAAATAATGCCACATAGGCAATCAAAATAATGCCACACAAGCAAATCACACATTGGACCGTGAATCAAAATGCATGCAAATCGGATAGGTGTGTTTGACACAACATCACCAATCCGCAGAACAGAAACTAGGGTTAACCCATACGCCTCCCACAACAAAAACACCAAATGGCCTACTTCCTCCGGAGCCCAAAACGGAGACGCCGTGGACTGATGACACCACCACGGAAAGTGTCATGTCTCTCGTTCCGAGACGACATGTCTGTGGTACCCTCATAGGTGGTTATAGCCCAAGTATACCCTATCGCTTATTCTACAAAGATATGATGTCACAACACATGCAACATAATACCAACAAAGGGTTCTAAACGTACATGTTGAACCAAATCAAATCATAAACATAATGTCTCCAAAAGAAGGTAACAACATGTACCGCTCTACAAAGATTAATAAAGTCTTATGCATGAAGAATAAATTCAAAATATTACAAAATATGGAGTTTGGAACATCTAGATCAAACCAAAGCAAAATAAGGATCTAATTAAGAACGAAATAATTAAGTGAGTACCAAATTTTGAACGATGAGCAAAATAAACAAATTAATATGATCAGAGTATCGCTAAAAAACTATGGAATATGTTCAAATTATAATAGAAGGAAAGGAGTTCAAATTACAGAATAAAATCAAAGTATTAAAGATCAAACTTCTATTCAAGAGTGCCAATAGGAATATAAGAAAAATGTAACGGATAACGAGATATCACAAGATATATAGAATCAATAATCAGAGGAGTGGAGTACGGAATCCGTACCTAATACGCAAAATCACTTATATCGCGCTCCACAAAATCTTAACCTCCAATGTCAACGATATCAAATACGAAATCTTAATCACCACCTAAATATATTCGCCTCGAATTAAATATAATCCAAACTAATAATTCCATAATAATTCGTAACTCATTTAAGATGCCTTTAATTATCGCTTTAGATCACTATTAAGAGTCAGTCCGCTAGTCAATAATAAAACTTAAAAAATCTTAAAACCCCAATATGACAACTATTCTTAATACGTCAGTCCGCTATTCTGATCTTAAAATTTATTTGTTAAATTAACTAATTTTAACAGAAATTAGACTTCAAATACTCCAATTTAGACTCAAGAATCACTCAAATCGGATTTAAAATTATTAAATTATACACTTTTAAATATTAGAACTTGTTGCTGAAAATTCTGCTACAAAAATTTTAGATCAGCCCTTTCTTAAAATTCATAACAAATCAGACGTTAATCTTTAACGGTTCAAAATTAGTGAACATATTCTAAGCTTATATATGTATAACATATCCAAAAATTATAACGATCCAACGGTCGAATTAAGAGATATAACTCACACAATTATACCTAAAAATATATAAAACTGATTTTCAGATTTTAACGTTTACGTTCAATCAAATTATATTCCTCTGTATAAATTTATCTCCTCTTTCCGATTATCATGATATCTGATTTCATGTCTATATTTTAAATAATCACTAATTTAAAAAAAATTCTTATAACTAAACTTAAAATCAAAATACGAAATAATATTTACTTTTCTTGTTCACCTTTCTTCAATACGCAGCAGTAAAGAATCTGACTTGTGGGTCTTCTAGAATCTTCAAAATCTCTTCATGTCTCATAAAAATTGTAGTTCTCGAAAAGATACATGAAATAGGGAAAGAATCACTCGATTCGGAGTTAATATGACTGAGTTACGAATTTATAAAACTAGGGTTGAAAATAGTCCCGGGAATTAGAACAGATTGTGGTTTCCAGTAATTTCAGACATGAATATGATGTCAAATAACTCTTCTAACTCTTTAAAATTGTAGAGAACGAAAAACTGAAGAAATAGGCTTTGGATTCACTCAATTCCGACATCGGATGAATTAATTATGATTTTTCTAATGAGCTGCACTGCGTATAAGTATTCTACGCGGGAATTTAACTAACCAAATTAGAATAGGCTTAGGGTTACATTTTCACTCTTTAAATATAAATAGGAATCAATATGGGAGTTACCAAAACCCTAATGGATTCCTCAATTTTAATTTAATCAATTATTTAATTATCTACTAAAAGAATTTAACTATCCAAACAAAACAAGGAAGAAAAAAAAAATAGTAACTTACCTTTTCCAATTCAATTATACTATTATAAATGAAATCAATTAATATTTAATTATTAACAAAAATATGAGTTATTACAATTATACTTGACAGTAATACATAATATGAGACAGATGATTTTTACAGAAAATTTGGACTCGCCGTATTTCTCACTTCACTTTCCAGCTGCATGTATGAGAGTAGTACCATCCATTTTTGTAATTGGAAGTTCATGGGTTAATTCACCCGATAGCATTGGGCTGCTGATCTGTTGGTCCTTTCCTTTGCCCCAAACAACAGCATAGAGGCCCACTGCGATAGCAATGGCTCCAATTATGCTGAAATTAATTCACATAACATCGAAGAATTAATTAATTAATTATATTATTTGTATTTAAATGTACTATTTTCTAATACGACGTTACTTATTAGTTTATTTTTAGAAATAGAACTGTAATTTTGGGACACACAAAATGAAAAATGAGACTCTGAGACAGTTTCGGTCTCAAAGTTTGAAATAGAACATATATATTAAAGACTGAAATTTTATTTTTTGAGACGGATCTATTTGTTTTTATGGTTATGAAACAAATTCAAAATCGGTTTCAAATTTAACGAGACTCTTTTTCTAGACCGATTTTGATGGTTATGAAACAAATTCAAAATCGGTTTCAAATTTAACGAGACTCTTTTTCTAGACGGATTTTGAGACGATCAAGATCTATCTCATCTCTAAATTTGAAACTGATTTTGATATTTTGAAACGGAATTGTCCGTTTCGAATACTTGATTTTTTTGATTTATGTGCCACATTAAATTTTTATTCTTGTATATTTTAGAGAGAATAAAATTGTAATATAACCCAAAATGTTAGGGCAAAAGGAGAAGATAATTTATGACAGATTTTCAAAATAGACATCACCTCCCCCCTTCTCATTTTATAAATATTTTATTCTTGTATATTTTAGCAATAAAAGTTTTCACGTGAATTGGATGCCTTGCTTTAAATTAAATTCAATGATTTTCGAATTATATAATAAATATAATATGAAGCGTGTAGAATCAATCAATTCACATTTGATGATAACTACCTTAATAATATGTTTGATGTAAGTCTCAAATTAGAAAAATAAAACTTGAAAATTTCATATATAACTTTGAGTTACTTCACTCATTAATATTAATTTTGGACAAAATTAACTAGCGGTTAGTGCACTATAATTGACCACCTTTGTGCAATAATTCAATTAATTTTTAATTTATGCAATTACCCAATTAAATTTATTAAAAAAAATTAATTGAATCATTCCGTTAAATTATTTCAATACACACTTAGCGACACAAATATTTCATATAGCAACATAATAATATTTGGCGCAAATAATTAGTGATACAATAAAGTTTATCGCAAATAATTATGTTACAAAAGTATTGTCAAAAATAATATTTGTGTTGCTAAATACATATGAAAAAAATTAAAAAATAAGTGTAATAGAAGAAATTTTAATTAATTCGTCTCTTAACGTCGGCACATTTATTTATTTTTCCTCAAAATAATTGAGTGACTAATTAAATTATGATGGATATGAATCAGCCAGCTCGCTGATCTGATCAGATGGCCTTTCAAGTTGATATGGAAGCCTCTCCATTTTAATAGAAATAGGAATTCAACCACCCTATGTATTATATTAATATAATTGAGTACTGAATAATACTGGGGATGTTTAGGAATTGAACGAGTCTTTTATACTATTTTTTTTATTCTTTTCAAAGATAAAAGTTGTTTTATACTTTTTTGGGCAACACAATCCATTGACCTAATAACATAAAATTATTTGTACTGTCATTATGATAATTGAAGATCGAGAACAATCATTGTACTGTCATTATGATAAATTAAAAAATATGAGGCAGAATCTTGGAGAAATCTCATGGTTCACTAAAATGTTGGAATTCCGATCTCCTGTCCCTTTTCATGAGTCATGCTCTATCTCATCTCTTGTAGTAGTCATATGTATTAATTATTTAATTAAAAAATTAATGTAGCTATAATTAAATTACACATAATTTAAAATAAATATGAAACTTGTATTAGTCACATGTATTAATTATTTATTTTAAAAAATTAATTATAAATATGTAAACTATAATTAAATTACACAGAATTTAAAATAAATATGAGAAAGAAGATGAGATGAAAGAAAATGAACAAAAACTCAATGCATTATGCATTTTGTTGTTGTATGTGTAGGATATATCAATTTACGCTTGGATAAACTCTCAAATGGTTGTCTAAAAAATTGAAAGGGTGAGACACAGTTTTCAAAGTTGTATATTAAATTGCAGATAATAAATGCTCAGAATGGAGTCTAAGATCGAGATGCAATTATTGGTTGGGCATGGGTCGGTTGCGTGTAAACAGTACTCCCTCTTTCCCTTAATATAAGTCGTTTTAGTTTTAGAACTGTACACAAGTATTAAGAAAAATGATTGTATAACATTAAATATAATATCAAAAGTCTATATTATCCTTATATTGAAAAAAGAGAATATTATTTATTAGACAAAAAATAGTGAGAGAACCAAAGTTATATTTAATACTTAGGGTAATATTGGAAACTAATCAATTAATGCTTACTTGAAATTCTAAAACATCATATATTAAGGGACAAAAACACTTCCCTAAAACGACTTATATTAAGGGACGGAGGGAGTACTCAGAATGGAGTCTAAGATCGAGATGCTATTATTGGTTGGGCATGACGTTTTACATAATTTTATTTTTTTTTAAATTATTTAATATTCTATACTTTTTTTTGTTTCGGAATAAACGTCTTAATTGGTTTCGGCATGCTGATTAATATAATTTTCTTTTACTTAAATTACCCTTTTAATTACTTATTAATTGAAGTATTTTTTTACTTTTCTATGACCCTAATAATTACTTTTCCACATTATTTAATTGTCTAGATATATTTGTTTTTTGTAACTCTCACATTCCCAATAAGTACATTAAATAAAAATAGCTGAGTAAAAAGATTATGAGGGTATAAGAGGAAGAATATGATAAATATAGTTACTAATATAGAAATAGGACATTTATTTTGGAACATCCTAAAATGGAAATTAAGACATTTAATATGGGACGAAGGGAGTATAATTTAAGAGAATTAGTCATAATTTTTTAAAAATTACCTCTCATAAAAAAATATTACAGATGAGAGAGAATATGAGATAAGTATGATAAAGGGTATTATAGATAATTAATACTATATTTAATGCTATACAATCATTTCTTTAATTCTTATACACAACTTTAAAGCGTCATATATTATAAAAAGGAGGGAGTACTAATATATCCAAACCCTAAACACTAATATAATCTTGTTGAGTTCATTTAGGGATATAAACTACTGCATTGAAAAATTCAATCAAAATTAATTGAAAATATGATATAGCCCAAAAAGAGTCCCATTTTCTTTTAATAATAGTATAAATTGATCAAATAATCTTAAATTTATTATCACAATTATATTATAGGAGTATCACCTTTAACCTAAACATGCAAAAAAATTAAGAATAAACATGAAACCAAAATATATATTTAATGTTCGTCAAATTTTCATTAAGGATTCAAAGCTTGACCAATATGTGGTTATAACCTCCTTTTTAAGTTGGTGAGTTCATAAATAAAAGTAAATTAGATTATAAAAAAAGATATTGTGCATCATGGAGTATCATTTTTCTTGCTATTAATTTATAAACTCAGCGACTGGATCGAGCTTTAGGAAAAAAAAAAAAAAACAAAGATCGATTATGGGTCTTCAAGTCCGTCTCTTCCTGCATCTGCTGCTTATCCTGGTATCACTCAACTGTACTAGCTATACTGTTTTGAGTTCTTCAACAAACCGGCAAACTAATACAGAAATATTAAATCTATTTGTTTACCATTTCTAACATCTCTTCTTCTTTAGAGAATACATGTTTTGGTTTTGAGCACAAACTCTCAAACTCCTTACTACCAAATCTGAGTACAGTCGAAAACACATCTATTATGTTGTTGAAAAATGTTTTGAAAATTTGTATTTCAAGTGCTTCAGAGAACAACGGCACTACATTTTTCGAAAGAGATTACTCATGACAAGTATTGTTATATTCACTTATTTACAATTAATTTTTTGAAAAAATAAGAATTATCTGACTCTAGTACATGTGATATACAGTGATGAGAACATGGAATGTGACAGCAGATCTGAGTTCCCTTTCTAAATATGAAACATCTCTTTTCTCATTATTTTATGAAATGTATACACAACAAAATCAGTTCTTGTATATTCACAAAGTCTCAAACTTCAAGGTTTTGTATTCAGATTTTGTTGGGAAAAATCACCTCCCAAATACTGTTGTCTTTGATAAATTAAATGACCAAAAATATCAGTACATGCCAAACAGATTAAATTTGCAGTTCCACCGAAATAATAACCACTGCAGGAAATAATGAGAAGAAATAACCAAGCATGAGACACCAAGATTTTTAACGTGGAAAATCCTCTATAACTAAGAGGTAAAAACCACGGGACATACTCCGAAAAATCCACTAGAATAAACTGAGAGATTACAAAGATATCCTAATTTGAGTATACACTCAAATTAACTCACCACAATAACTATGTGATGGAACCCAAACAACACCCCTAGTTGTTTAATCTTTATCTCTCTATTTTCTCTCTTGACTCTCTTTGATTTTCTTCTTTTTCTTTTGCTCTCATCCATCATCTCCGAATGGGATTTCTCTCGGATGGAATACTTGGCTACTCCATACCTATCTCCTGTCAACCTTGGAAATATAAATAGGCAAAGGACCTATCCTTTTTCTCTCTCCTGCAGCATATATATATATATATATATATATATATATATATATATATATATATATATATGGACAAAGTCATTTCGTTGCTTTGCTCCTTAATTAATGCAGAGAACATGATTGCATTTTTCCTCTTCCTTTTTCAAGCCACTTGCATTAAAAGAAACTAAAGGACAAGACTCCTTTTTTCCCTTTTGCATAAAACCTGCACACATTTGGCTTTCTTTTCTTTCCATCAATTCCAAAGTTCCCACTAACTTTGTCCCCCACTTTAGTTTACCTAACACATGGGTGAGGAAACCCAACAATCTCCCCCTCCGAACCCATGAGAGGAAGTATTTACCATGACCCCGTCACTTGGAGTCGATTCCTGTGTCAAACCCAACTCTTTGAAAACCACAACATTTCGTTGTCAACTCAGTAGTAGACAAAACACCACACTTCTGCAACTTGGACTGCCATAACACAGCTCCCCCTGCAAAAGTAAACAAATACCCTGAAGTAGATTTCTTACCTTCGGAACCTGCCATGTCTGCTTCTGTATAACCTTCCAAGACTGAATTTGCACACCAAATCACAGCTCCCCCATCTTCAACACCTTCCACATGCACCTGCATCATGTAAAGAATGTTTAGATCCTTACCTCTAGTCACCACTAGAGACCGTTTTAATGAGCTTCCATCTCCTGCGAAATATAATGGAACACACTTTGATCAATCCACTGCCAGATGTGATCAATACTTTTCTCTTCAATCATCGTGGATCACCAATTCTCGGGTAACCACTCTCGGAACCAATTCTTGGCTAACCCATCAAGAATTCAACATCACCATCGAGAGATCCTCAAGGGAAAAACTAACCCTTCATCGAGAATTCACCACGCCATCACGTGTTCTTTTGAAGAGACCAGTTTAATCATGGCTCCACCTGATTCCTCCATAGAATTTATCAAAAACAGCTCCGGAAATAACCTTAGCTTTGATACCAATTGTTGGGAAAAATCACCTCCCAAATACTGTTGTCTTTGATAAATTAAATGACCAAAAATATCAGTACATGCCAAACAGATTAAATTTGCAGTTCCACCGAAATAATAACCACTACAGGAAATAATGAGAAGAAATAACCAAGCATGAGACACCAAGATTTTTAACGTGGAAAATCCTCTATAACTAAGAGGTAAAAACCACGGGACATACTCCGAAAAATCCACTAGAATAAACTGAGAGATTACAAAGATATCCTAATTTGAGTATACACTCAAATTAACTCACCACAATAACTATGTGATGGAACCCAAACAACACCCCTAGTTGTTTAATCTTTATCTCTCTATTTTCTCTCTTGACTCTCTTTGATTTTCTTCTTTTTCTTTTGCTCTCATCCATCATCCCCGAATGAGATTTCTCTCGGATGGAATACTTGGCTACTCCATACCTATCTCTTGTCAACCTTGGAAATATAAATAGGCAAAGGACCTATCCTTTTTCTCTCTCCTGCAGCATATATATATATATATATATATATATATATATATATATATATATATATGGACAAAGTCATTTCGTTGCTTTGCTCCTTAATTAATGCAGAGAACATGATTGCATTTTTCCTCTTCCTTTTTCAAGCCACTTGCATTAAAAGAAACTAAAGGACAAGACTCCTTTTTTCCCTTTTGCATAAAACCTGCACACATTTGGCTTTCTTTTCTTTCCATCAATTCCAAAGTTCCCACTAACTTTGTCCCCCACTTTAGTTTACCTAACACATGGGTGAGGAAACCCAACAGATTTTTTCCAAATCTTTGAATACAGTGGAAACAATCTTTTCTTCTATGCTGTTAGAGCAAATGTAGATTTAACGATACTTTTGTAATTTTCTAACGATACTTAACATTTTAAATGACACTCACTGTTTTGACCACATATTTTTCGCTCTGGCATATGTTTTCTAAAATCTAGCTGCCAAAATACAGGTTATTGGGAAGAATGCCTCTGCAATGACGGATCATGCTCTTGGGGCGCCACACGACCACCACCACCACCACCATGTGATGGATCATGTGAGATGTCATCAAGAATGAAAATTAATAATTGAAAGGTAGTGACTGGGGACGGAACTTAAAATTTTAAAACAATTGAATTAGGAGCATGTTTTCAATTACGTGAGGGAGAACCAACCAATTGGGGAAAAAAATGGGTCCAAACCAGTTAACTAGTTTGAGCTTATTTTTATTTTAAAAAATATGGATCAAAACTTTAGCCAACTCAAATAATTTAGAGTAGTTAACTAACCCAAATGGTTCTATTTTTATTAAATAAACTTTGCAATACACAATACAATTACTCCCTGTTCAAAGTAGCTTTCCATTAAGTTGGGCACCACTGCACCACTGCACCACTGAGACCTTTGCACCTTTGCAGCCTTGAAAACTCCCTTTGAACAGACCTTATCCACTATTGGATCAACCAAGCCAATAATAAGGCTTGAACTCAGAGTTTGATACAAAGAAATTTAAGTACAATATGCTCTTAATTTTCAGCAAAACAAGAAATTAACAATCAATACATTGAGTAGCTGAAAATCAAACTTGAAGGCTCTTGAAAATATATCTCTATATGAGGACTGATATTAGCCTTCCTGTTTTTTTCCTCTTTGCCGTGCCGGAAGAATATATATAAGAAAGGAACTAACGGCTATAAAATTGTTAGCAAATAAAATCCCATGATATTAGCAAACAATTAATCCCATGATATCAACAACCAATTAATTCCAACGGATATATAAAAATATCAGCTATATACAAATATGATATAGATTCCAAGACATACTAGAATAGCTTAATTAAAGGAATGAAAGAGATATCAAATAAAGTTTGTTTCAATCCAATAACTAATCGGTTTGAAAATTAATATTGTTACCTTTTTAGACTTCTTTTCAAATTCAAATTGGATTGCAAATTATTACAGCTAAACATATTCCTTTCCAATTCAAAATCTGATTTGACATAATATATTAAAGAAATATTTTCCACCAACAATAATATTTTTAAAACTCTTGGACTAAGACTATTTCATGCACTCTTTAGGATATATCAATTTGACTAATAACCACGTTGGGCCAATATAAACTAACCAGAATATATTCAATAAATCATTATTTAATTAGCTCAAACATAATCCATTCAATCCATTAAGTATCATACATACACAATCATATTATTTTCATGCACAAAATATTATTCTCATACAAAATATACTATTTCCATACAAAGCACATTTATTATTTCCATGCAACATATTAACTCCATACAAAATATATTATCATCATTAAAACGTAAACATATAAACCAACATTCTTCCCCTTTTTGATGATGATAATATATAATATATAACTTTCCCTAAATATATGGCTCCCCCTAAAACCATGCAATTTATCATTAAGCACAAGTAAGCAGAAAATATCTCCATAAAATATGTTGTCATCATTAAAACATAAAACATATAAATCAACATTCTCCCCCTTTTTGATGATGATAATATATACTACCTTTTAATTAACATGCTCTCCCTGAGATTATGCATATTAATGAGCAATACTTTGAGCATACAAAACAGGAATACCAATTCAAATATATATATATATATATATTTCTCCCCCTTTGTCATTATAAAAAAGAATCAAATAAAACTATGGATATTATAAAACCATGCATCTTAATCATATGACATATGCGCATCAATTATCAATGTAATTATATCTCTCCCCCTTTGTCAACATCAAAAAGAGATAAATAAAATCATGCACATTAAGCATTTAAACACAAGTTGATTATAGCATAATCATTATAATCATTAATCATTACTCATATATCTCTCCCCTTCCTTTTTAGTCTTGAGATACCTACAAAACAAACAAATAAACTCTATCTTTTTGGTACCCAAATCTCCTTGGGTCCTTTTGGATTAGTAACATATAAATCACATTTCTTTACCCAAATTTATTTTATTCTAATTTTATTACAATTAGAATCAAAATGACCTTTATAACCACATTTTTTACAAGTAACAAACGGTGAACAATAAAGTGGTTTATGCCTTGATTTACTATTAATCATTCTAATATTATTATTAGATTTAAAATTAACATGATTATATCCAATTCCTTGCTTATCAAGACTAGACCTTTGTGCTCCTAACATAACATTTAAGTTCTCTTCTCCTTGCACAAATTTAGCAAGATCCTTTTTCAAAGATATAATTTCTTCATTATTATCATTAAAAATATAAAATTAAAAAATTATGCCAAATAAAGTTTAATAAAAAATAAAAAAATACTAATCAATACCGTATACGTATCATACTACGATTTTTATATGAACCAATCTTCACTTTCCTAAGGAAAAAATAAACTATCACATTTAAATTTTAAAATTTTATAAATTAAAAAGAATATATAACAAAGGAAATATTTATTTAAATTATAATTTAAAAAACAAAGGGAAAAAGGAGACCCATAATAATTTTGAAATTTCATAAAAAAAAGTTAAAGCTTAAAAATTAATTATTACTTTTAGAAAATAATGTTTTAAATGCAAAAATTAAATGAAATTTCATAAAATGTAAATATAAATGTAATAAAAATTAAGTAAAATAATTAAAATATAAATAAGAAAGATAATTCTTGGTGTTTTAGTGTGTGTGTTTGAATTTGTTTATATTTTAATTTGTGTGTTTAGTTTTTTTATATTTTAGTAGTAATAATAGTTAATTGCTTAATGAAGTCAAACCATATTTGAATACGGTTAAACCGTATAAAACTATTTGCCTTATCGGAAAATAATGTATTCCGACCAATTTCAACCGGAAAATGAATTCAGGGAGACATCGTGTGAAATTAGATAGTTTATGGGCTAAATTATGATTCTAATTAATTTCGGGGCTAAATTATAAAGAGGGTAGAACTTGATTTAACATAAATGTATTTAGCCCTTTTTTTACCACATCACATTCATCAACAATATTTAAGTTGATGTTGGCCATTAAAGTTTGATTTTTGGCTGATAGTGATCAGTGGCGAAGCCACGTTGAAGGTTCCGGGGTCAAATGACTCCACTAAAAAAAATATTTTATGATATATGATAAATTTAGAAAAAATTTAAGCGTAATGAACAAATTAACCCCACTAAAATTTTATAAAATTTTTAATATACGGGGTCAAATTGAAATTTTTATAACTTTCAAAATTTCATATTATTTCTACTCCTTTATGTATACATCTTTCTCTAATATTTTTAAAATAAATAATAATCTAATTTAGATTATTTTCATAACATAAGGAGTTTAAATATTTATTAACATATTTGTGATTAGAAAGGAGTATTAGGGGTCAATAAGGGGTGTGTATATATATATAATGTCATTACTTGTAATATTAACAATATTATAACCAAATACATGTTTTACATATGCAATCGGCCGGAAATCACAAAATTATCTAAAAAATTTGGCTCGGGGCGCAGCCCCCGAACCTTCGCCAAATTATTTATAGGATCACAATTTTTTGACCCTACTGGATAAAGTTTCTGACTTCGCCGCTAATAATGATCGAATTGTATCTAGCGAAATAGGCCAAATTAATCAAATATTTTATCTTTTCAATTTCAAGTTCATTGATGCATGACTGTGAAAAAGAGTTATATATGTACGTAACAAAAACAGAAAGTCAAACTTGTGTGTGTGAGTTTAAGAATGGAAGTGATTTTAATTGTAGTTTTCCATGCATGTGAATTTAGAGAAGGGGAACAGAAAGGGAGGGGTTTCAATCGATAAAGTGACTTCACTGACTTCTTTCTCCAACTAAATGAATCAATATTATATCCACATGCTACTAACTGAATTCATTTGTAACTCAGCAAAAGACCACCACCTCAACAAACTTAGCAGGATATAGAACCAAATCACAAAGCTCCTTTATATTCCATTCAAAAATAGAACACTTATAATTACAAGTGTTATATTCAATCTCTCATCATTCATCAAAAATATCAAAGAAACCAAAGCTATTTCTCCCTATAAAAATAACAACTTTATGTAATTTCTGACCAAAATGCATCCATATATAGAGAAGCATTTCAGCTGTAACGCCCCAAATCCGTGAACTCGCTTCAATAGACTTGATGTTGACTATTCATCTACATTCATAATAACTAAATATTAATATAAGCTAAGTTACACAAATACATTTTATTCATTACATTATTTACTCATACATGTTGGATTTCCTCACCCATAAGAATTTGTTTACTCGGCAGACAATTAGTGGGTTAGCAAAGTAGGAGAGAAAAAGTTTCAGTCCATTAATTTAAGGAGGAAAATAATGGGCAACATCTTTTCTTCTTTGTAGGCATGCAATAATGGGTGGAGGATGGAATGTTGCTGGTGATCATACCCCCTTTAGCGACGGACCGGGCGACGGTTTGGTCCGTTGCCATAGGTCCGGTCCGTCGCTATAGCTTTTAGCGACAGGTCCGTTACTATATGGAGTCCGTCACTAAAAGTTATAGCGACGGACCGGACCTATGGCGAATGACCAAACCGTCGCCCGGTTCGTCGCTAAAAGGGGTATGCTTGGTATGTCATTTAAGAAGGTATACTCTTGATCCGTTCTGTATATATATATATATATATATATATATATATATATATATAGTAGCATAGGAAAAATGTACACTTTTCTATGAATTAAGAAAAGTGGGCAGAATTGGAGCATGAAATCCGGAAGGTTGGTCTCAAAGAAATTAGTGGCGGGACCACAAGTCCTTTCATTTCCTTTCAAGCTTTTACATTCTTTTTAACATGCTGCACGAGAAAGAAAAAATGGCATAGGTCCTTGTCCTATATATGTATCATCTCTTTGCTGCTAACAAGATATGGAATAAGGAGTCTCCTCTCATCCGAGAGGAGAGATATAGAGTAAACATATTCCATCAGAGAATAATCCCACCCGAGAGGGTGGAAGCCAACAGAGAATAATCCCACCCGGGAGGGTGGAAGAGATGAGAGAGAAATCCTATCCGGAAGAAGGGTGGAAGAGAGATAAAGAGAGAGAGAGAGAACAGAGTGAGAAAAACTTCTGCTGAAGTTTAGAAAAACAGAGAGAAAGAAAGAAAAAATAAATAAGTATTTTATTTGGGTTCTTATCACATAGTTATTGTGGTAAGATAATTTGAGTGTGTACTTAAATTAGGATATCTTTGTATTCTCTCAGTTTATTTTAGTGGATTTTTCAGAGATCGTCCCGTGGTTTTTACCTCTTAGTTTTAGAGGGTTTTTCACGTAAAATCTTGGTGTCTCGTGATTGGTTATTTATTCTCATTATTTCCTGCAGTGGTTATTATTTTGGTAGAACTGCAAATTTAATCTGTTTGGCATGTACTGATATTTTTGGCCATTTAATTTATCAAAGACAACAGTATTTAGGAGGTGATTTTTTTTAATAATTGGTATTAGAGCTGAGGTTATTTTCGCAGTTGTTTTTGATAAATTTTATGGAGGAATCAGTTGGAGCCATGATTAAATTAGTCTCTTAAAAAGAACACGCGATGGTGTGGAGAATTTTCGATGAAGGGTTGGTGTTTCCCTTGAGGAGCTCTCAATGGCGATCTTGAATTCTTGACGGGTTAGGCAAGAATTGGTTTCGAGAGTGGTTAACCGAGAATTGATGATCCACGGTAATTAAAGAGAAGAGTATTGGTCACATCTGGCAGTGGATTGATCAAAGTGTGTTCCACCATGTTTCACAGGAGATAGAAGCTCACTAAAGGGTCTGTAGTGGTGACTAGAGGAAAGAAGGTAAACACTCTTTACACGATGCAAGCGCATGTGGAAGGTGTTGAAGATAGAGGAGTTAGGTGCAAAAAAGAAAAAGATATCTCACAGTCAGGGTACAAAGCGGTTGTGAAAGAAGATGTGGCACAAAGCCATGCAGGATGGGAGAAAAGCCTTGCATGAGAACCACGAGAAGAAAACTATTCGCTTTAAATGGGCACCAAAAGTGAAGAAGAAAAATGATAGCTCGCAACCAGGATACAAAGCGGTTGTGAAAGAATTTGACAAGCAAAAATCTGTCAAGTTTAAGTTGGATCCTCCCATCGAGATGAACCATGTCGATGAGATAAAATTAGGCATAGAGAAAGTTGAAAATTCCAAGAGGCTTGAGTTGAGTCAAGGCTTCGTTGGGATTAGCTCCAAGTAAGGAGTTGTGGTTTAGCGTGCAAATTCAGTCTTCGAAGGTTATACAGAAGCAGACATAGCATGTTCCGAAGATAAGAAGTCTACTTCGGAGGTTTTGGTTACTTTTGCAGGGGGAGCTGTGTTATGACAGTCCAAGTTGCAGAAGTGTGTTGCTTTATCTACTACTGAGTTGACAACGAAATGTTGTGTTTTTCTAAGAGTTGGGTTTGACACAGGAATCGAATCCAAGTGACGGGGTCATGGTGAATACCTCCTCTCATTGGTTTGGAGGGGGAGATTGTTGGGTTTCCTCACCCATAAGAATTTGTTTACTTGGCAGACAAAGTTAGTGGGTTAGAAAAGTAGGAGAGAAAAGGTTTCAGTCCATTAATTTAAGGAGGAAAATAATGGGCAACATCTTTTCTTCTTTGTAGGCATGCAATAATGGGTGGAGGATGGAATGTTGCTAGCGGTCAAAAGGAGAATGAAAAGAGAGATGGTTTTGTTCTCATGCATAGTGGAGAGATATTATATATATATAGTAGTATAGGAAAAATGTACACTTTTCTATGAATTAAGAAAAGTGGGCAGAATTGGAGCATGAAATTCGGAAGATTTGTCTCAAGGAAATTAGTGGCGAGGACCACAAGTCTTTTCATTTACTTTGAAGCTTTTACATTCTTTTTAGCATGCTGTAGGACAAAGAAAGAAGGGCACAGGCCCTTGGCCTATATATGTATCATCTCTCTGCTGCTAACAAGATATGGAATAAGGAGCCTTCTCTCATCCGAAAGGAGGGATATGAAGTAAACATATTCCATCAGAGAGTAATTCCACCCGTGAGGGTGGAAGAGATGAGAGAGAAATCCCTTCCGGGAGAAGGGTGGAAGAGAGGTAGAGAGAGAGAAAAGAGTGAGAAAAACTTCTGCTGAAGTTTAGAAAAACATAGAGAAAGAAAGAAAAAATAAATAGGTATTTTATTTGGGTTCTTATCACATAGTTATTGTGGTAAGGTAATTTGAGTGTGTACTCAAATTAGGATATCTCTGTATTCTCTCAGTTTACTCTAATGGATTTTTCGGAGATCGTCCCGTGGTTTTTACCTCTTAGTTTTAGAGGGTTTTTCACGTAAGATCTTAGTGTCTCGTGATTGGTTATTTCTTCTCATTATTTTTTGTAGTGGTTATTATTTTGGTGGAAGTGTAAATTTAATCTATTTGGCATGTACTGATATTTTTGGCCATTTAATTTATCAAAGACAACATTATTTGGGAGGTGATTTTTTCCAACAATTGGTATCAGAGCTAAGGTTATTTTCGCAGTTGTTTTTGATAAATTTTATGGAGGAATCAGTTGGAGCCATGATTAAATTGGTCTCTTCAAAAGAACACGCGATGGTCTGGAGAATTTTCGATGAAGGGTTGGTGTTTACCTTGAGGAGCTCTCGATGGTGATATTGAATTCTTGACGGGTTAGGCAAGAATTGGTTTCAAGAGTGGTTAACTGAGAATTGATGATCCACAGTAATTGAAGAGAAGAGTATTGGTCACATCCGGCAGTGGATTGATCAAATTGTATTCCACCATGTTTCGCAGGAGATGGAAGCTCACTAAAGGGTCTGTAGTGGTGACTAGAGGAAAGAAGGTAGACACTCTTTACACGATGCAAGCGCATGTGGAAGGTGTTGAAGATAGGGGAGTTAGGTGCAAAAAGGAAAAAGATATCTCACAGCCAGGGTACAAAGTTGTTGTGAAAGAAGATGTGGTACAAAGCCATGTAAGATGGGAGAAAAGCCTTGCATGAGAACTACGAGAAGAAAGCTCTTCGCTTTAAATGGTCACCAAAAGTGAAGAAGAAAAATGATAGCTCGTAACCAGGATACAAAGCGGTTGTGAAAGAATTTGGCAAGCAAAAATCTGTCAAGTTTGAGTTGGATCCTCCCATCGAGATGAACCATGCCGATGAGATAAAATTGGGCATGAAGAGAGTTGAAAATTCCAAGAGGCTTGAGTTGAGTCAAGGCTTCGTTGGGATTAGCTTCAAGTAAGGAGTTGTGGTTTAGCGTACAAATTCAGTCTTGGAAGGTTATACAAAAGCAGACATAGCAGGTTCCGAAGATAAGAAGTCTACTTCGGAGGTTTTGGTTACTTTTGCAGGGGGAGCTATGTTATTGCAGTCCAAGTTGTAAAAGTGTGTTGCTTTATCTACTACTGAGTTGACAACAAAATGTTGTGGTTTTTCTAAGAGTTGGGTTTGACACAGGAATCGACTCCAAGTGACAGGTCATGATGAATACCTCCTCTCATGTGTTCAGAGGGAGAGATTGTTGGGTTTCCTCACCCATAAGAATTTGTTTACTTGGCAGACAAAGTTAATGGGTTAGCAAAGTAGGAGAGAAAAAGTTTCAGTCCATTAATTTAAGGAGGAAAATAATGGCAAAATCTTTTCTTATTTGTAGGCATGCAATAATGGGTGGAGGATGGAATGTTGCTGGCGGTCAAAAGGAGAATGAAAAGAGAGATGGTTTTGTTCTCATGCATAGTGGAGAAATATTATATATATATATATAGTAGCATAGGAAAAATGTACACTTTTCTATGAATTAAGAAAAGTGGGCAGAATTGGAGCATTAAATTCAGAAGGTTGGTCTCAAGGAAATTAGTGGCGGGGACCACAAGTCCTTTTAAGCTTTTACATTCTTTTTAGCATGTTGTAGGAGAAAGAAAAATAGGCATAGGCCCTTGGCCTATATATGTATCATCTCTCTGCTGCTAACAAGATATGGAATAAGGAGCCTCCTCTCATCCGAAAAGAGGGATATAGAGTAAACATATTCCATAGAGTGTAATCCCACCAAGGAGGGTGGAAGAGATGAGAGAGAAATCCCATCCGGGAGAAGGGTGGAAGAGAGATAGAGAGAAAAAAGAGTGAGAAAAGCATCTGCTGAAGTTTAGAAAAACAGAGAGAAAGAAAGAAAAAATAAATAGGTATTTTATTTGGGTTCTTATCACATAGTTATTGTGGTACGGTAATTTGAGTGTGTACTCAAATTAGGATATTTTTGTATTCTCTCAGTTTATTTTAGTGGATTTTTCGGAGATCGTCCCGGGATTTTTACCTCTTAGTTTTAGAGGGTTTTCACGTAAAATCTTGGTGTCTCGTGATTGGTTATTTATTCTCATTATTTCTTGCAGTGGTTATTATTTTGGTGAAACTGCAAATTTAATCTGTTTGGCATGTACTGATATTTTTGACCATTTTATTTATCAAAGACAACAGTATTTGAGCGGTGATTTTTTCCAACAATACATGCATAAGTCTTACTTGTATAACAAGAACTAATACATTAGTTTCAAAATATTACATCCTTAATTATTAATTAACTAATACATTATCATTTAGTTATTTTCCACACTTGCCTTGCCTTTCTCCTTATACTTTATATCGGACCCCTTGGGTTCTTCTGTCTTAGCTGTAAACATGAAGTTTATGCAACAGTTGGTAACTAATTTGCTTAGTAAATATAATAGTTTAAAACATAATAGAAATAACTAGGAATGAATCAATATTCAAAGATTTAGGAAGAATTAATATTAATGACAAATCAAGAAAATCAATGAAAATTTGTTTACAGAATTATTGAAACTTCAAATTTCCGAATAGAATTAAATTTTTGGAATCTCAAAACTTGTTACGTTCACAAGGAAAACTCTTTATTAATGTTCAACGGTTATAAAAACTACAAACTCTTCCCAAAATGTTCAACAGTCACAAAGACTACAAACTCTTTGCAGAGTATCATCAGGTGATCAACCTAACAATAGTCCATGTTACGCGTAACATCTTCTTCACGTTGTATTTCTATAGCATATGTCAGTTACCCGACCATAACACAATATCCCCTATTTTTAGGGTTGTTCAGACTTAGTCACAACATCAAAATCCGCACCAAAGCAATTTGAATGAGATTTAATTAAATATCTCTAAAGAATCATAAACAATTCAATAAATTGATAGAAACATAACAACTAAGTTTAGCCAAACAAATGACATAAACTTTTTTTATAAACGGTCCAAGAAGTATTACGGAATAATTTATAGTTCAATAAAGAACAAATTTCAAATGCATAGAAGTGCGGAAACTTGCCTGTTTTGGCGCACTTTCCTTGTTTAGGTTATTTTCCATCTCCAAACAGTAACCTATACCATCCACAAAAATTTATTTAATTAATTAATAGTTATCGTCGATAACTATATATAACTTCATTTCGGTATTTTTAAGTACCGTAAATTTATTCTCGAGTACCTTTCTAAATCATTTATAATCTTATTATAATGTTTATTATCACTCACATAACCTTATACGTTCCTTTTTGACATATTTTAGCCGGTAAAATATATTATATATTTCTGAATTTTTCTTTCATTAATTTTTTATACTTTATTTTATCCATTAAACCACTTTAACCATTTTATTATTTTTCCTCCTTTCGACCCCACCTAGGTACTTATATTTTAGATAGTTTTAATTTTTCTGGATTTTTTCTAGCATTATTAATATTTATTTTAAACCCGTTTATGTTTGAATCTTGCAAAATTCTTTAAAATTTAAAATTAAGTCCAAAAATTATGAATTGTGAACAGTATATTTCTTACATCAAAATACACATTTACCCAAAATTTCATCTTAAACTGAGTTATAAAACTCAAGTTATAAATGTTTTTATTTTAAAAACCTTGATTTTATTTTGGTCATAACTCCTTCATTACAAGTTCGTTTATGTTCATTCTTGGGCCAAAATACATCTTATACTATCCAATTTCATACCCTAAAAGCCTTGATTTTATTTCTTCTTTTAAATATCTAGAACCTTCTTTTGAAAAACTAGGTCAGAAAGTTACCCAATCTGCCCTGTTTCGCTAGAAAATTCACCAATAATAATTTGCAAGGAATTTAGACATCAAACCTATGCAGGATTGTAGTTAACTTATAGATCTATCCATCACAATAAATTTTACTCAAAAATTCAAAATAAACTAAAAGTTCTAATCGTTACAAAATTAGACTCTGTTTTAAGGTTTTTACCCTATTTTGCTGAAAACTTCAACAAACTTTGTTTTTTTTTCTTTTCTTGTTTCTTGTAAGATTTTTGATTTCTTTTGTTATAGTTCATGTTATAACATCCTAACATATTATTATCTACTCTTAGCATGTACAAATTCATACACACATAAGAACTACATTAGGGTTTTCTTAACTAGTTTATGTTTCTTCCTTGTTTTTCTTTGTACTTTCATCTTTTCCTCCATGATCCATAGTATTACAACATATATATCTTCAAAATAACCTTAAGTATACATAGGGCCTATTTATTTCCATAAAAGAAAGATTTTTAAACTTTTAAATAGAATAGGGTTTATACCCAGTTGTTGGGGTTGCTCTTCTTGGTTTTGATATTCTTGTTCCTTCCTTCTTGTTGATTGAACTCACTCATTTCCACCCTCTTTTGGCAGCAAACTCTCTCTCTCTCTCTCTCTCTCTCTCTCTCTTCTCCTTTGGCTTTTGATTTTCTTGTGTTGGTAAAGTGAAATAAAATGAAGGAAGTTAGTCCCTCAAGACTTTTCTTTCCTAGTTAAGCCATCGAACTTACTTTTTTTTTCTAATCTTGCCCCATCATTAGGAAAGTTAATCATGTTTTACATTAGTTAATTACCATATTTGGCTAATTAAGCACTTTTTAAGTTAATTAGGTTAACTTGGCCAAGATATTGGATAAGGTTCCCCACAAAAATATCTTGGGAGGTTTCTCAATGAAGCCTCCCCTTCCTTATCCCTTCATGGCCGAAATTTGAATAAGACTCCCTTTTTTTTAATGTATTATACATATAATATATTTATGCTAATTTAATTTTTAAAGTATTATATTTAATAGTTACATTTTCTTTATTAAATTTGTTCAAGGAATATATGTATTTATATATATTCTAGATATATATTCTACATTATTCAAAAATTATAATTTAAACTTTAATAATAGTTGCATTTATAATTACAAAATTTATTATAAGGGTTTTGGAATATTACATTCTCCCCCTTATAAGGATTTTATCCCTGAAATCACCAGTACTTTAATTAAAAAGATATGGGTAATTTTTCTTCATCTTATCCTCTAGCTCCTACGTAGCTTCTTCAATGGAGTTATTCCTCCATATTACCTTCACCAAAGGCATTACTTTAATTCTTAGAACTTGTTCTTTTCTTTACACAATCTGCACTGGGACTTCTTCATAGCTTAAATCTTTTTTGACTTGTATCGGCTCGTAATTTATTACATGTTTATAGTCCGGTTTATAAGGATGTAAAACACAAACGTGAAACACATTATATATATGTTCTAATTCTGGAGGTAAAACTATTTCATAAGCTACCTCGTTTACCCTTTTAACACTACTACAAAACAGTAAATAGATAACGCTAAAACCACAACGTTTTTATAAAAAACGTTATGGTATATTTTTACACAACGTTTTTTTAACAAAACGTTGTAGATATATATGAAAAAACGTTATGTATTTAAAAGGACATTTTTTGGTTTTAACTAGATAACGTTTTTTTTAAAAAACGTTATCTATCTAAAAAACACGGAGCTTGAAAAAATCGCGCGGAAGTGAAAACTTAAAATAAAACCTAATTGTTCAGCCGCCTCATTTCATTTACAGACTCTCTCTCTCCTCGCCTCTTTCCCGAGCTCTCTCAAGCCCTCACTGGCCACTCTCCCCTCCTCCCTCCGTCGTTCCCTCACCCCCTCACCGACCGGCGACACGCGTTTCTCTCTCTCTCATACAAGCCAAACACCGCCGTCCGTCGCAGCTTCCTAAGCAAAGCCGGATAATCCCAAACTCTTTATCTTCTTCTTCTTCTCCACTCTTCTAATCATCCAAATTATTTTAATTGCAGAGTTTTTGCGAATCGATGTATATTCTGAGCCTTTTGGCGTTTCGAGCCCCTTTTGCATTGAGTGTCACAGCAGGTATCATTTGTTCGCACATCTTGTTTCAGTTTCTAGGGTTTTTTCTTTACTATTTTTTTGGGTTTGTAATCAATGAAAGTTTTTTTATTTTGTGGATTTTCATATTTTATGGTTCAGGGGATATTTTTTTCCCATTTATTTGCATTAGGGGTAATTTGGAATTAAGCCTATCGGTGTGCAAATTCGTATTTTATTGTAAAATTTTGTTTCCTAATTCATTTTCTGCTCTTTTTTTTTTGTGGCTCGGGAGTTTTAGTCGTGTCATACATATGTGCATTTTCTAGGATAGTGCTAGTTCATTTGTTGGATGACTTCATCTGTTATTGGTTGTTAATGATTTATTTTTACTGGTGATAACTAGGATTTACATTTGCAAAGATAGAATTTGTTTTTGACTGCATATGTACGAGACATTACAGTTTTGGTACAGATTTGGAAATTTTGAAGATTTTAATTGTCCATGTACTTGTCATAATATCTTACTTGAATTTCAAACTCCACTTGCTTTTGTTGTAGTTCTTTATTCCTTTGACAGTTTTCTATTATAATTGCTCATTTTGTTAATGTTTTTCAAGTAAGGACAGCTAATATGTTTGGAAACTCCTGCTGTTTGTTGCTGCTATGAATATGGTGTATCTAACCAACCTGTTTCAGAAGTTCACGCAGTTAGTTATTTTAATTATCTATGCCATTTTCATTGGCAGCCATCATTGCTTGGCACTTCACAGTATCTTTTTGTTGTTCATCTTTCTAGTACTTTGTTATTATTCCACATTTTATTCGTTGTACTTGTTTATCATTGGAGTGAATACTAACATTGAAGATTATCTGCTTCTTTGTGGTAACTAAATTTAGGTGCAACTTAGTGCAGAGCCGTTGTGATTCCACTTACATGCGATGAATGTAATCGTACTCATATGTTCCTACATAATGGAATCATTCTTTTAAGTTAAGAATTATACCCTCCTTAGCAGAGATGAAGTCGTGAAACCTTATTAGCTGTAACACGTGATTCAAATTGTGTAATGTGCTAGTTACTAGGTTAGCTAATGATATTTTTCTTTGAATACGCAGGTTCTCAAGTGTTCATATGGAGAAAAGAAATTTGTTGATTAAGAGAAAGACTGCTTCTTGTTATAAATTTTTATAGTACTGTAATTTGGTGAATTTCTGTACTAATGGTTACTGATCAGCGGAAGAAACGTTTGAAAGCAGGTCACTCTTCTTGTGAGCAGCACAAAGTAAAAAGGAAGAAAGTGGTATTGTCAATCATCAGATCTCATATTACTCTTGAGTGGGATGACAAGAAGAAGCGTGTTGTGCCCAAAAGGGAGCAGATTGGCATTGCTCGGAGAGACTTGTCAGCTTTCATCTGTGATGACCCGGATTTTCAGAAAAATATTAAAATAAGAATTTAATAAATAAAATTCTTATTTGGTGTTATGATATGTGGTATTATGAAATATAGTGAATATATTATTATATTTGCTATAGTTAAATAAATTTGTGAGAAAATAATTTATAGAAAGAAAAGAAAATAATTGAATATATTATTATATATATATTTATTTTGATTTGAAATAAATTGTGAGAATCAATTTATTTAAAGATATGGATAGCTTGAAAGATACATAATTTTTGTATCTATTAATGAGCAACTTAAAATAATTTATAATATTAAATTATTTTAATAGGAGTATAATGTAAATTTTGTGGTGAAGAAAGTAATTTATATATGGAGATTAAATTTAAATTATATTATAATATAATATAATTTGATTATGAAGTCTTGTAATGAATTAAATTTCATAAGCAAGTTAATTAATTCACTTAATTAAATTGGTGAATTAAGGTAATATTTAAATTATGGTTAAATATATTAAAGCTATATATTTAATGAATAGAAATAAATTGTTGAAGACAATTTATAGAAAAGGAAAGAAAATAATTGTTTCAAAGGAAAAAGAAATGAATACATGTTAAAATAAGTTATATAATTATTTTAATATGGTGGGATTGGTATATTGAATTTAAGTATACAGAATTATTGTATACCTTAAATAAAGTAAATTGAAGTAATTTATAATATTAAATTATTTCAACATATCTAGTGGATTTATTACAACACATGTAATATGTTACTTTCATTTTGAGAAGAATGAGGAAATTAAAATTTGTTATACAATATAGATTGTATAATTTAAAATAAGTTTTTATGGGAATAATGTATAATGTGTAAATTGAATGGTATAGAAATAAATCGTTAAAAACATTTTATGGAAGGAAGGAGATTACTATATTTAATAATATAAAATATAAAATTTAAAAGTATTCATTAAATGAACTAAAATAATTAATTGAATATTAATTATTTTAATATAATTGGTCCGTTGCACCAAATGTATTATTTTATTTAACGCGTTAATTACATTTTTATTTATTGGAAGGAATATATAACTTTAATACACAAATGTATATGTGTATCGGAAGTGTCATGTACGGAAAGTATACATTAAATAAGTGAATGAAAATAATTAATAAATTGAATATTAATTATTTTAATATAGTTGGTTTTTTACACTAAAAGTGTTTATTTTAATTATGAATTTAATTTTATAATTAGTGGAGTAATTTTTATACATATTATAAATGTATAATTATTTAATTTTGGTTAATAATTTATTGGAATAAATGTAATTATGATACATTTACACGTGTGTATTAAAAATATGTATAATGTAACATATATACATATATACGTATGTGTGTTATGAGTTAGGAAGTGTTAGAAAGTATGTAATAAAGCAAATAAAGAGGAGAAATAAGAAGTAATTTGACTTCAGTGTATTCTTATTATGACTTCATACATTACAAGAGAAAGCAGTGCTCTATTTATAGCATGCCAAGGCTTGACAAATACGAGGAATCAAAACATAAAAAACTACAACCGAGAAAGTGCATTGCACATGCTCCACTAAAGTTTGTCTTTCATGAAGTTCAGCATATGCTGAGTCAATTTTTTAAAGCATGAGGTGGCGTTTTTTTAAGGCTAGTAAAAGACACTAAGCATTTGCCTGATGGAATAGGAAAGTTAAGAAAGCTTAATGAAAATTAATTCCCTGCTCATTTGTTGCTCTATGTCCATCCGTTCCAACCTATTTTAACTTAACTTTCCTATTCACAAGCTACTAATACCAAAATTCACCCAATTTCTACCGGAAATCACCAAATCTACTAAAGAATTGAAGTTATAAACGGAGATTGAAGGAGAGTCAAAGTCCAAGAAAGGATTTAATTCAAGATAGAAGCCACAGATGGAACAGAGAATGAACTAGAACTCGTAATAAGGTGGTTCCGGAAGAAATCAACTAGCAGAATAACTGATACGTTGATTGATTATTTTTTTCCCTTATTTGATTTGATTTTTTTTTGGTATATGAAGCTATTCTGGGTAAATTTATGGATCATATATAGCCAGATTTGTAAACCCCATTTCTGTTTTCAAATCCATTTGTTGAGCTTGTTTGTTCTTCAAATCCCTTAGCTAATGGGGTCCTAGGAAATTTGCAATTTTTATGAAAAAAAATTATACATCATACCGCTTTGATATTGAGACTCAATTTAACTCAGTAGAATTCTCTCTCATTGAAAGCCTAGAATAATAATTCGAATTGAGATATCGAGTTTACCGATGGATATAGTTGCTTTTGATGTTGGAGTTGAATAGTATCGGGTGGTGCTAGAACCTGAGTATGTGGATAAGGGCTTTCAGTTTGATGTGGAAATATTGGGGTGGATGTCTTTGTGTAACCTGTTCATATTTTAAAGACCATCTTCATATATGGGTGATGAAGGAATATGGTGTGAAGGAGTCATGGACTAAGTTGTTATCAGTTGAACCACCGAGTACCTTTTTAGTATATGAAGCTTCTGGTTTATTCAAAGAGTGGGGGGGAAATTTTCTTGAATTATGATGACAAAAGGCTTGTTTGGTATGTCCTTAAAGAAAAATTGGTTAAGGAAGTTAGAGTTGATGGTATGCCTTATTCATTTAGTGCAGGAGTTTTTGTAGGGAGTCTTGTTTCACTCGATGGTCGAAATGATAGCAGAAAAAGGTAGACAAGAGAAAGAGCACAGTGCTAGACAAACAGGGCGGCTGTGGAGCATATCTGATAATTTGAAAACCAGGGATAAACATTAAGAGTTATAAGAAGAATGAAAATGTATGAATTATGTTAACTGGCGAGCAAGCTACTTACACATCGGCCATTTGATTTGCGTAAAATAACGTACGAGGCAAGTTTTTCAGTTTACTTATGTGAACTCGATATGTATGTGTAATTGTTATAGCAACTTGTTACCATGATTATGAATACATTGAAATGCATTTGTTGCTATATTATGATTTATGAAAGTCAAAATATGACTAATTGTTGAATTGAGTTATGGAACTCAATATATTTGCAATGGATAATAGGTGCAAAGCATGTGTAGTATGATATGGGATGTATGTTACTACTAGTATTGCATAAGTTTGATGATGCACTTGTAATATGCATGAACACAAAAATTATAATGCATGGACACGAAGAATATAATGCATGAACTGAATATGAAACTATGTGCTACGTGAAGCATGATAAACTGTTGGACTTGCTGGGCCGTCGTGCTCAACCTTGCAATAATTTGCAGGTTACAATTGCGATGAAATCTCTAGCTATTCAGATGATAAAGTTCAGAGGAGCATGTAAAAAAAAATAGTTCTTTTGAATAAGATTGTATTAACTTGTGATGATAATTCACAATGTGTGTAAAGTGCTATTATGTAAAGTTTGAAATATTTAATAAATGAAGAATGATTGTTCTGAAATAAGAATGTTTGTTTTGAGTTTGAAAGATAGCGTTTTAGCTACTTCACAATGTAAAAATCAATATAGTGATAATACTATACGAGAAAGGTTGTATATTAAGAAATGAGTTATAATTACTCATAATCACTTTGATGAAATAAATCATCAAATGAATATGATTTGGAAATAAATAAGATCATCGTAAAGGTTGCGATTCAGGGAACGAAAGAAAGAAAGATATAGAAAAATTTTAATTATCCGCATTTTCAACTATTATTTCATCATAGTATGATGTAAAGCTGAATTAAGATAGTAATTAACGCACAAGGTCGGGATTAAGATTAGTCCTAATTTTGGATAAAGTGGTCCCGATTTTGGGGGCGTTACAGTTGGTATCAGAGCTGTAGGTTATAAACCTTAGGTAGGGGTACCTTAGGCTATAACCGCAGAGATAAGGATGAGGAATAAACTCAAATAGAGTTTAAGTGCTAAGAAATGAATTTTGAAAATTCATTATTGAGTAAAGAAGAAGATAAATAAGATTCAAAGAAGAATCTTGTCAAGTTATAAAGAAAAGAATCTGGAGTTACCTGACTCCAGTAGTATACATTGAAAAGTGATAATAAATAGACGATGTCTATAAGATTAGAAGAAGATTCCAAGAAGAATCTTGGTAAAAGCTTAAGGATCAGGGAACACCTGATTTGAATAATCATAAAAGAATATGATTGGAAGAGGATAAGAAGATCGTACCAATGAAACGATCATTGAATAAGAAAGAATCGTAATATAACACGATTACAGAATAAGATCACAACGTGATCAGATTACATTGTTGAATAACATATGACATGTTAAGAAGTTATAGCCTGACGCTATAAAGAGAATGTACTATGAAATTATACGTTGTAAACTCAGGAAAGAGTGGTAAATGCTAAGATACAGATTAAAGAAAATTTGTATTGAGAAAAGTGAAAGCTAGAATTATGTGGGTTTTCAATTGAGGACTCATGTTAGTGGCTGAGTTGTACAATTCCTGGTATGGGACGGGAATTTGTGCTTGGTTTGGAAATCACTTAGCTTCCTATATTAATATAGTGGTTGAGTTGAACAAATCCTGGTATGGGACGGGATTTGTCCGTGGTTTAACAACCGCTCAGCTTCCTATATTGATTAGTGGCCGAGTTGGTTCGACAACCCCTTAGCTTCCTATATTGATAATCATTGAAACCTGGTGTCACGCTATCACTATACGTATAACGAGAAGGTGATTCTTTTCTCATATTTATATTTGATAGTTAGAGAATATTAAGATTAGGTGCGAGTTCTTTAAACTCATACTTATGGTAAGTTCATGACTCATAATCGTATGGTGGAACCCCTCAGCGAATGGACGTCTTTGGTCTGACTAGGATAAGTTCTTACACACATATGATTGTGGTAAGTTCCTGAACTCATAACGTGTGGTATGTTTGATGAACTATACTAGGGTATAGAAAAGTTGTGCATGAAGAATTGAGGATTTTTAGTATAGTGAGTTTTAAGGATGATAGAAATAGATAGAATTATTAAGCAATGGATCATTCGAAAAATTGAAGTTGATGGTGGAGGCATAGGTATTCCAAATCTTCTAGCTATGCTAGACTTCGAAATTTTTGACATCAAGCTAAATTCGCACTAATGTGCCTTTAAAAATAAAAATGAAATTTTTGTTATCCTCAAAACAAGGTGACAAGGGTGTGTAGATGGACTTCGAGCCATTATCACATCGTTACCTGTTGCGGCATGATAACACCAAACATAATTTTTCAATGGTTTTGAACCGTTTAGAGAAGAGTCTACGCTATTTGTTTCGGCTAGACAAAAATAATTTAAAATATCAAAATGTATTTTTAAATAGTCATCAATGCATCATGTAACCTGGTGTAGAATGACCGATGATGGAGTCATCAATGCAGATTAACCTAGTGTTGGATGTGATCTAAGGATCGTCAACCCACTATGGTATGATGTATGATAAAGTCATAAAAATGACGGCATCCTCAACGCACTGGTAAAACAGTGAGGTGCTATGCGTCATAAAATGATTTTCAATGTTTTGATAAAGATAGAAGTGTCAACACAGATTCAGATATCGCTTATATTAAGCTTTTGAGCTATCCAACTAAACCATTTTGGTTTGGACTCCAGATTTTTAAAATCCCTTAATTGGGAAAGTTTTCAGAGCACCAGATCGATGGTGGCACAGATGAACGTATATCGTTCAAATTGGCGCCTAACGGCGACCACTTAGATAGTGTTGATCAACACAGAAAAATCCTGAATTGGGAAATTCTGTTTGCGCGAAATAGCGGCATAGATAGCAGAGATCAACACAGGGCATAACACAGGCTGATCACCTACGTGCCCGTAAGACCAGACGGTTCACAGATGAATTTCTGATAGAACCTTTTCAAAAATATGAAAAAGAAAGTTTGTGGTCTTTATGACCCTTAGCAAGATACAGAAAGTTTCCTTAAGCGATTGTTTTTGCAATTCTGAAGTTATTCATCTTGCTTCACAATTATAAATCAATTGTGGAGAATTTCAATTCTGGTAATTGAGATAGAAGGGGTGATGTTCCCTAGAAAAGAAGTAGTCGTGAGAAGCGACAAGTTTAGAAATATTTTTGAGAATGAATGATGAATTCGGAATGATCTCTAAGAAAGAGAAAGATAAACATAGAATTCGATGAATCGAACAGTGGAAGGCTAGAGAATTGAATTTCGAGAACGAAATTTGTAGAAGAAGAGATGGATGTGATATCCAAGAAAGTTAATGAGCTTAGTAAAACATAAGTTTGAATGTGGTAATCCTGAGAAGAGGATGTTGATGGTTAAAGAAAGGTCTTACTCGGAGTGTATCGAGTTAAGGAAGGTTATGTGATAAAACCTGTAAAGAGTTGTGTAACACCTATATTAACACGGCGAGTTGAGATTATTCAACGGTATAGAATGTTGAGAGAAGGTAGATGTGAACCGTGTAAGTGAGGTTCGTTAAGGTGATTTCGGGGACGAAATCCTTATAAGAGGGGAAGAATGTGATGACCCGGATTTTCAGAAAAATATTAAAATAAGAATTTAATAAATAAAATTCTTATTTGGTGTTATGATATGTGGTATTATGAAATATAGTGAATATATTATTATATTTGCTATAGTTAAATAAATTTGTGAGAAAATAATTTATAGAAAGAAAAGAAAATAATTGAATATATTATTATATATATATTTATTTTGATTTGAAATAAATTGTGAGAATCAATTTATTTAAAGATATGGATAGCTTGAAAGATACATAATTTTTGTATCTATTAATGAGCAACTTAAAATAATTTATAATATTAAATTATTTTAATAGGAGTATAATGTAAATTTTGTGGTGAAGAAAGTAATTTATATATGGAGATTAAATTTAAATTATATTATAATATAATATAATTTGATTATGAAGTCTTGTAATGAATTAAATTTCATAAGCAAGTTAATTAATTCACTTAATTAAATTGGTGAATTAAGGTAATATTTAAATTATGGTTAAATATATTAAAGCTATATATTTAATGAATAGAAATAAATTGTTGAAGACAATTTATAGAAAAGGAAAGAAAATAATTGTTTCAAAGGAAAAAGAAATGAATACATGTTAAAATAATTTATATAATTATTTTAATATGGTGGGATTGGTATATTGAATTTAAGTATACAGAATTATTGTATACCTTAAATAAAGTAAATTGAAGTAATTTATAATATTAAATTATTTCAACATATCTAGTGGATTTATTACAATACATGTAATATGTTACTTTCATTTTGAGAAGAATGAGGAAATTAAAATTTGTTATACAATATAGATTGTATAATTTAAATAAGTTTTATGGGAATAATGTATAATGTGTAAATTGAATGGTATAGAAATAAATCGTTAAAAACATTTTATGGAAGGAAGGAGATTACTATATTTAATAATATAAAATATAAAATTTAAAAGTATTCATTAAATGAACTAAAATAATTAATTGAATATTAATTATTTTAATATAATTGGTCCGTTGCACCAAATGTATTATTTTATTTAACGCGTTAATTACATTTTTATTTATTGGAAGGAATATATAACTTTAATACACAAATGTATATGTGTATCGGAAGTGTCATGTACGGAAAGTATACATTAAATAAGTGAATGAAAATAATTAATAAATTGAATATTAATTATTTTAATATAGTTGGTTTTTTACACTAAAAGTGTTTATTTTAATTATGAATTTAATTTTATAATTAGTGGAGTAATTTTTATACATATTATAAATGTATAATTATTTAATTTTGGTTAATAATTTATTGGAATAAATGTAATTATGATACATTTACATGTGTGTATTAAAAATATGTATAATGTAACATATATACATATATATGTATGTGTGTTATGAGTTAGGAAGCGTTAGAAAGTATGTAATAAAGCAAATAAAGAGGAGAAATAAGAAGTAATTTGACTTCAGTGTATTCTTATTATGACTTCATACATTACAAGAGAAAGCAGTGCTCTAATTATAGCATGCCAAGGCTTGACAAATACGAGGAATCAAAACATAAAAAAACTACAACCGAGAAAGTGCATTGCACATGCTCCACTAAAGTTTGTCTTTCATGAAGTTCAGCATATGTTGAGTCAAATTTTTAAAGCATGAGGTGGCGTTTTTTTAAGGCTAGTAAAAGACACTAAGCATTTTCCTGATGGAATAGGAAAGTTAAGAAAGCTTAATGAAAATTAATTCCCTGCTCATTTGTTGCTCTATGTCCATCCGTTCCAACCTATTTTAACTTAACTTTCCTATTCACGAGCTACTAATACCAAAATTCACCCCAATTTCTACCGGAAATCACCAAATCTACTAAAGAATTGAAGTTATAAACGGAGATTGAAGGAGAGTCAAAGTCCAAGAAAGGATTTAATTCAAGATAGAAGCCACAGATGGAACAGAGAATGAACTAGAACTCGTAATAAGGTGGTTCCGGAAGAAATCAACTAGCAGAATAACTGATACGTTGATTGATTATTTTTTTCCCTTATTTGATTTGATTTTTTTTGGTATATGAAGCTATTCTGGGTAAATTTATGGATCATATATAGCCAGATTTGTAAACCCCATTTCTGTTTTCAAATCCATTTGTTGAGCTTGTTTGTTCTTCAAATCCCTTAGCTAATGGGGTCCTAGGAAATTTGTAATTTTTATGAAAAAAAATTATACATCATACCGCTTTGATATTGAGACTCAATTTAACTCAGTAGAATTCTCTCTCATTGAAAGCCTAGAATAATAATTTGAATTGAGATGTCGAGTTTACCGATGGATATAGTTGCTTTTGATGTTGGAGTTGAATAGTATCGGGTGGTGCTAGAACCTGAGTATGTGGATAAGGGCTTTCAGTTTGATGTGGAAATATTGGGGTGGATGTCTTTGTGTAACCTGTTCATATTTTAAAGACCATCTTCATATATGGGTGATGAAGGAATATGGTGTGAAGGAGTCATGGACTAAGTTGTTATCAGTTGAACCACCGAGTACCTTTTTAGTATATGAAGCTTCTGGTTTATTCAAAGAGTGGTGGGGAAATTCTCTTGAATTATGATGACAAAAGGCTTGTTTGGTATGTCCTTAAAGAAAAATTGGTTAAGGAAGTTAGAGTTGATGGTATGCCTTATTCATTTAGTGCAGGAGTTTTTGTAGGGAGTCTTGTTTCACTCGATGGTCTTGTTGCGATTCAGGGAACGAAAGAAAGAAAGATATAGAAAAATTTTAATTATCTGCATTTTCAACTATTATTTCATCATAGTATGATGTAAAGCTGAATTAAGATAGTAATTAACGCACAAGGTCGGGATTAAGATTAGTCCTAATTTTGGATAAAGTGGTCCCGATTTTGGGGGCGTTATATCATCGATTCTGTTCCCAATTGCTATAGTGCCTTGGCTGATATAGTCAGTGTTCCTCGGGAAACTTTTGAATTGGAAGATTTAACTGAGGTGCTTTCATGTGAGGTGAGGATTACTTCTTATTGCGTATCCAATATGTTTAACTCCAAAAACAGTTACTTTTCTTAGATTTTTATAAATTACATGTGGAACTTGTAGGTTTGGCAAAATCATCTATTTGAAAAAGAAAGAAACTTTCTGGCTCAATTTCTGCCTAAAGGATTTGATACACAAAAAGTTGTTCAAGAATTGCTTGCTGGGGATAATTTTCACTTTGGAAATCCTTTTCTGAAATGGCAAGTATTGCTATTTAGTCTACGTCGTGCTAATGTTGATAATGCATGACTTTGTCTGGAAATTTGTTACAAAAGAAGGTGTCTGATGTTCTGAAAATTTATGGATAGTTTGGTTTATTTTGTGGATGCATGTAATCAAATTCACAATTCAATATAGTAGTAATTTATATTGAAAAGTGAATTTGAGATGCATATATGGATAGTTTGGTATATTTTTTGTGGATGTAGTAATTTGAAACTGTAAACGAATGGTATTATTGGGATGTATTTTGAATGGTTGATACATTTTGGCTTTAAATTTAAATGAGAATTTAGATCTTTTTTAGCTATATATTATGGCATTAGCAGATTACAGGTGCACTGGTAATATAAGTGAACCACATTCTAAACTGATGACACATTCTAAACGTTGTATAAATGTGTCATGTCTAAATAGATGACACATTCTAAACGTTGTGTACATGTGTCTAAACGTTGTCTAATATATTAAACTACAACGTTTTCAAGCATCTACTACTTTATGGAAAACAAATTTACAACGTTTTTTTCCTTAAAAAATGTTGTATAATGTGTCTAACTACAACGTTTAAAAACGTTGTATAAGGGTGTCAAATAGATGACACCCTTAACCACGACGTTTTGCTGATAGAAACCACAACGTTTTTTACGCGTTATCTATTTACTATTTTGTAGTAGTGTAAGTACCTCAAATGGTCCTATAAAACGAGGACTAAGTTTTTTATCTTCTTCCCAAATCGCATTTTCCCCTTCCAAGGAGATACTTTCAGAAATACATAACCGCTTACGTCGAATTCTCGAGCCTGACGCTTTTTGTAATATTCCAAAACCCTTGTAATAATTTTTTGTAATTATAAATACAATTATTATTAAAGTATAAATTATAAGTTTTGAATATTGTAAAATATATGTGTAGAATGTATACAAATACATATATTTTTTGAGCAAGTTTAATAAAGAAAAAGTAACTATTAAATGTAACACTTGAAAAATTAAATTACAATAGCATAAATAGATTATATGTGTACATACATATGTGTATAATTCATATACGAATATATATTTATATATATATATATATATATATATATATATATATATATATAATGCAAGCAAGTCAAATGGTCAAAATGTTTACAGAAATCCATAAGCTACAAAGAAAGCAACAAAAAAGAGAAACAAAAAAAATGAATGACACTATACAAATCGGTCATGAAGGGATAAGAAAAGGGAGGCTTCCTTCAGAAGCCTCCCAAGATACTTTTGGGGGAAACCTTATCCAATACCTTGACCAAGTTGACCTAATTAAATTAGCAAATGCTTAATTAGCCAAAAGGGTAATTAACCAATTAACTTTATTAATGATGGGGCAAGATTAGAATAAAAGTAAGTTGTAGTAAGTTGGATGGCTTGAGGAAAGAAAAGTCTTGAGAGACTAACTTATAAATTAGCAAAACTTTTGCCTATAAATAGCAAACCACCCTTCATTTTTCTTCACTTTGCCAACATAAAACACAAAAAGCCAAGAAGGAGAAAGAGAAAGAGAGAGAGTTCGACTGCCAAGAGAGGCTAGGGAAGGAAGGAGTGAGATTAATCAACCAAGAAGGAAGAACAAGAAGATCAAAACCAAGAAAAGCAACTACGCACAACTAGGTATAAACCCTAATCCAAAAGTTTAAAAATCTTTCTTTTTTGTGATTATAAATGCAATTATTAGTAAAGTCAAAATTTTAATTTTTAATTATTGTAAAATATATGTGTAGAATGTATATAAATACATATTTTATTTGAGTAAGTTTAATAAAAGGGAAAGTAACTAAAAAATGTAACACTTTAAAAATCACATAAGCATACCAAATATAATGCAAGTATTCATATATTTAATAAGTACAAGTATACTTATAATTAATAGAAGTATACATACATGTATACATCACATGTGTACATACATACACATGTGTGAGTGTCATCTACACACACACACACAAATATATATATATATATATATATATATATATATATATATATATATATATATATCAAGCAAGCAAGCCAGCCAGCCAAGACAAAAAGGTCAATTGGTAAAAAACTAGAGAATTCTTCTAAGTGCCAACAAAGCTTAAAAAAAAGAAGGGAAAGTACTATACTGATTTCGGCTGAGATAAGAAGATAAGGACGGGGGAGGCTTCCTTGAGAAGCCTCCCAAGATATTTTGAGGGGAGAGTTATCCAATTGTGCCTATAAATGCCAAACCCCCTTCTTTTTATTCACTTTTTACCAAACAAACAAAAGCTACAAAGGAAAAGAGAGAGAGAGAGAGAGAGAGAGAGATTTCGGACCAGAGAGGGAGTGGAGAAAAGTGAGAAAAATGATCAATGAAGAAGGAAAAGTAAATAGATCCAAGGCAAGAGAGGTAATCCACACATTAGGTATAAACCCTAACATTTTTAAAGCTTAAAAATCTTTCTTTGATGAATGTAATTAAGCTTTCTGTATACTTGAGATCATGTTGAACATATATATATGTTGTAATTTTCATGGATCATGGAAGAAAAATTGAAAGAAAAAAGAAAAACAAGAAAGAGACACAAACTAATTAAAGAAAATCCTAAAATAGCTTCCATAAATAATTTATGAAGTAAATATGTATGTATATGAATTTGTTCATGCTAAGGGTAGATAATAACATGTTGGAGTATGTTAACATGAACTATGGCAAAAGAAATCAAATAAAGATCTTGCAAAAAACTAGAAAAGAGAAAAAATAAACAAGATACGAAATTTTCAGCATATAGGGTAAAAACCCCAAAACAGAGTTTGATTTTGTAAGAAATAGAACTTTTAGCTTGTTTCGGATTTTTGAGTAAAGTTTATTGGAGAAGATAGATCTATAAGTTAACTAAAATCCTGGACTGGTTTTAGGTCAAAATTCCTTGTAATTATTTTTGGTGAATTTTCTAGTAAAATAGGACATACTAAACAAATCCTTGACCTAGTTTTAGAAAAGGAAGTTCTGGATAGATAACAAAGGAGATAAAATCCGGTCTACTGGGGAATGAAACTTGAAAGCATATAGTGTATTTTGGCTCAAGAATGAATATAAACAGACTTGAAATGAAAGAGTTATGACTAAAATAAAATCAAGATTTTTAAAATTAAAATAGTCATAACTTGAGTTCTACAACTCAGTTGGAGATGAAATTTTGGGTGCAAGTGTACTTTGATGTGATAAAGATACTTTCCAAAATTCATAATTTTTGAACTTAATTTCGGATTTTAAAAAAGTTCACAAATTTAAACAGAAATGGACTTAAAATAAATAGTAACAATGCTAAGAAAAATTTGCTTTAATAATAAAATAATAAAATAGTTAAAGTAGTTTAATGGATAAAGTAAAGTGTAAAAATGTATGAAAAATTTAATTAATAAAAACCAGGAAATAAATAAAATATTTTACCAGTTAAAATCTGTCAAAAAGAGACATATGAGACTACGTGAGTAATAAATAAATATTGTAATAAAATTTGAATGGTGTAAGAATGTACTCGAGAATAAATTAACGGTACTTGAAAATACCGAAACGGAGTTACAAATAGTTACCAACGATAACTATTAATTAATTAAATATGAATGGTGTAGGTTACTAACCTGAGACGAAAAATATCGTACTTGAGGAAAGTACGCCCAAGACAGACAAGTTTCCGCACTCCTGTGCAATCGAACTTCGCTCATTATTAAAAAACTGTAAATTTTTTTAAAAAAACTTTTTGGACCGTCTAAAAAAGGAATTTATTCATTTGTTCAGCTAAACTCAGTTGTTATATTTTTTTTATCAATTTATTGAGCTGTAAATGATTCTTTGGTGATATGTTAATCCAATCCAAATTGCTTTGGTGCGGATCTTGAGATTATGATATATATAGAGTATGAACACACTTGAAATAGAGGTATTGTGTTATGGTCGGGTAACTGACATTATTACGTTGTGTAAATACGACGTGATTAAATGTTACGCGTAACATGGGAGTATTATTAGGCTGATCACCTAATGATACTCCGGAGGATAAGAGTTCGTAGTTTTTGTGATTGTTGAACGCTATGTAAAGGTTCACAGTTTTTGTGACTATTGAACATTTATGTAAAGAGTTCATATAATCCTTACCACCACTCAGTTACCCTCAAAAGATATATTTTTCCTTGTGGACATTTAATTAAATGTGAGATATTGGTTATTCTATATTTTTAAAAAAAACAAAAAAGTCTATAGCTATGGTCATGGACTGTAGGTATATAACCAACTCTATAGCTACGGTATCGACCGTAGCTATAGCTCTTAAAGACCGACGGTATAGAGTTAATTCTTGGTATGTTAACATATATAGCTACGATTAGAACCGTCGCTATGGACCCTAAAGACCGTCGGTAAAAGAATTAGCTACGCCAACAAGGGTGAGAATCTTTAACCGTCGCTAAAACTTATAGTGACGGTCGTCGACCATCGTTATAAGCCTGTTTTCTAGTAGCGATGCATGATTAAATTTTAGTTTCAAATTTTATAATAATAGTAACTTAGTATTTTGCAATAATTTTATTCCTTACAAGATTTACTTAGCTCATTAATTATACTTATGTCATCTTTTCGAACAAAATTTGTAGACATTTTAATAGCAATAGTAAATTAATTTGTAAAATTTTAAAAAATATTTTATAATTATTAAATATAAAATAATAAGAAATTAAAAATATGCTATTTGAAAAGTATAAAAAAAACGTGCCTCGAGGCACTTAACTAGTTATAATCAAATGCCACACATTATAAAAAAAGTCCATGTATTAATTCCTTAATAATGAATTATTTAATCATGTATGACAGCTTAGTGTGTGTGTGTGTGTGTGTATATATAGTGTTTAATTTTTGTAGCATATAAATTAACCAAATGTAGTGTAATTACTTTACAATTAACTTTTTAAATGAATAAAAGGGGAGTCAAAATGATAAGAAACCAAAAACAACCAAGCCCATAAAATTAATCAAAACCAGACATACAACAACATAAAATTTGAAGCAGTGTTACAACACTGATTACTAACAAAATTGAACTAGCTAGAATATGTCCAAAAAAAAAGGATTAATTTAAGAGGGTAAATAATTTGATGAATTAATTAATTTAAGATCGGTTCGATAGTCCAACCAGAGGATAGCCGATCTCGCCTCTTCATACATAAATGATAAATGTAAATGCTATGAATATTGCATCAGTTTTTAAAATCGTAAAAGACATAATGAACCTATTTGCATTATCTGAAAATCACATTAAATATATAAAATTAAAATATAAAATATATTTGTGCTGTTAAAATATATGGCAAATACGTCGGCCGCTTGATGAAATGTCAGTTTTCACAAATTTGAATAATTGAGTCTCCATGCTCTATCTTATCTGCATGTATATATCATACAATCTAAAAACCTTTTAATTTGCCTTTAAAGCTATATATGGTTTCGAATTTAAGGCAGAAATGGCCTACATAAAGCAATAACGTGACTGACACAACAAGTTTTTAAAGGGCAGTAATGCATGCATGTGATAGGAGATCTGTAGCCTCCATTCCCTTTCACAATCAGATAGGGATCTGAGATTTTTATGGAGCTAAAATAAAATGATTTTGACTAAAAAAATACTTTTAGAAGAAGCCCAAAATTAACTTTTTAGATGAAACCAGTTTTGGCCGAAACAAAATTTACAAAATTTTCCATTTTAGAATTTTATTAAGAAAACATCTTTAGTTATAATATTTGTTCAAAATTACATCGTTTTATTAAATTGTCTTAACCAAGCTCGATTAAGGATTACATTAAATTACTTTTTCCTATATATTTGAATCATTTTTGGATAAATAAACTTTTAACCCTACATTATATTAATCAATTGTTAAGATTTAAAATTAGATCCCGCCATCCACTGCTAGTAGTATCAGATGCCGCTAGTATTAGTAGCGGATGACATAATTATTTCAATAACTTTATTTTGTGTTTCTTTATAAGATTATTCACCTTCTTTTCGTAATAAATATCCAGCTGTCTTCAATTATCTCAATAACTTTATTTTGTGTTTCTTTGTAAGATTATTCACCTTCTTTTCGTAATAAATATCCAATTGTCTTCAAACTCCAGTAACTTCAATTCTTACCTTTCGCTTACGTGTTGGCTTTGCGAGACTGTATAAATGATCTTTCAATGTAGTTTTGCATTAATACTCTCCCTCTACTTTAAATAAGACTAATACTTTGTTTACATTAATATTTCTCAATTATTTTTTATTTTGGGCGATTGATAATTAATGGGAGAGTAATAGAGTAAATATGTATTTTAACCATACTTTTATACTTGTTTTAACGACACTTCGAACATTCAATGACACTCATCATAATTATTTTATTGTTTCGACATTAGTGACTTTTTTTTTGTTTCCTTTTCTGAATATCTACTTTCTTTTCGTAATAAAAATCCACTTGTCTTCTATGACCAATAAGTACATAGCTTTGACATTTATTTGAAAAGAAATTAAACAATTGGATTTGTTGAGAGATTTTATAGCTGGCTTGAATTGATAGTCCCCCATCCTCAACAATCTCCATCCTTCAACATCAATACATCATAATACAATTATTTTTATCAAAAAGAGAAAAGATTAAAAAAATATTTTTATTAATTAATATTATTATCCTTCCTGCTTAGGTTTCAAGATAAGACTTTTCAATTCGTACAAATGATATTCTTTATTATAGCTTGCCGAATTGTACAAATGATATTTGTGTTTTATCAATTATTTTCTCTTTATTCTTATTTTTTGTAAGTGGGATCAACTAGAAATATTTGGGAGTCGACACTCCCATAAAATCTTCACCTAGAAAACTTTAAGAGAACTAGGGTTCTCCTCAAGACGATTAACTCCCCGAGAGCTGGATAAGCCTAACTTTGGAAGTCGAAATCCGTGAAATCTTTTGCCAATAATAATTGAAAACCTTACATATAATATAGCTCTAGACAAATCTTGTTATTTATGTACTTAAATATTTGTGCCAAATTTTCTATGATGATAAAATTCATTGACTTATCAAAATAATAAATATAAAAATAATGAAAGTGGTTGAGTGGCCACACTCCAATTTATATTAATAATGAGTCACGCTCGCATTTTTTATTAACTCTAGCCCACCAGATCCAAATCCTTCAAATTTTAATCATTGATCCCTCGATGAGTAATGTAATATATTAACTAAATTTTTTGTAATTAAAATATTGCAATATGAAGCATGATGACACTTGAGGTTTTGTCTACATGGAAAACTATTGTTTGTGATTCATCTATAAATAGCTGAGTAGCTTAGAGCTTCCATGCAAATTAATGAGAAGGGATATATATAGATATATACGCTTTTTATAGTCATTGAAGGCATGGAATCACTTAATTTTGCTTTATTTACTTCATTATCTCTCCTCTTGGTAAGCATGAAGTGTTAACACTCCTCTAGCTTAAAATATGTACATATAACAGTGTTGTTTGACATATTATTGTTATTATAAGCATATATACACGTTTTGTTATGGTTTACAAATGATGAAAATCTTGACACCTTTTCTTTTCTTATTTGAGCAGATTGCAAGTACTATTAATGCAAGAACTGATCCAGGTGCATATTGGAAAAGTGCGATGAAAGATCAAGAAATGCCGGAAGCAATTCAAGACCTTATTAACCAAAGAGCTTCAGCAATGCTCATCTCTAACAAGAAAACTAAATCAGAAAATCCCCTCTTTTTCTACCACGTTCATGACGATGAATATGCCGAGAAAATTAAAAGCTCTGAATCAGAAAATCGACTATTTTTCTACCACAAGCAGGGCGATGAACATGCCGAGAAAAATAAAGGCTCTGAATCAGAAAATCGACTCTTTTTCTACCACAAGCAGGACGATGAACATGCCGAGAAAAATAAAGACTCTGAATCAGAAAATCGACTCTTTTTCTACCACGAGCAGGACGATGAACATGTCGAGAAAAATAAAGACTCTGAATCAGAAAATCGACTCTTTTTCTACCACGAGCAGGACGATGAACATGTCGAGAAAAATAAAGACTCTGAATCAGGAAATCGACTCTTTTTCTACCACAAGCAGGAGGATGAACATGCCGAGAAAAATAAAGACTCTGAATCAGGAAATCGACTCTTTTTCTACCACAAGCAGGACGATGAACATGCCGAGAAAAATAAAGACTCTGAATCAGGAAATCGACTCTTTTTCTACCACAAGCAGGACGATAAACATGCCGAGAAAAATAAGGCCTCGACAAATCTTCTCTTTTCCAACCACGAGAAGGATGACAAAAATGCTGAGCGCAAGCATAAACATAAAGCCCTTTTAAAGCAGGCTTAGTACCTAAGCATTTCATATATGTTGATGTTGGTTGAAAGAAGGTAAGTCGATCATTTTAGGCCAAGGGCTTCAAATTATCAAGATTAGCATTACTAAAGTGTAACCTATGTTTGTGATTTTAATTTCAATAAAGGTGTGATTTGTGCTTGTGATTTATCTTAGGAGATGTTTTCTAATTGTGATAATAAAAAACTATCAGTTTG